>JAPQRP010000027.1:323989-340041 GCA_037367295.1 Apogon hyalosoma
TGTTTTCTTGATAATAACCCAAATCACTTCAGTTCTTCCATCAATATCTGTCATTGTACTGACAAAAACAGTACTTTGATTCATTCCATGTTTTCTGTTCTGTCTGTTTGAGTCACATGATCCACACAGGAGTTAGGATTGGACTGGATAAACACTGTTTTGGAGGACTATGGATGGTCTAGTGATTTTTTTCCACAACTGTATATCGACTCTGTAACCTTTAAACTCGAACAGGGGTATCAAACTCATTTTAGTTCAGGAGCCAAATTCAGCCCAATTTGATCTCAAGTAACCCAGACCAGTAAAATAATAGGATAATAGGCTATGAATAACCACAACTCCAAGTTTTTCTCTTTTTTTAGTGCAATAAAAACATTAAATTATGAAAATAGTCACATTTATAAAAATTATGTGAATAACCTAAAAAAATAAATCCTGAAATTTCAAAACAAAAATAATTGCAGTTTTAACAATATTATGCTTCAACTTATTATTTATTAATTGCATTACACACAGTGTGACACAAACATTTGATAACAAGCATAATATTGTTATAATTTTGGAGTTTGGAACTAAAATAAGAACAGTTTCTACAATATTACATCTCAGCTTATTATTGACCCAAGCTGCAGATCACAGTAGATTTAAAAATGCACAAAACATTTAGTAACAGGCAGAATATTGTAAAAATTGCTCTTAATTTTCTTCAGACATTTCATGTTGTCTATATTTGTTCAGGTTGTTAAAATATAGTTTGTAAATGTAAATATTTTTAAACCAAGACGTTATCATTATTTTTAGGTTATTATGCTGTTATTTTATCTGACATCGTATTTGTCTGCATGTGCCTCTTGAATTAAAACAAGTGTGACACCCTTGACTGCTGTTCAGTGTAATATTTTTCACTCCACAAATTGATCCTGTGGGCCGGATTGGACCCTTTGGAAGGCTGGGTTTGGCCCGCAGGCCGCGGATTTGACACCAATTAACTAGAAGAACTGAAACATGTCTATGGTAAACATATCAAAAAAGCTGATCTTTTATTTTCTCTGTAGTTACATTAGCTCAAATGTTTCCAACAATATTCATTCAAGTGTTTCATTTGCTATTTGTGGCCATATAATTAGAATGAAATGACAAAATACTAATATACTGTATGTCATTAAATACAATGTGAACAAAACTAACACATTAATTTGTCTAATTGCTGCCTAATGATTAAAAAAAAACGAAAGACATCCATGATCACACTTGATTTTGTAAGATCCTCTACTACGACATCTTTTATTATAGTTTTAATAGAGCACCCTCTTTGCAGAAATTACTTTATATGTGTTTAATATGTTACAATAAATGACCAAAAGCCATTTCCAAAACCGTTTTCTTGATTCCTCTGCCGCCTGAAGAGTAGAAGAGCTGTTTCTATCTGCATCCGTCTCTCCATAATCACATCACACAAATAATGAGGCTTCAGTATGCACTCTCATTCAAGTAATTACATCTCTCTCCTGTGCTATCTGGGCCTGGCGCTGATCAACTTCTTGTAGCGCTGACTAGAAATATTCCGTACTACCCGACTCCACGGTTTGGGCAGCTTTGTTGCTAGTTTCACTACCCATGTGCCAATATGTTTGGGTACATCTGGGTGTTTCTGTCAAGAATAAATGAAAACATTGAATCAAGGTTGTTCTCCCCTCACAGGACATACAAACAAATTTAATCTAACAATTCTTATAACAAGAAGCAAGAAAAAAACATGGCACTGGCACCTGAATTATACTTGATAAAACCTTATTGAAACTGATCGATATGCATTTTGCATTACACTAAAAGCAATACAAGCTGCTGCATTTTTTTTGTTCCACAGACATAAAGACGTTAACCGAAAGAATCAATCGCAAACAATCAGAGCCTTGGAGAGAACCAATAATGAACCTGGATCCAATAAAATCCAAATCAACTTCAAGCTTCACAACTTTCCCTGCCTCCAAGGTCTGTTGACTCAATGTTATCTGACTGGAGAGAAGATCAAAATTTAATACAGCGTGTATAGAGGCTAGTTCCGCTTCCACTCTAACACCTGAGCCACGCCACTGTGACCGAGGAACCAGACACGACTAAGAATAGTCCACTTAATTAGGCTGATTAAATTAACTTGACTAAAAATGGGACCATGTATAATACATTACACGATTAAAGTCAGCCTGATGGGTCGCTCCTTCAGGACCAAGTATCTGTCATGCAGAAAGAAAGGAGCAGCAGAGGTAGCATAAATGTTAAGGTGGAATACTAAGACGAAAAGGACAAATCTAAGCACCTGTTTCATAAATAAATTCTATGTGTGCAAACACTTCCTGCCTGGGTTACAAAACACACCCACGTACTGTGGAGAGGAAGAATCTGTGCTGTTTGTTTCTTGCCAAGTGGAACGGGTCTCAGTGGAGTGACGAGGCTGGAATAATAGCAAGTTCTAATTACAGCAGGTACATATATATTCCTATTTGTCCCAAAGAGAGTTAAGGGGAGGCTAGTAGAGCAGCGGATTCTTTTACCCTGAACCTGGGCTGTGACAGACAATCAAAGATGCAGGGGAACACGATGACCTAAGAGATGCGTAAATAATGACAATGATGACAGTAGGAAATATCATTGGGAGAAAAAACATCAAATAACAAATGCATAGTGACAGAAAACAAAAGTAAGAGGATGTTTTTGTGACACTTTCAAATATAATCAGTCATAGTAAGGACCTATTTGCTTTAAATTGAGAGTAATTATCAGTTGGGAGAGTCCAGGCCTCCGTAGATGTGGGAGTTTTTCCAGTTTACGCCCTGAGGATCTGGACTTGGTACTAAATGCTAAATTTCGGTTTGTTTCAGCCCCATTGAACGCGGACTGAGAAAGCTGGTAAAATATTTATTTTGCTGTAGCAGGAAGCTGCGCAGGATTAAACACATTTATTAAGCCGGATCTTTAAGCTTGACAAACATAAACAGACAGAACTGCGGACTTGGCAGAGACGTCAGCGTGGAAAAATGTGTGATGGATTGAGAAGCAGAAGAGTGGCGTGGCCAAGTTGGCTTATGGAACTTCAAATGGCTGGTAGGTTCATTTAAATTAAAAATCCTTATCAAAAATGACATTTTCCTCTGCAAAGATTCCTCATAAGTCGTCGTAGAGCACACTTTGGCAGGAGGTTTCCAAGAGTCGACCAGCAGCATTTTAGGAAACAACAAACAGACCAAGACATTCCCATCGTCCTTCATTTTTGGAGTCAAACTATCCGTTGAGTTTCCAATAATCACAAAGAGGACTGTGACATATTCTTCTCACCAGAAGTACCGAGCACTAAAAGGGTTCTGATTGAAAGCTCCACTTCAGGAAATGACAAGTCATCTTTCCTGCTTTGACAAATATAATTACATGTTGGCATTTTGTGAAAGAAATTAAAGGAATGAGGCGTCTCTTTATGTAACGTGAAGCAGTTACATTCTGAACAATAAACACAATATTTTAAGACTGAAAAGACTGTTTTCAGGCTCTGTGCGCTAAGATCTGTGAAAAGGCAGTAACAGAGATGGGAGTCATCCATCGCTTATATAGTGTTAATGTGTCGTCACAAAAGAGAAGTGCTGGATTATTGGATTAATTATTAACACTGGCTTTATTACCTCCAAAAATCCAGTTTGTCCTCAGTGTAAATGTATGTAAGAGTAAACAAAAGCACAAGGGACTGTTGGTTCCAAACATCAAACTACCTCATTATATCAATTAGCAGATCAGTAACACAGAATTACAGCAGCTAATTACTGTGTTGTCTGAACTGAACTATAAATATTCTAAAATAATAAAGACTGAATACCTTACATTTTCACTGACTAAACAGAGAATAATACACAAGCTTCTGAATTTACTCAGAAACTGTGGCTTCAGTAGTTTTGTGTTCAAGTCTGAAACATCGGCTATATTGTTATTATCACTCCTGCAACGTCTTCAAAAATAGGTTTGAATAAAAGGCTGTGTGTTGTTCATCTTTGTGTCCTTTTCTTTATAGATCGCGTGGTCTGCTTAGGACTGTTCACATATTGTTCCTGTTTATCTTCATCTACAGGCACAACAGTCACATGCAATGTGTGATTCCTTTTATATGAATAAAAATGTGATTAGGATTTAAAAAAAAGGTAATTAAAACACCGTAGTTAAGTAAATTCTGCTTATAACAATTAACACATTAATTTATACACTTATATTACATTTACATCATCTTTTGTTATTCACAAATAAAATGTAAAACCTGTCTATTAGAGCCCGACTGATACGGGATTTTTGGGGCCGATGCCGATACCAATACTCCATCCGTGTCGGAGCGAGGGATTAGTGGCCCATCATTTTCAGACTGCGCGGGGGGGGGGGGGCATGATCGTTGGATCAGAAGTGACACTGACAGGCTCTAACTCCAGCAGCAAAAAAGTCTATACATTGGTTAGAAATTGGCCGACGCTGATTAATCATGGGCAGCCATGGCTCAGGAGGTAGAGCAGGTCGTCCAATAACCAAAGGGTTGGCGGTTTGAATCCCGCTCTGTCCCAGTCATGTGCTGTTGTGTCCTTGGGCAGACACTTCACCCTCCTGCCTCCAGTGCACACACTGGTGTATGGATGTGTATGAATGTTCAGTGGTGGTGGGAGGGGCCATAGGTGCGAATTGGCAGCCACGCCTCTGTCAGTCTGCCCCAGGGCAGCTGTGGATACAAATGTAGTTTACCACCACCAGAGGGAGAATGTGTGAGTGAATGAATAATGGATCCACTGTATACGCTTAGAGTATGCGTTCATAGAAAAGCACTATATAAATCTAATCCATTATTATTATAATCGGTGATATGCTACCATCGGTCGGGCGCTACCATCTATATAGACTGGACATCCAGTTTACACAGTTTATGATGATTACACTTTATTTCCATATATTTGCATTAGTGTTAGTTGCTCACCCCAATGTGAAACTGCCCAGTGAAGTAGTCCAGATTGGCTTGAATAAATCCAATGTTCTCCAGACCGAGTTCAGCACTGCGACTCTGAGCCCTGACCAAGGACTCCACTTTGTTTTCTATGAGGATGACCTGGAATAAAGAGGGGGGAAAGTCTGTTAGGCCTGAAGATGAACTGGAACAAGGACCAATCCGTGAACAGTCCTAAACAGTCCACAGGATCTACAAAGAAAAGAAAACACTCAAGACCAACACACACAGGCATTTCTTCAAACCTATTTTTGAAGATTCATAACCTTAGAGGAGAAATGACAGTATATGACTGAGGTTTCAAGGACAGAAAACACATTCTGTGCTGCATTTGATAGTTCAGTGAGTTTAGTTTATTTAGTAATATAACATCAAGTGTTGATCTATTTAAATGTGCTCCCACAAGTTCACAAATCCAAAATCTAAATAAAGACGTGTGCAGTCATGAGGAAAAGAAATCACACCCTCCCTCAAATTACGATTGTACGATGGTACGTATCAGGACATAATAAATAAGCATCTAGTCCTCAGCAGGTCCTAAAATGATTTCAATCTAATGTCAAGTGTTAAAGAAATGGAATCTGTTGAGTTCTGTTTAACAAAAGAGAAACTTGAATGGAGAAGCAGTGTTTAAGTGGGAGCACGCATCAGTAGCAAGAACTTCAAGTAAACCTGTTTTGTGTGACTTTATCAGTGTCTCACGTTGTTGCGGAGTCATTTTGGTTCATGCTTGTTTTAGAATGTTGCTCCAGGTCGTTGTGGTTTGTGAGCATTCATTCTTCAGGTCCTGCCAAAGCAGACTGAGATCTGAACTTTGTGCAAAACCTCAGTTCTTCCCTTTTTCAACCATTCTGTCGTAGATTTGCTGGTGTGCTTGGAATCCTTGTTTTGTTGCATGACCTAATTTCAGCCAAGCTTTAGCTGTTGGACAGATGGTCTCACACACTTGTAGACAGAGGAGGTCATGGTCGACTCAATGACTGTGAGGTGCTCAGGTGCTGTGGTTGCAAAACCAGCCCAAATCCTCACCCCTCCACTACAGCGCGTGACAGTCGGTGTGAGGTGTTTCTGCCAAAATACTGTTTGGTTTTCACAAAACGTGCATTATGGCCAAACATCGTCACTTTGGTCTTGTTGAAACTGTTCCAAGTTTGTTCAGAGGCAACTCTGCAAACCTAAGACATGCTATCATGTCCTTTTTAGAGAGAAGAGGTTTTCTCCTGGGAACCCTTCCAAAGAAAACTGGACACCCTATACTTGTTCAGTCAGCGTTCATGTTTAACATGCTTGAGACCTGTAGATTGTGAGATGTAGCACTTGGATTTTTTACCATTTCTTTGAGGCATTGCAAAGTCTGACCTTGGGGTGAATTTATGCGATGTCCATTCCTGGGAAGATTGGCATCTGTCTTCAATATTATCTAGTTATGAATGATCTTTCTCAGAGTAGAAGGATGGATTACAACTCATTTGGAAATGGCCTTACAAAATGTACCAGATTGATTGGCAGCAAAAAGTTCTTCTCCAAGTTCATTGCGGAACTGTTTCCTCCTTGGTACTGTGCTAACAACCACCTGAACGCCCCACACCAGAAGACTGCACAAACACTTGCTTTTATGAGGTGGTCATGCTTGGTGATGCTTGATAAAACATGAGTGTTTGTCTAACAGCTCCTCGCTGCTACTTGCACTCTTAATTCCTATGGAGGCAGTAAGGGTGCACTTTGCTGCTTTTGCATTTTGGCTTCATTTTTGTTGAACAAATAATGGCACAGTGGAATCTGGGGTGTGTTTTACAGGTGATGTTACATTTAAATAATTTTAGAACCTGGTTTGGACCAGATGCTTTTTAATGCCCTGATACATTAAACCACTGAATTCAAATAAAGTGTGATTTCTTTTTTAGGTTATGTATATTTAGACAAACATTTGCACAGATGAACACACATTACCTGGCAATCTGGGAGAGCGTGAGCCAGAACAATTCCTACATGGCCCTGAGAAACAAAATGAAAGAGAAACAAAACAAAATGAAAATGCACAACAGGAATGTACGACACGTACAGAGGGCATGAATATGAGGTATGATTAGTGCTGCCCTTTTGTGCCATTTATTGACCCTTTAGTCATGCAGCTCCTACCCTGAGCATACATTTTCATGAGTGTACTGGAAGTGTCTGTGCATGTGGTCGATAATAAAAGGCCTTCAAAGATGGAAAAGAGGGAGAATATGTGAAATAGCTGCTTAGAGGTTGAGTGTAAAGTACAGGTACGTAGTTTTACTGACAGAAAAATACACGTACCGTTCCACTGCAGAAATCCACAACGGTGTTTCCCGGCCTGGCTAGCTCTGCAACCATGGCAACCAAGTTATTCAGCTGTTGCCTCTTCCTCACTGCACGGATATTTGACATTTTCCCTGGTAAAGAGTACAAGTTCTCATTGAATCTTAAGTGGGAAGCAACAGGTTCTGCAGGCAAATAATCCAAAAGCTCAGTGAAAATAAAAACCAAACTCAAGCACAACATGTAAATGTGTTCAAATAGCAACATTTGATGGGTTATTTCCTTTGTTTTCTGCAAGCTTTAGTCCCCATTTCAAAACACGCTTTAACAACCAAACCATGTTAGAATATCTGTCAAAGACCATGCTGCACATTCATCATTACTGTAATGTCCTGTTTTCCTTTGCTGTCAGGGTGCAAACTGTCTTCAGTGAACGGCCTAAATTTTGATTTATAACTAGCCATTTCAGGTAATGGTTATAGCACACAGATCAAACAGCCTACACTCTCTCATCAGCATGTTTCCACCCAATTGCCAACTAGGGAGCCCAAACAATCTTTCAACATCATCAAAAGCCAGCCTTCCAGCCAAAATACAGTGTCCTTCTTGTTTGCGGCAGAACTTTCTGCTGCTGTGTGAGCAGTATGTACCCCATTAACTCAAAGCACATTTCAGTCCCTGCATTCTCCCCTCCTGTCTTCTCACACGCCACATCCGCAGTGAGCCGTTGACGCGCTGTGCCGGTGCCATCTCTGGTCCATAAATCTAGAGTGATGAGTGTTTCATTTACCCCTGAGCCATACACTCATATCCACACAACTGGAGGATCAGAAAAAACATTTTTCCTGCTCACACTTTTGTATGTGACAACAAGGGAGGAGAGGAGGCACAAAGAAAGAGTTTTCATTCTGGTGACACTAACAGGAAATTTCACAGCAGCATCAGTGTTTCATCCTGGCTGTTATTAAGTGGATCCCACTGCAGTGAAAGAAAAATAAAGAAATGAGAGACGAATTTAAATCTAGCAGAAAACATCATCATGACTCTGCTCTTCATCTGAATGAGTGAGTCACATGGGCCTGGACACTTCTTCTATGAATCGACTACTCAAAGAGCTTCCGTACAGAGGCTTTTTGATGCATTTAAGCATTTAGATATTAACTACAAATTGCAGAGAACATTATCCGAGTTTGTGGAACATTTGACCTAAATCGTGGCTTAGTATGGAATAATGGTTTGAACAAACTGCATAAAAAAATGACTTCAAAATGAGATCAACCTTTTGATGGGCCGGATGTAGAGTCTGTAAACCTGGAAATTTTGTCTAACAATCTTAAAATTCAGCTGTTAAGTGTAATTAGCACATGGTTGTGTAGTTGTGGATATAATGAATCACCTTAAAGTTGCATTAATTAGGTATCTGTAAGAGTATGCGGTTGTTAATAGTTCTGGAAACAAACTGAATTAATTACATTAAATCAGAGCAAAACAAACTGTTCCATAGATGAGAAAGTGTAAAAACAGATTGTCTGTGTATGATTTATAATCAACATTTCTACTGAAGGAAGAATGTGTTTGACAAAAGGTCAGCGCACAGCTTACACTCAAACCCATAAGCTACATATAGTAAGACCGAGTGGGAGGCAGTTAACAACAAGCCGGTCGGTGTCCCTTTGTTTTCACTCATGTTTTCATGTGGTTTCAGAGAAAAGAGAAAGAATGAGAGAGGTCTTTGAAGGTCATATCATAGGTCATTGTAATTCCAGCAAATTCACTTAATTTCAGATGAGCATCTTCTAATATTTATCAAGAAGAAAAGGGTCAGAATGTCACAATATGAAAAGGAAAACCTTGAGTGGGAACACACTGGAAAAGACTGAATGTTTTTCATAGTGAATTCATGTTAGTTAAAGTATTAATTTAAAGATGTTCACTCTATAAAGGAATGTTTTATCATTCTCCTCCATCGGACCATGTTCCATATCGCTTCCCTACTTTCAGCTGTCAAATAAAGCCAACCTCTGGCAAAAAACACGAAAAACAAAAAACATTTGTTTAAAATTTTATTACCGTGATGTCTGACAACAACCCCCAAAGAGATGCTCACTGTCAACCTAAAACCTCATTTTGGGGTTTATCTTGTGTTTTGATGGATTAACTGAGTAGCAACTAAATATTTAGCAGTTTAGAAACAAAACAGAAGGTTCTGGGACAACTCCAGAAAAAAAAGGAAAAAAAAAAAACTTGCAGCAGATTGGAATAAATTGTTAAAACAGCAGAATGACATTAATGAATGGCTGCGAACAAAACATTTCTTTATTCCCTTGGCAACGGATACATGAGCTCTGGGTAGTGAATGAAAGAACGAGGTCGCAGATACAAGCGGCCGAAATGAGCTTCCTGTGTGGGGTGGGCAGGCTCAGCCTTAGAGACAGGGGGAGGAGCTCGGACATCTGGGAGGGACTCAGAGTAGAGCTGCTGCTCCTCCATGTTCAGAGGAGCCAGAAGAGGAGGTTCATCTAGTGAGGACGCCTCCTGGGGAGGGATTTGGGACGTGTCCAACCGACCCAGGACACGCTGGAGGGATTCTACCTGTGGGCTGGTCTGGAAACGCCTCGGATTCGGCGGTCTGGGCTCCTCTGCTGAGGCTGCCCCCCCCGACCCAGTTAAGCAGAAGACGATGAGTATGAGAACTTGTAGCAGTTAAGGAACTCTAGCACACGTGTTATGTATTTTCTGGTACCGGCCACGAGCTGAACAGTCTGGCTTTAATGAACTTGTTCTATAAGACAAACGCTGCTGGAGTTAGAAACATTTAACCACCCCAGGCTTCATTACCCATCCTTTGGCCAACCTACACTACAATGACCAAATTTCAAATTTTCATGTGAGTTATATTACCACTTGAACCTATGACACGTCTTTCTTTTACCTCATTAGTTTGATCTTTTGTATGAGGTGTATATAATAATAATAATGGTTTAGATTTATACAGCGCTTTTCTATTAACACATACCCTAACCCACACGTACAATGCATCCATTATTCATTTGCTCTCACATTCTCACTGTGGTGGTGGTAAACTACGGTTGTGTCCACAGCTGCCCTGGGGGGGCTGACAGAAGCGTAGCTGCCAAACCACACCTACGGCCCCGCCCACCACCACCACCGAGCACTCACACACATTCATACACCAGTATGAGTGACACTGGAGGTAAGGTGGGTGAAGTGTCTCACCCAAGGACGCCTCGCATGTGTGGCTGAACGAGGCTTAAAGGGGCTACGTGGCCTAAAAGTACAATCCCTCTGTTTCCAGTGACAGTGCCACAGATTGTATGGATCTGTACACCTTCAATATTGACAGGACAACTTACTCTGTGTTTTCACTGGCTCGCTTCCATGACATACACTCTAGCAAAGATGGAATCTTCAAGTGTTCAAAACATTTTTATCAATATCTATGTGATTGTATGAGCTGATTTTCTTCACAAAGAATAAAAAAAAAGTGGCGGAGGTTGAGTGTTGTTCAGGCAAAAGCACACACGCTAAGTGAAAATCTCATGTATCTGCAAAACACTTGAAAGGCACATTAGACAGAACACAGCAGCTCAGCAGTCAGGCCTTCAGCATGCCCTTGGATGCTTCTACAAAATGTGTATGTTCAGATCTTATAATGTAGCTGTCCACCTATGACTGGACCGGCAGGATCGATGTTAATGCAAGGTCTGAGCAGAGCCTTTGTGTAGAGGCTGGAGGTTGAACAACACTTGGTCTTTCATCTGGTTCTCTGCGCTCAGACTCTGGGGTTTAACCCAGCAGCTTGGACAAAATGTGGAAACAGAGACACTGTGAAACCTGAACTACTACTCAATGATGATACTTTCAAAGGTTTGGATGTCTTTAGCTGACCCTGCTACATCTACATTCTGTAGACACTGTACTATTATGGTATGGTTAAGTTCACAGTGAGAAATATACAGTAATGAAGGGGTGATGAAAGTTGTAAGTTGTAGTTTTTTTCCCCTTTAAACATCTATTCCATGGCCTGCAGACCTTCTTTGTGACCCTCATAACATCCCCATTACCTTCTGTCAACTACTAAATATTAGCCAATCTATCCCGGTTCAAATGGCCCTTCCATCATTACCCTATACTCCAAAAATACCATATTCTGTTTAATCATTTTAACAACTTGATATTTGCTTGCTCTGTCTATAAAATCTTGCATGGACTTGTTCCACCGCCTCTGGGAGAGTTCATTATGTTCAAATCCAGCACCAGTGGGAAAGGAACCAGAGCCTCCATGAGCGGTGAGTGCAGAACCACGTAGACCCACAGCCTTCAGGAAACAGGTGTTATCAGTCAAAGGTACTGAGGTTTGGAATAAGATCCAGCTCCAATAAGTGACTAGACCACATTTAGCACTTTTAAAGACAATCTAAAAAACCAACCAGATCTGTGGGCACTAATTCTATGCTTCTCTATGTCTTCACAGTGTTCTTTGTTACTGTCATTAGTGCGTGCCAACTGTCCAGTTCTTCTATTGTGCTGTTAATTCAAACATTTTTTTTTTATTTTTTATTTGTAATTTTTGCAATTACAATGTTATTTCTTCTGACCTGCCAGGGACTCCTGATGGAAAATAGCCTTAGGCTAATTCTGGCGGATTTACATTTACATGTACATTAATATGCACTGCCTCTTTAAATAAAGAAAAACAGAAACAAAGCGTCTGAGCGAGAGATACAAGTAAAAACTATAAAACTGTGAACACTGTCATATTGCCAAGGGGTGTCCATGATGCTGTCTACAGTTCCCTGGTTTCAGGTACATTTGTGATGTTGAATGTGACACACTTGTCCTGGCACACTCGTCTACTTGCAGTCTCAGAGGACTCAAAAGCATATTTTTAGCTGATTAATTTTTGGTGTAAGAACAGTATAACATTAGCCTTGGTTGCATTACATTAAATGACTGCATCTGAAGCTGATGCTACCTTAAGGAGACAGAACATTAGATAACAGATTTACCATGAAACCTGAAAACCAACTCAAAAAAGAAAAAAAAAAAACACATCAGACACTGTGTAATTTAACAGATGGAAAGAGGCCAATTAAGAATCAAGCCACTTTATAAACAGAGACACACGTCACGAGTACGACAGGAACAGCTCGCTTTTATCGTCCAGCCGGACTCAAATGATACAGCACTGAGAAGAGCTGCTGACAGGTGGACATTAACTCAGCTCTGCTCCCCTGTCATTATCCACGTTACACTTTATGCAAAGCATGAAGATGAGCTCCAGTGTTTCAACAATTAGTCAAGCATTGTCTGTCCCTCAGGATTATGCAAAGTGCTAAAAAATGCTATTAAAAATGCATTAAATACCCCTGATGGTGTGAAAATTGAGAAAACACCGAGTCAAATATTTGTCAAGCCATGTTACGGAGAATTAACAACAAATGGTGGACACTATAATTAAGAATTAGCATAATGGAAAGAAATTCTTAAATAATTTGTATTAAACACTTAAAAACACTGTCACAGAAACAAATGCCGTCACTGGCCAACATAGAATCAGATTATTTTTCTGTAACATTAAAACTCATCAATATGCTGATGTTATCTACAGTTTTGGATGAATATTGTTATGGTTTCCAAGTATCAAGCATAATTTAATTCAATCAAATCAAATAAAATTTAATATGATTCTAGTGCAGCTGCTGATATATTATTGTTTTGTTTAATAATAATAATGGTTCTATCGACATATAAGATGCTAAAATGAGTAAACTGCAATGGAAAAAAAAATCATTGTTTCACCCTCATCTCATTCATCCAGATGGTAAATGTGTCCCTTGTTTGCAGAGAAACAACGCAGTGTACATAAGGACAAATGTTAAAGCATGAGCTTCTTATTTTCTGCCTGCCTCACAATTTATGCATCTTATTTACAATAGTCTGTGGGTTTTTAGAATTGCCAAAAAGCAGTGGAGAAAATATTATTTCCATAGTGCACACTGGCACAATTCAAGTCTTCCCTTGCAACTAAAAATGTAATTACGTCCTTGTTCCAACTTATGTTTCCTTGACCCAGTAGTCTATTTTGCTGACATGTTCTTTTCGATTCAATCTGAAAGGGCTTAGGTGTTTTCTTGGAAAAGCCCTTTGTGGTTCATCTGCTTCCACAGGCTGATGTGAGCAGACAGCAGAAAACACTGACGTTGGTGGTATTTATGAGCAGGACTACGGACACCATTCCACTCACATAATGAGTGGCATGAAGCCAGAAATGATAGAATCACATGAGCTATTGCAGAAATGGGTTTTCCATTTTTCTAGCTGTTTGACTGCGATGACATCTCCCAGCATTCACTGGGGAGGAAAAAACGCTGTGGCTGCGTCATCAGGAGACTTAGTATCCACTGGCCCATGTGTCCTCTGCTGCTGAAAAGCACCTATACTGCTGCCACTGGCGCTGAACCCTGATCTCTTCCTTTTCCCCATGATGATGCAAGAACAGCCTGAGGCCATATGGAGCAAGTTCATCACACAGATTAGAATGTAAACACTGCCAAGGAACAGGAGGCCTACAGCTGGGCACTGCAGAAGATGGGGGCTGGCAGAGAAGCTGATGCAAAGACACACCAACTACTGATGCACAACTGAAAACTCTGGGCTGATATTTATAAACCAATATGGCTGACAGTAGATGCTGATACACAGTATTGTTGATAGTGGAACTTATACCCCTTGAAGTACCAGGGAACTCTTCATTAGGTATGAAAAACTGGTAAACTAAACTGTTATAAGAGTAGTGATGTCCCGAGCTGGAGTGTTTTGCTTCTGATCCGATTTTTTTTTGGATTGAGTTTTGCCGATACCAATCTGATACCGATCCGATACCAACGTTTTACAAGGAAATTTTGATTTAAATGTGGAATCATTATCTACAGGTTATTATTCTATTACTTGACTGTAGATCACAGTTGGTCTGAATGTGGAACCTGAACTAAAACACCTGTGACACCTTTGACTCTGAATAACTTTAGGATCATTTTTTCAAAATCATACTGTGGCCAGAGTAGAACCTTTGTCAGGCCAGTTTTGGCCCGTGGGCCGTATGTTTGACACTGCTGTAGCTAGTCCATGGACAGGTCCATCCAGGGATTATATGGGGGTGCGTTCTGTGCCGTACGTTAGTGATGCACGGATCAGCAGGTTACTCGCGGGTCAAATAATTCCACAAAAGCCCTTCGGGTTGAAAACACCCAACGCGCACATCACTACTGTACAGACCTCATAATGAATATGTGCAGATCTTAAAGTCAAACTTACAGACGCTTTCCTAATTCCTCTAAGCCTCCTGCTGTCGTGTAGCTTTTTCCTACCTTTCCCCACCTTTGGAAACTTTAATTTGAAAGGGTGGGACGTTTGTTTAGCCAACCCCTAACCGGGCCCAATCTTGTAACTAAATCCAATCTGATCTTCTAAATAATGCCAGATCGGCAGCCGATTGGATCGGGACATCCCTAATAAAGAGATTATATGTGGTATATGATTATATGTAGTATTGATATTACACACTCTCGACAGCAGGGGGACGCTGCATACTAGAACACATACATAAACTACCCTAACCACCAACAAATCAATGCTGTGTTTCTATAGCCTGTATCACTCACCTAATAATGTATCAAACTCATTGTTTCCACACATCTGTGGTATGGTATCATCAAGTTTTCTTCTTCAAACTAAAACTCACAGGTGGTTATTGTCATAGTCAGTCAAAATAACAGCGTCTTATAATCGTCATGTGTTGCATCAACTGACAGTTTACATTATTGTGCTGTTAGCTTAGCTCTGTTTTTAGACAGAAAACAGCCAGAGTAGAACCACAGATCACCTGTGTTTTCTGTACGGTTTGTGTTGTCAATAGATGGACTAAAGATCTGTTTGGAATCGAATGAACAAGGTGAGAACTGTCAGAGTTTAGTCTGAAACACAGATCAACAGTGAACTTAAAGGGAATACCATCGCATATTAACTTGACACCTTTATAACCCTCAGTCAAACTCATCCATGCAGAAGAAATGCAGTAACTGCAGCATCAAACTAAAATCTTTTTCCTTAGAGCTGTGTCCAGTGGAGGAAGCAGCAACAGTGTTTCTAACTTTTATCACTTTATTACTGTCTTTGACTCTTAAAGTTGTTTCTTGGCGTTTCTCATCCTAACTCATCTCATCACTCAGCTCACGCCCCAGGGCGTTGGTTTTCCTTGCCATTGGAAACCAGGAGACTTTTGGTATGAACAGATTCAGTGCATATCTCCTCAAACCAGGACACTGGCAACTTTGGCATAACTTCAGGACTTTTTATTTTGAAAAATGATATTTTTAGGTTAATGTGAACATTAAGTCGAAATACCACATTTAGCTCCGTCAAAGTCTTTCAGTCCTTCATTATCTTAGAATACACACAAGTTCAATCATAAATCTTATGAAAAAACCTTTAATGTAACACAGCAGACACACATCAGCCACTGCCACTGGTGAAATGACATGTTATATGCCTATACCTTTACAGATGGTAACTGGGTGTTTCTATGAAACTGGGTTTATTTAGTATCTGACACTGTTCCATCTGTTTAGACCCAATAATTAAAGGTAAACGTAGACATATTTCCCCCAGGATGGACCTAATGATGACCTCAGATAAATGCACTAAAATTATCCTCTTGCTCTGATCC
>JAPQRP010000027.1:371402-386933 GCA_037367295.1 Apogon hyalosoma
TGACAAAAACAGTGCTTTGATTCATTCCATGTTTTCTGTTCTGTCTGTTTGAGTCACATGATCCACACAGGAGTTAGAACTGGACTGGCTAATCATTGTTTTTGATGACTTTGGACGGTCTAATAATTTTTTCCACATCTGTATCATGTACAGTACTGAGCAAAAGTCTAATTCCAGCTTCAGTTTTGTTGTTTTTCCAAGGCTGAAAAGAGCATACATATTTATTTCTCATTATTTTTTCTTCAGGTACAACAAGAAAATACAGGAAATGTGTGTATGGCCTTAAAAGCCGCACAAAAAACTGAAATAAATGGGTTGTAAAGGTTAAAGTCATTATTTAGTGTGACCTCTGACCCCATGACAAGAGGCAGCATAAACAATTACAATGTGTTGAATGAGACATAAAATCATAATGTCTGAACAAACAAACATTTAGAAGCTGTTTTTTTCTGTGTAACTTCACACCAGAAAAAATCTAAATCTGACCCAGTGTATTTGTCTCATTTCTAGTCCAAATATCTGCTCACACTTAAAATCAGACAGAATCACCTACAGAGTAACTTTACAGACAGATATAAGAACTGATTTATAGACAATAGATCTGGAAAATCTGATTTAACAAATCTGACCAAGATCATTTTCACTGGTTCCACTGGCAGATTTTTTGTTTTTTTTGCTTGAATTAAGCAAAAAAAAAAAAACAACTTGAATTATCTCTTTAGGTGATTCTGTCTTATTTTAAGTGTGATGAGATATTTGGTCTAGAAATGAGAAAAATACATTTGGTAAGATTTAGATTTTTGCAGTGCAGTTTTTCCTGCTGTACATACTTCACATATATCCAGATTGTATTTTAATACAGAGAATGACAAATGCATATGTTTGGTCATAACTTTACTAAACCAACAACTAAACCACATGTTAGGCTAGGACTTTTGCACAATACTCTATATACATTCACCCAAAATTTACATGAAAAATATGTTTTTTCATCTGTATCAGCCTTAACATAAATCACTTTCATAGCCTAACCGTAAACATAGCACTATATCTGATTATATGGATCAGTATCATCCATTTGTTCATTCATGTGGCAAAACTGCAGGAAGGAGTGGTTTTATATGCCCAGATTTGAGCCTGTATGGTGCTTATGTATTCCTAACACACCCCAGTAGTCAGCTGAGTTACAGAAACCCCTCACCTTTAGTCATTTTAATATTTGAAACCAATCAAATATGCATTCTTTGTCAGCTCCGTCTCCCACGGCGGCTTCTGCCCATCTCCCCCTGCTGCCACTGGCAGACAGCAATGCAATATGATTTATTATTTATTCACTCTGCAGGGAAACAGACACACACTTTAAAGCTCTGGCACACACTACCCATGCAACGCTAAGGATCTGATTCTCTGAGCAGTCATGTGTTTTAAGATTCATGAACTGTTACTGACCTGTGCTAAAATCTGTAACGGTTTAAATATAGCCCCTGTGTGTTAATGTCTTTTTCCAAAACCCAGTCGCTCTTGTTTGATGTGCAGCTGCCAAGTCAGCAGTGATTGCATTAGAGATCTTCACACTGGAAGGACACACATTACAAGAAAATATGTGCTTCCACTCAACTAGCGTAATATGTTTATGGGGTGGATTAGTCCCAACAGCAACAATAACTTAATTTGACAAGTCTATTTTAAGAATCCGTCCCTTTGAGCCAGATCGGGAACTGATTGGACTTTACAGAGTCATTGGTTTCCGGCTTTGGCACAACAGTGATGCATCTGTTTAACAGGGGGCAAAATAAGACCAAAATCAAAATTCATCATCATCTGTTTGACTGACCTTGACCCGTTTTCAGTGCACGTCTGTAGTTTATTGCAGCGACCCACATGATGCTGTCCCCGGCTGCTAATCACATTTGACTCAGACAAACAGGCGTGTCCTTTTTCTTAGTCATGGTACCATAAATGCGTCTTGGTTATGCGACATGTCGAGCGGTAATGAGGCTAAAATCCTCTTCACTTCATTAGTCAGTATGAAGTTCAGTCTCGCTTGTTAATGCGTCGTTGTTTTCATCCACAGGTTGCTTAGATACAGCGTTTCCCACCTGGAAAACAAGTTTGCTTTTCTTTAATAGCCCAGGGACATGGCACATTCAGCGCTACTTTTAAAAGACTTTCATATGTGTAACTTACTACTCATTATTTTGTAAGGTTTTCTTCTTTCTGGGCTGTGTGAGCAGGCCGAGGTGTGTGGGAGGAGGAATCATAAGCTGCTCGTACTGAAAACACAGCATCTCCTTCCTCTGTTTCTTCAGACTCCGCTAGACTCTGACTGTATCCTGACCTAAATGGGAGGTGACCCGCATGATGTGTCTTTAAGTGTCCTGGCAAATAGTATGGGGGACAAAGGGAGGCTATTGAATGAGCCGTGTACGAACATAACACTGAATGCAGCTCATCACTGTGAGTCCGCACGGTGTTTTCACGTCTACCAGCCGAAGCAGCGTGGGATTCAATCTGTGTTCTGTAAATGTGGTTCGTGCATCATGACATTCGATCATAGCACATCTCGAAACGCTGACATGAAAACGCATGAATGGGCAGAAGAGCAGGGGAGGGGTCTGTTCACGGTGATGGAGAGCAAAAGAGGACGCTTGACTTAAGACTCATTATAAGGAAACAGTATCTGCTATGTATGGATTAATAATTTTATTTTAACCCTCCGGCATCCCGTCCACAGACATCCTTCTAACCACCAAAAGCGCGTAAACTGTGCAGTGCCGTAGTCATATCAAAATGTTTTTCATTGCATTTTCCATTAGATTTGAATTGATAAATAGGAACCTGCTGCTTTACTTCCTTTTGACTATTCATGAATTTTAAAGCAAAAGATTTTTTCCCCACTGTGTTCTGTTTATAAGAACAAAATAGATTAGTTTGAAGAAAAAAATACAAAATCTGCTTAAAGTGAAAGTTTCAATGTGACAGGTTCCCTAATATCGATGTATTATTCATATAAGTTACTAGGTTGTCAACATGATTATGTAATTAAATACCAAATAAACATATATAATGTGTTATAGTTATTAAAAATGTGTCATTGAATAGCAGTTATAAGTGAAGATGTTGGTTCTTACATAAGAGTTACATCAGTATAGATGCTTTTCAATAAATATCATATTTATAGAGGCTTACATTTTTCATAGTTTGTTTTTAACTTTTTTTTTTACATTTGTTGGTATTTCATCAACAGAAACCAAAATACCAAATACATTATGACATCACAGATATCACAATATCTATAATTATCACATTAAACCCTTTAAATGCCATGTCATTGGAGAAGGGTGCGAGTGTTGTACTTATCCATTGTTTATAATGTGCTAAGTTTAGTGGCTGGGTCAGAATTTGAAAAACTGTGCAAAGAGGAACAACGTTTGAATCCTGCAGCTAATACAAATTGTGAAAAATAATATGACATTTTATAACATGAAGTGCACATAATATACTCACCCAGATACTGGAAGATTAAAATAGGTCTGAATGATGTGAGGAAATGTGATGTGCAACAACATCAGTCAGTATTTTGATAATTTCATTTGCATTAAAAGATCTTACAGTTGCAGCCAATTGAAAGTAACTGACAACTAACTGATTCTAACAAATTTTCTTAGACATCTTTGTATCTTTTGCATGTGTTTATATTGCAATGATGATGAAAATACAATCAGTTTTTCAAGTCTCTTTCAACACATAGACTTTATTGCAAAGTATTTCTATAGTTACCATAAGCTGAATGTTAGAATTTCATCTAAATAAAATTCAGTGGTGTCTTTGTACTTTGCATCGTCTCTATAAGGCTTATTAATGCTAAATCAAGCGCTAAATCAAAATCCAACCTGTTTGTTCTAGTGATGTTTTTCCAGTGGTGTTATATTTTAGATAAAATCATTTTCACCGTCATAAAATGCACACTGACACCCTTATGATTGCTTCTTTTTGTTGATACATTTTGATTTTGTAGACATTCACCGAGTAGTTTTAGTAAAGGAAACAATCTGTGAATGATGTTTTGTCAGAGTCTATAAAATCTAAGTAGAAGGAGCATGGAGAAGGTCAAGGACTCCAGCAACACTGGTCCCGTAGAACAATTTCAGTTAGATGAACACATTTTGACTTGTGGTTTTCATCAGGAAATACAAAACTAGCTACTTTTAGATAAGATGTGAAACATGAGAAAAAGGAAAAATTTGCAAGGAAAAAGCCAATCTTATACATCCACACACTGACTTTACCAAATAAATGACTGAATGAGCTTATTGTCATACATACATTGGTTGCTATGGAATGTCTTTTTAATGTTGAATGTTTTTTATGGGTTTTTAATACTTGCATATGTGTTTTTATGTGTCTGTTTTTAAATACTTTTACTGTCTTCTTGCACTGGGACCTGAGTACACATATCGTTCTTTTGTGTGCAACATGGAATGAATGACAATAAAATGAACCTTGAACCTTGAATGGGTTGGGTGCAAAAGTGGGGTGGGGTCACTGAACAATGTCACCAGTTACAGACGTGGCTCTCAGGTGGGAACGGTGCTTGAATTTCTTAAAAAAAAAAAAAAAAGGAGACATGAATATTTTGTCTAATCTTTTTTGTCAAAATCAGTTAAAATCATGAATTTTACGTGATAATTAAAAAATCCAGAGTAACTTCTTCACCCATATTGACCAGCCTTAATGAGAGCACATAAATTATGAAATGATGACAATTTTTTAATCAAATGAGCAAATTATGGATCACCAAGCCTCAGTGTGTATCATCAGTGCTTGTTCTTCATAGTGTCCCCTTGTGCCCCCCCCCCACAGGTCGGACCACCTGTACGTGTTCTTCATGCAGTGGAGCCCGGACATGTACGGTGAGGGGATCCGGGGAATGGGACAAGAGCCCGGGTTTATGGTTGTCAAGAAGAACGAGGCGTCGGAAACAGCCGATGACGAGCCCATCACCGACCTGAACGTGAAGGAGTGGGAGGTAGGGTCTGAAGTGCTCAAAACGGCCCCCACCTTGCTTCAAGTGCACCCGTTGTATTGTCTCGAGCCAACCTCACAGACATGGATTAACCACAGTTTGCACTAAGGGTTAATCCATAACTTGTGAAGCCAGAATCTTATGTGTGAAGTGCCTTGTAAAATGTTAAATCACACATTAAATAACTGTTAATTTAGTCTCACAATGCAATACATTGTGAATGTATTGAGCTGATCTTGGTTTTTGTTCCATCAGAAATGTGTACTTGTAAGCTTTAGTTGTATCTTCTGCTTTCATATTTTGCACTTTTATGTAAAGCTGCATATTTCTTGATTTGATGGTACATTTTTGTGAACTTTCTATCACATATAAGTTGTGTGAACACTTGCTTTGCTTGGAAATGTGCCTCTCTGAACTTCCAACCAAAGTATTTTGCATGTTTGTGTAATTGTTTACTCTTGTGAGTCAGTGCATAGTAGCTTCATCATATGTTTTGTGAATGTCTCTACTGTCGGTCGGCATTTGGTAACTCCTTCGCTGAGTGTAAAGTCCCCAAAAGCCATGAGAGTTTCTGTGGTACTGATGTGGGTTCAACTGTTTCTCCTTTTCCTCCTATAAACCGCTCTGTTGGTAACGTACACTCATAGAATGAAGTAGAGGTCAGTCATTTAGATTTTCAACGCTGAGGAGCCGGGTCGGTCCAATTTGTTCTGAAGCGTGTGGAGTCCATGATGAAAAAGATGCATTCATTGTATGAAGAAACTGATACTGATGGCCTACATTTAAATTTTAATGTAAATGAATGATGTAGGAAACAAAGTGGACTGATTTGTTTGTCCCTGGATGTCTGGCAGACAGTGGCCACATGATCCATTACATTTGAATTAGTAAATAGGAACCTGCTGCTTTACTTCCTTTTGACCATTCATGAATTTTAAAGCAACAGACTTTTTCACTGTGTTGTGTTTATAAGGACAGAATAGATCAGTTTGAAGCAAAAATACAAAATCTGCTTAAAGTGGAAGTTTTAATGTGATAGAGTCCCTAATATTTATGTATTAGTATAAGTAACTAGTTTGTGAACAGGATTATGTAGTTAAATACAAAATAAACACACATTTAATGTTACAGTTATTACAAATGTGTCATTGAATGGTAGTTATTAGTGAAGATGTCGGTTATTACATAGGGATTACATCAGAATAGATGCTTTTCAGGAAAAATCTTATTTATGGGTTAACTTTACTGAAGTTGTGTTTTTGTGACCAAATATTTGACTTTTTTTGTGGATATGCTTTCAAATATTATTTCTCATCCAAATTGAGGTTACAGTGAAGACTTTTTTTTTTAGCTCTAGTGCTATGCAATAAAATATGTTACATTAATTTAAATAATTAAAATGCTAATAGTACTTATATTATTAACATGTAGTCTACAACATTCCAAGTAATTCTATGTAATTTTCCCAACACTGGTATTATCGTGTCACACTATTGTTATTCACATTCTTTGTTGTCATTATTATTATTATTATTATTGGTAGTAGTAGTAGTAGTTGTAGTGACAGGTTAATAGGATTAAGATTATTTGCTATTCTACAAAATCAGCAGTAATATGAATTTTTTTAAATGTAAAATACTTTTTGGCTACTTTTTCTTTTTTAAGTACATTTTGCTGATAAGACGTACATATTTTAACTCAAGTACAGTTTTTAAAAGCGGTATTTTCGATCGATGTAGTTAGTGGTAGTAATGATAGTACTTGTACTTAACCGCTACTTTGTATTTTCTCCGGTTTGTTTGTCGCTCTGTGTCTTTAAATCCCTCGGTTTTGGGACGGCCTCGGAGTTTTTTTGACCAATGAGGAGCCGGTGTTTCTCTTGTCCCGTGTTGTCATTGGATGTCAGCGGTGTCATACAAATCATGCGGCGTTTGGAACTGAAGGGCTTGTTGTCAGTGCTGCTTCCCAACTCCGTCTGCCAGCGGTGTCTTCAGGTTACGAGGAGAACTTACGGGGTCTGTAATGTGACTTTCCAGCTTTCAACTCGCTCAGAAAGCAAGATATGTTTTCTAGGAGAGTGAAGGACCAAGAGAAACGTCTGACTCCTAAGTATACTTGTGTATGTCGCTTGTATGTGGTTGACGTTTTTTTTTTTTTTCCTCTGGCGATGTATATGTTCATGTATGTTGTCTTATTGTTAGCCAACCGTGCTAGCTCGCTAGCGAGGCTAACTAGCCTGCTAGCCGGTCCGGTAGGGTCTGCTGTCAACCGTTAGTCCCGTGCAGGTTCTCAAACAAAGTCGCCACTATCTGGTCTCTGTTTGGCAGTCAGGGCAGAGCTCTCATCTGGTTTTGGTCCTCTTGTGTCAGGGCTGTGTGTGGCTTTGTGAGCTGTCTGAAAGTTTCTGCAGCTGGGAGGCAGTTAGATGACAGTAGAAGAGTCCAACATAGTCCTACGCTAACGACTTGAATGTCACAGGACAGATTTCAGTCCTCATGTGAGTTTAATGGCATGATAACGGACTGTTAGACACCTGCACCTAAAGACCCAGCCCTGATCTCCATCTCCGCACCCATTTCTGACCTTTTCCATGACATTAATGGGATAAAATCTAACACTGGGTCATGTCTTGTCCTAACATAAGATCTTAAGAGTTAGCATGCTGCTAGCTTAACCGTTTCTAGGGGACAAACATACTTAAGTGCCTCCAGTTGAAGGTGAAGTGATGCATGATTTATGAAGACTGTAGTTTAGCCTTTCTGCTGCATTATTGAGAGCTGTAAAGAGACAGCTTGTTACCAAAAAAGTTATTTACACCAGCAGCAACAAGGTGAGTAACAGGAAAAACACATGTCCCCTGTTAATATGTATTTCAAAAGACAGTGGGTGGGACTGTGTGTGTATCCTATTTGTGACTTTGTTTATCTCGTGCACAACGCCTTTCCATCCTGACCTGAGCTGAGCTGCTTGGATACGCCAACGTTAGTTCAGTGTCAGACTCAGAACAGAGGCAGCAGCTCTCAGTGGACGGTGCTGCAGCGTGGGGTGTAACTTGGCTGGAATGTGGCCAGGCTTGATGGGCCATTGTGTTAGTCTGTCTGGGTTGTAGTTTTGTGGATTATTGTTCCCAGCAAACAGAGGGTGGTTTGTTTATGGACTTTGAGTTGTCACTGCTGTTGCTTTTTCATTCAAGCACCTAAAATCTGTATTTCTCAAATGATCTCTAATTATGAGTCTATTTGATGCACATTAAAGTCTTTGCTCTGTCAAGGGTTTTATGAAAATAGCAGCTTTGCCTGTGCAAAAAATGGGTAAAATAAACATTACACAAACATGCAAAATGCCTGAGTGCTACAACATGCCCTGATCTCTTCTCTATACTCAAAGTTTTACGGTAGAAGTGGCCTTAAGCCATTCCATGAATTATTTTCTGGGATCTGTCTTTTAACAGAGAGTAAGTTTGCAAGAATTGCACTATTTTAGTGCAAATAATGCCTTCCAAACTTCTCCTTTTTCCCATGGCCAGCAACAGAACTGGCAGAGTTTTATGTTCCACCTGTTCCTGTCTTTGTACTACCAGGTAGTGTCTCTGACGGAGTACCACCGTCGGATTGATGCGCTAAACAGTGAAGATCTGCGCTCACTCTGCAAACGACTCCAGGTGCCCTGACCCACCCGTCTGCCCCCCACCCCCCTGCTCTGTCCAGGCCTGCTCTCGTTCGCCCCGACATGGATTCCCTTAGGCTCCATACTGCAGAATAAAGCACCTGCACCCTCCCTTTGCTTTAATTAAAAGTTATAACTTGAAGAGGTTTTATGAGTGTTTAGGCTCACAAAACCCAGTCTAAACTTGTTACAGAGAGTGTTTTGGAGAATAGTTAAAAGGCATCTGACTGAAAAACACAATTTTCTATCAGTTCATTGCAGAAAATTGGCTTGTTTGGAGTGATGAGGTTGTCATGTGACAGCAGCCTTATCTTCATGTGTCAGGCTTCCCTTCTTAGTCGCGCTGTCATGTTTTTAGCACTTCAACCCATTGGCGCTGTCTTTTTATTAGAAAGAAGTTACTTCTAGCAATTTGTGCTCGCTAAAGACAAGTATTCTATGGACATCTCTGTGGGAAAATCCTCAAGGAAGTTGACTTTTATGCTCAAATGCTCTAAAAGTAAAGAATGTGGGAACTGAGCAAGAGGCAGTCAGAGCAATGATGCACAAAGAGATGGTGTGTTGGGGATAGAATGGAAGTAAGACTCCCCTGACAGGTTGAATGATGCTTCCTGAGGACAATACAGGTAGGGCCTTATTAGAATGAGGACTGAAACATGAGAGCGCTCCAGCCACCAGTGGTGAAGCACTCTACAATCAGCCCCTGTTATCGAGAAAGATAAATAACCCAAACAGTCCGTTGGTCAGAGAAAAGTCAAACAGTGGAGTGCAAATTATTCATTGGCCTGATTTCCTATTCACTTTGCATTCTCCCCTATCAGACATTGTCTTTTCCTCCCAGTTGTGCCAAACTAAACCTAGTCATCTGGCATCCACACATGCAGCTGCCCTCATCAATTTTTTGTGATAATCAGTGCTTGCAAGCAAACGCTGAGTTTATCATTTTGACTGGGAAAAACTCAGTATCCTCAAATGTTAAAAGAGAGCTTTGTTTCTTAAGTTCAGTGGTAGTTTACTCGCAGTGCCCCTGATTTCAGTGTATATGCTCAACCCGTTTACTTGAACCTCACCTGCTTTGTAGAATTCAGTATTTGTCATTTAGTATAAATCCTATGTTTCATCTGATAGCAGTCCCCGCTGATAGCATCAGTACCTAATCCTGCTGCAGCCTGATAAAACACAAAACAAAATAGTGTATTCTTGACAGCAGCAATAATTGAACCCATCAGTTTTCAGTAAAATATTCAACTTCTCCTTGTCACTGTGTATGACTTGAGATTTGTGCTTCTAGATCACCACCAAGGAAGAGGTTAACTCCAAGCATGGCACATCCATCAAGACAGAGATGGAGCCAGAGACGTTCAAACCCAACCTCAGAGAGCCCAGCGATCTCCTGGAGGCCGACCAGATAGAGAAGGTACGGAGCTCACTTCAACCTGCTTATGACACTGGGATAGAGGTTGATACACACACATTTACTAATAAGAGACAAGGGAATGGAAATGTCATTGGTAATGTTGATTCATCACATCAGGTATTTCTGGTATGTGCAGAAGTCCTCGATTTTCTGCCTTTCTATGCATGTATATTCACACAATGACGCTGAGTAATTAACCTGTGGCTTCGCTAGTCAACCAGTTTAATTGGTTCAGGCCTGTAGAAACCCTGTTGACCACAGAAGAGTGTAAATACAAGCAGATTTGTATATGTTGCAAAATAGTTCCTGAGCTTTGTCACGTGGTCGACGTGGTGTTCATTTCACTTTCTAATTTTGCATTTGTAAAGCAAAGTAAATCATCTACACATGCAACTCCATTTCACCTTCAGTGTGTTCTTCAGGGAATAAATATATTGTAGTCATTGGTGCTGTCACAGTTGCATACAAAACAACCACACATTAGTCCGTAGTTTTACGGTTTTTTAGTTGTCATGGCGAGGCAACTCTTTGTACACATATACCATTTATTTCTCACAGTGAGTGTGCGTCGCTCATATATGGCCTTTAGATAGTTTATGTTATGGAAAATGTACTTTGTCGGTGCTCTTAAACTTAACCACTTACCATCATTTTTTTAGGTTTTGTCTCTAATTTTGAACTGATAATCAGTGTGTTTCTCTGGAAAGTGTGTTTCTATCCATTTTGGCTTTGACCTTCGATTGTATTTGAAATGGTTCTACTTCATGTTGCATCCAAACAGACTGCACCTCGTCAGGTGGTGGAATTTGTGGTTATTTCACTTTCTGATTTAGAATTTGTAAAACAAACACAGTTGTCCATTCCTGCAGCTACCTTTCACCTTCATTTGTCAACACCCATGTCCTCTGGGAATACGTATATAGTAGTCACTGCTGTACTCACAGTTACCCATAATCCCACTGCGCATCTGCTTGCCCTTGGCAACAGTTTCCAGGTGAGTGGAGGAATGCATTTAGCAGAAATACTACTTTGCCATTGTATTAATTGACAGAATGACTCGGTGATACGATGGTGTCTAACATCAAATACAGATGGAAACATGAAGAGTATTGGTTGTAAGTAGTTTTTTTTTTTAAGTCTTACACCAGTACATTCTTACACTGTACAATCCCTATATGAACCTATAGGATGTTTTAAACCTCCATTTCTAAGGCATTCACCATTTTATATGGAGTGTATACCTCACACACACAGAGCTCCAAATGAGTCCCAGATGCCATATTGACCAGTAGATTGCCAATATGCAGCTTTCTTTAATCACCCTGAGGACCGAGCGTGGAGTTGAGGGCGTCTTGCAGCAGAGCAGAGGTGAAGCGAGTCGAGGCTCATCTGCTCAGAGTTTCACTTCCAGCCCGCTGATTACACGACTGCTTCAGCGCCGCCGCTGGAGGATGTGCTGAACCAACAAGAAAAGACCAAAGCGTTTAGGGACCGCCGAGTTATTGGATAGTGAACAGAACATTAAAGGTCTTTGTTCGCAGCTGAAATGTGGCAGCGTGCCCTGAAATTTGTCAGTTTAATTCCATGTTTTTGCCGATGTTTGTTTTATCTGTCCATTAAAATGAGACGCATCTGCCTTTGTGGCCTTTATCTTCGTGTGCCGGTTGCGGCTGTTAATCCTTCAGACTGTCAGCAGCAGGCTCTCTGAGGGAGCGTGGAACCCCCCTCCCCCAGAGACAGCCCTGGTGTTTGGAGCCCTGTTACTCTTCTTTAAACGCCACTCTGTGTTAAAAGGTCACTGCAGATGTAATTGAGCATTGGTGGCTGTGGCCTTTCTGTGTTTCATTTCCTTCCTCTCCCTTTTCTTTATTGCATTCCCCCTCAGCTCGCCAGGAATCTCCCTCCTCGGACCATTGGGTACCCATGGACACTGGCCTTTGGCACGTCAAAGCACGGCATGAGCATTAAGACTCTGTACAGAGCCATGCAGGGCCAGGACACTCCGGTACTCATGGTGATTAAGGACAGTGACGGCCAAGTAAGCCACACATTCAGCCACTGCGGCACCTGTTGACAGTATATGTACTCTGCTGTGAACAACTCCTTCCCAAACAACTAATCGGCTGTTTGTTTTTTTCTCCAGGTGTTTGGTGCGTTGGCGTCTGAGCCCTTTAAAGTCAGCGACGGCTTTTATGGAACAGGAGAAACCTTCCTCTTCACCTTCAATCCAGAGTTTGAGGTTAGCAGTCCATCAGGATGAAGGAGTTTATATAGAATAATGTTAACAATGTTACAAGAAATATGCAATTTTGATATTAAGATTTCAAATAACTGTATCCTGGGAGTAGTTAGAGATGAAGTCCCACTGTAAATGAGAAAAATCTTGGGTATGACCCAAAGTTTATGATAATTGTAAATTTACTCATCTCATTTGCATATTGTGATATCACAGGGTGGTGGCCTTACTGGATTGCATAACTTTTTGTAAAATTGAATTTTGAACATATTTATATGGAAGTTTTCTGTGTGTTTTTGTTTTTTTGTCATCTTATCCTTAAAATAAATAAACTTAAATATTAGTAGACAGGAATGTGCAGTAGGTTTTAGTAGGTTTTTATCCAAACAGCAGAGTATCCAAATCTGCCCCGTCAATCCAAGCTAAAACTAAGTCAACTTTACTTACTTACCAAACCAGATCAGGACCACGCCTTTAAACTGGATTTTCTTCTTCACTTTAAATAGAAACATGCCCTGAAATGGTGTTAGGACTGAAGGGGCACATGTCCGCCATCTATTAGTGGGAGGTGGTAACAAGATTCGGTAACTCTATCTAGAACTATGGTCTGTTGCAGTCAGTTACGTTTCTTGTCACAGTATTGCAACTTTGGCACTTAAAGGGTGAATACGTACAGCGATGTGGAGCAGAACTGATGTTTGGGGAAGGTTTTTCAAAACACGTGGAACTCAATATATGTTCGGTTTTACTGGATCTGGAACTTTGCTTTTTTATACAGATTAAAAGTTTTCATTTAGTGTCATGTACATGTAACCTGATGCAGACTGCTGTGATGCATGTTGAGATTGATCATGAATGGCTCCATAACCAAAGGAACGACATGGTGATAATAATCCAGACTGAAGTTCAAGCTGGTGTTTGAATATTTACACAGAGTCTCTGTGACAGCTGTGACTTAATTTCTCAGATGATAATTTAGGATCCTCCCGCAGAGGCAAACATGAGCCCGCTCTCATCAGGACGGCGAATAGAGGAAAGCTCATGTTAGATTATGTCAGCAGTGAGTCTGTAATGGCATACCGTCTCTATTGTGTTCAACAGGTGTACAAATGGACAGGAGACAACATGTTCTTCATCAAAGGGGATATGGACTCCTTAGCTTTTGGAGGAGGAAGGTAAACTTCATTAACTGTTTAACAGGATATTTTACAGTCATCTGGGGGGTGTTTATTGTTTTTAATGCACCTGCAGGGTTCAAGCAGAATTTTAAAATGTAAAAAAAAAAAAAAGTCCTAAAATGTCTTAAAAGTCTATTATTTATGAGGTTTTCAGTCTTGATATGACACTTAGACTGAGACGTATGCATTTATTATCAAATCAACTTATATTACATGATTTTTTTAATGGATTCCTGCTTCCGTTGTACATTCATCAAACATATTATATTATACATGTGGTTGGAAGAATTGAGTTTCAAGGAAATTTACAGAACAGGTGAAAAGTTGGAAGAATAGGAATTAAAGTAATCAAATCCCAAAATGAAATCAGGAAAGAGTTAGTGTTTTATTGTTACTCTTCTGTTGGATTAGAACATTCTGACTTATGTGTTTGTTATGGAAGTCGTATTCATTTTTATTTGGTAGGTTTAAAAGAGCCCACCAGCCCTGTTTCTGTTGTACGAATGTGAAAACCGTGTTTTCTCCCGGGTTATCGACTGAAGCTGCCTCTGTCTTCTGTTCCAGCGGAGAGTTTGGCCTGTGGCTGGACGGAGACCTTTACCACGGCAGGAGTCACTCCTGTAAAACATTTGGGAACCCAATGCTCTCGAAGAAGGAGGATTTCTATGTGCAGGACATAGAGATCTGGGCTTTTGAATAACAAAACACTGCACCACAGGGAAAAAAACAAGTCCTGCAAAGGGCAAAACAAAGAGGAGTCCTTCTCCTTTAGAACAATGGCAACGTCCCAAACCTAACTGCACATCACCAGGGCTCCCCAGGCCGGAAGCCAGCTATCGGATGCTTGTTGTGCGTTACTACTGCAGTTATTCCGGAGCTTTTTTTCTTTGTGAAAAATTACCTTTGTGTGTATCTTGTTACAGCCTTGTGCAGCGTCTTTGCAGGGTAGGGGGAGTGTGTGAGACGAGGGATGATGAGAGGGAAACGGGGAACAGAAGGCGATCGGACCATCAGGCCTTGAACAGGAAGAGCCCGTCGGAGCCGCTCTCACTCGAGACGCGGTGAAGATGATGGCGGCTGCGGTTTGGGACTGCTACGAGAAGAGAGAACTGTCCTACTGGTCCAGATCGTGTATCTGAACTTTACAGAACCTCAAGGAGTCCCCAGCATCCTCTCAAACCCCCTAGACCTGTGTTTATTCGGTAGGATGTTACTCACTGTGCTGTCAGCCTTGATGGAGAGAGACCCACTTAAGAGGCCGAGGAAGGCGACAAAAAGCTGAACACATTCCATTACTCTGTGATGGTGGAGTGTCAGATAACAGGGTTTTGGTTCTGATTTGTGGTAACACACCAATATCCAAAACACATCAGCAGCAGGATACGATGACACTTAACTCAGAGGGTGTTTGCTCTGGGCCGAGTTAGTCTTTTTACAGTACCGTTTTGGGTTGTCTTCTGAGGCTAAACTATAGAGTATTGTGTATTGTAGTCCTCCTGTTGTTCACTGTCATAGCACACCATCTGAAAGCACATAGCTATAATCAGATCACCCATCGTCGTAATGTTCTGTTCAGTGGGTGTATGTGTGAGTCCAGCTAACACCGGCTCCTCTCGCAGGACGCCGGCTGTACTGTTTGTAGACAGTAACGTGTTGCAATAGATTTGTGGAATATGCAAATAACTGTCCTGTGACCTCAAATACTGCAGGTCGTGGCGCTTCAGCCGCCGCCTGCCGCTCTTCAAGAGAGACACTTGTAAAGCTTTTACGTCTTGATACACAATTGCTTTTCTGGGTATAATTTGAAAAGCCTGAGACGTGGTTAACTGTTTTACATGCATATATGACAATTATATATCGGTATATATGATTATATACACATGTATATAATCGTATATATTTTGCTGTTAAGTGTGACAGTGATCTATTTGTGCTGAAATTTCAGCTGTTACAATATAATGTATATTACCCTGTAAATTAATGTTATAATAGTAGATTTGTTCCTATA
>JAPQRP010000027.1:387033-419184 GCA_037367295.1 Apogon hyalosoma
AGAAATAGGGTTGAAGATGGAGCTGTGGAGTTGAATGAATGAAGAATTCAGAGCCAAGCAGAGCATTTACAGTTTATACCCAGACGGCATGTGCATGGGGGTTACATTTGGGCCGAATATAAGGGTCCCATGTAGGTTTCCATGGTGGGCCCACATGTGTTTGCCCAGATCAGAATCAGAATTTATCCCACAATATTTATCTTTCATGTCATTTGCACTACTTAAATTCTATGTTTTATGAATATCTTAATTTACAATACTTTTTTTTATGTAAATAACTGTGCCTTTTAGTGATATTTGTTGTTGTTTTACTGGTATTTGTTGTCTTTAAATTCTTGCACTGAACCTGAGCGCTCTGCCTCAGTTTCGTTGTTGGTACAATGACAATAAAGAGAGTCTGATTCTGATCTGGACAAACACATGTGGGGTCACCGTGGAAACTGTGGACAAACCCACTTGCGACCCTCATATGCAGCCCAGTTGTACCCCTTCTGGGGCCCACTTGGACAGGCTGGCTGGGGACTAAAGCAAACTATCATTTCACAAAAACGCAAATAACCTGAACAAATATGAACGTTTTGAAATGTCTGAAGTGCAAGTTTACCAATATTCTGCCTGTTATTAAAGGTTTTGTCTATTTGTTGATCCACTGTGATCTGTAAGTTGTAATGATATTCATTTAAATTCAACTTTTAGCATTTAATGCAGTCTTTACTGGATTTTTGACCAAAAATCTTGTCGGTTTTTACACGTAACATTTTTAGCTAGCGAATAAACGCTTGGTTTTCGCTATGAAATGATATCAAATCTATTGATAAGATGTTAAATTAATATGAATGTACTTTTTGCTGATATTCAACAGAAGCACAAGCCCACATGGGACCCTTATATGTAACCGTTCAGGGGCCCACGTGGACATGCTGGCTGGGTGTAGACCACAGGGAAATTCCATTTAAAAAAGGCAAAATATCACTCCTTTAATGTATTTTTCCCCTGAAATTTCAAGTACCCCCTGGGGTTCTCCCAAGTACCCCAGGGGGTACGCGTACCCCACTTTGGGAACCCCTGGTGTAAACCGTGTAAACAGTGCAAATGCAACAAAACGTCCTCCACTGGTGCGTTTCTATGGGAACAATAGTCCACCTCTGATCAGACTTCAGAGCCTGGTCTTCGCTCTCCTACCTCAGACCCACCACATCTGCATGCTAATACTGTAAATACCGTAAGTGCCTGCTGTTGGTATGCGGTCGGCGGCCGTTCGGACACAGCTCATGGGTCCCATGACGACCGGCCTGAGTCGCTGCCACTGTTGATTGGCTCTGAAGGAAGGATTGCACCTGTCACTGTGTAAACACCACATTACTGTAGCCGTGCGTGCGCCGCCGCCGGCCTCCACTTTACAATCCCACGGCGACGTAATGCAATCACGCCGGTTTGTTCCGCCGTGTCATCGTGATGACATGCATATTCATGCCGGGCTTTATTTACGGTGACGCAGACGCAGAAACTGTAAAGACCAGATTGTGTTGCACCTCAGCCGTGCACAAACCATAGTGACCTTTCATTCCGTCACCAAGGTAACAAGGCTGCACCGTGGCCCGCTGGTAAAGGCTTTGCTCCAGTGCACTTTAAGGTATAGACCATGTATATGTAGATTTTATTCGCAGATAGTCAGTGGTGGTGGTGGCGTCATGTTATTATGTGATGTGATATAAAAGCTCGAACATGATATAAAGTCATTTTTCTGCTGCCGTACGTGTTTATATATTAAATGTCATATTGCACATAGATACAGAACTGTGCATGTGGCATTGATTTACTGATGTTTTAAGCAGTAACAAATTGGAAAAAAAGGCAAAATGGGCCACAGATTGAAAAAAAAAGTAAAAAATTGAGTAAAAATTAACCAAAAAAAAAAAAAAAATCAACAAAATGAACAAAAACAAACAAAATAATCAGGTTCCATTCAACACATGTTTCTAAGTGTTTGTGCTTCTTCCTTTCGTGGGGTCAAAGGTCATACTAAATAGTGACTTTAACCTTCACAACCCGTTTAATTCAGTTTTTTGTGTGTCTTTCAAAGCTGTGCACGTATTAAATAAAGGCTAAAAGAGCCACAAATTGAAAAAAAAAAAGAGTGAAAATGATCATAGAAAACATAAGAAATCAACAAAATGAACAAACTAATCCAAATAATAAACAAAAATGAATAAATTAATCACAAGATGTATGAAATAATCAACAGAATTAAGTCATGAAACATAAATGAACAAAAATAAACTAACAAAATTAACAAAATAACCCAACAGAATGATGTATGTGTAGATTTTATTGGCAGATATTCAGCGGTGGGGGGTTGAACCTGCCATCAGTGTTAATGATGTTATTATGTGACGTGATATAAAAGCTAGAACATGATTTGAAGTCATTTTTCTACTGTCATACATGCATATATATTGAAAAAAAGGCTAAATGAGCCACAAATTGAAAAAAAGTTAAAATTAGTTTAAAAAAATTAAAAAAAAATGAACAAAATAATCAACATAATAAAAAAACTGAATAAATCAATCACAAAATGTATAAAATAATCAACAAAAAGAACAAAATAATCAGGTTTCATTCAACACGTGTGTCTAATTGTTTGTGCTGCTTCTTGTCATGGGGTCAAAGGTCACACTAATTAGTGACTTTAACCTTTACGATGCATTTAATTCAGTTTTTTGTTAATCTTTTAAGACCGTGCACACGTTAAATAAAGGGTAAATGAGCCTCAAATTAAAAAAATAGTAAAAATGAAGTAAAAACGAACAAAATAATCAAAATAATAAACAAAAGTGAATACATTAATCACAAAATGTATAAAATAATCAACAGAATTAAGTCATGAAGCATAAATTAACAGAAATAAATCAACAAAATTACCAAACAGAATGACGTATGTGTAGATTTTATTGGCAGATATTCAGCGGTGGGGGGGTTGAACCAGCCATCAGTGTTTATGATGTTATTATGTGACATGATATAAAAGCTAGAATGCGATATGAAGTCATTTTTCTACTGTCTTATATGTATATATATTGTAATGTTGCACATAGATACAGAACTGCGCACGTGGCATTAATTTACTGATGTTTTAAAAGAAAAAAGGCTAAATGAAATTAAAAAAACAACATTAAAACGTTAACAAAATAATCAAAAATGATAAAGTGAAAAAATCAACCCCAGAATGTCAAAAATAATCAACAGAACAGAAAAAAAATCAACAAAATGAACAAAATAACCAAACAGAATGATGCATATGTAGATTTTATTCAGCGATGGGGGGGTCGAACCTGCGATCAATGTTTATGACGTTACCGTATTGTGGCTGGGATGCATCTGTTAATCGCCGCTGAGTGCTCTGAAAGCTCTGCAAAAGTCAATACCGTCTGCCGTCTTTACCGGAAAACACCCGTACACCTGCAAAACGACATTTTAATTGTCGCCGAACAGATGCGGCACAATTCCGCAAATGACAGCAGAGGGTTCGCACTTGGAAATGTCAAAGGCTGCAGACAGCGAGCGGGGGGGGGGGTTTAATGCCGGATATCTACAAGCGGCAGGCGCGGTCGTAGCCGGCAGCGGTGGCATCAGCCTTTTACTGTCAGACTCACTGTAGTGGAAACCCAGAGCCCTGCCAAGTACGCAGCACGGCGTCAAGGTCTGCAGGAAAAATGACCCCAAGACTCACCGGTGCCCCTGTGCGCGCTTCGAAAAGGAACCTACGGACGTAAACGTGAGCCCACGTGCACCGCGGGACAACAAATCTGCATTATAATGACAGCAGGACACGAACGGATAAGATGAAAACGTCACCAGTGATAGTTCGGAGCAGAAAATATCGGACGTTATCGACAAAATTGATAGAAAAAAAAACAAAACACCAAATATGCATTAACCCTTTATCGGGCAAGTGACTATTTTTGGTAATTTCTGCACATATTACAAAACAGTGAGAGCAACAGTTACACAGTTCGATTTTGGTGGTTCAATAACTGTAGGTACCATGAAGTAATGGTACTAATGTAAGGAACGACGTTCAAAGGGGTCACAGGGGTCTGGATCAGCACGCGTGTCGGTCTAATGTTCCGTGTTCCTTTCACTTTACATGTGTTTTTGTTCTATCGATATTAATAAAGCCAAGTGGCCTCTGTGTGTGTGTGTGTGTGTGTGTGTGTGTGTGTGTGTGTGTGTGTGTGCGTGTGTGTGTGTGTCTGGGGATTCACGCAAAATCCGTACAGAGCTGACTGCTGCAGTTTGGTACGCTTATGTAGTTTTGGTCAAGGAACAGACTAGCAAAAACGGCAAGTTGATGGGACCAATATTTCGTGAGATATTAGTAATTTTGGAATTCAATAGCCGTACAATCATGTTACTATGGCCACAATGCTTTGGCGGTGACTGCTGGACAAATGCGGTACAGCATGCACAAATACACAACAGCATAAAAATGACCACATCTACAACCTGTGGATCCTTAGTTTTTTTATATATACTTCTTTCATATAGTTTTTTGCTACTTATGGTAAGGAACCAAATATGGTAACTTCACTGACCTTGATTTTCTACATGACAATACTTTTTTTTTTTTTAAATTTTACAAAAACAGTAAAGTCTTGTTAGTTGTTAGAGTAAAGATAGTTTATAAATGCAAATGTTTTCAGGTAATTTTAAGTTGTTTTTTTTTTACACTAAAACAAAGACAAACTAAAACAAGTGGTGCCAGGCACAACAAACCCCGCCCCTCGCAAACGTTTGACCTGATTGGCTCTATCTCTTATCATTGCGAAAACACATTTTTGGTGACCTTGACCTTTGACCTACATTCACCCAAATTTAATGGGATCTATTCTGGACCACTTCGAAACTTTCCTGAAAATTTCATGGAAACTGGTCCAGGAGTTTTTGCGTAAAGTTGCTGAAAAACAAACAAACAAACAAAACGAAGCAAAACCAATACCCTCGCCTCCTCTTCAGGGGGGCGGGGTAACAAACTGTATGTGGCCCCTGAACTGAAATGAGTCTGACAGCCCTGAATGTTAATCCTTTATCGGGCAAGTGACTGTTTTTGGTCATATCCACACGCATTACAAGACAGTGACAGCAACAGTTGCAGTGAGTCCACAATCTCAGGTCCAATGTGGTCCACAGGGTCTGTAAGCTCCACCTCTGCATGAACAGTGAGTGGACCTGCTTTGTTGGTACCATGAAGTAACAGTACTACTACTACTAATACATTTCTATGGCGCTTTTCAAGGCATCCAAAGCACTTTACATTATTGGTCGATCCATTATCCATTATCCATTCGCTCTCACATTTACACTCTGGTGGTGGTAAACTACATATGTATCCACAGCTGCCCTGGGGCAGGCTGACGGAAGCGTGGCTGCCAATTCGCGCCGAACGGCCCCACTCCGGCCACCGCCGAACATTCATACACCGGTGTGAGGGTGAAGCGTCTTGCCCGAGGACACTACGGCACACGACCGTGACAGAGCGGGAGTCGAACCGCCAACCCTTCGATTATTGGACGACCCGCTCTGAGCTACGGCCGCCCCTAACGCACCTTCGATGTGTAATGACCGAAAATGGACTTACGAGGTTTCCGCCCGACAGCGGTGATGTACTGTACGTGCACGCCGTACTCAGATGCATGTTTGTGATCCGTCTCTTCCCAAGGCTTCCATCCTCCTCCTTCTGTCTCCATTACACAAATAAGGACATTCCCATTTCCAGCAGACAGCAGTCATCCATCACTTCCGCCCGCCGCGCTCGGAGCAGGACGTCTTTTATGTGGCGCCGTCAGCCCGAGGAGACGTGGGGTCATTGATGTCTTGAGGTGCAGACGGCGTCATGTGTGTCGATACACGCTTCACACCTTCATAAAACAGGGAGGTGATTGATACCTGAGCGTCGATACCACCTCCTACTCCGTATTTTAACCCTTTATAGGTCACTCATAGAAATACTCTGAAACTCTAATGTTCAACCTTACCGTGGTGTTGGAGGACCTGTTAAGACTTTATTACTTTTGTGAAATTTTTCGAAAAGTCTTACCATGCAGAAGAATGGTCAATGAAGTTACCATATTTGGTTCCTTACAAAAAAAAAAATTCCAAGAAGTAAAAAAAAAAAAAAAAAAAAACAACAAAAACACATTTAAGGTGAAAGGAGCATGTATTTTAGAACATTAGACTAACACGCGTGCTGGTCCAGACCCCGGTCCAGACCCACATGACCCCTTTTAACATCATTACTTCATGGTACCGAACAAAGCAGGTCCGCTAGGAGGACCTTACAGACCCTGGAGACCACATTGGACCTGAGTTTGTTGCCTCACTGGAACTGTCACTGTCACTGTCTTGTAATGTGTGCGGAAGTGACCAAATATAGTCACTTGCCCGATAAAGGGTTAATATATTCTGTGTAATTTCTGCATTTCACAAATTCATCCCATGGGCCGGATTGGACACTTTGGCGGGCCGGTTTTGGCCCACGGGCCGTATGTTTGACACCTGTAATTTAGAGCAGTCTGTTTCAAATGGGGGTACTCGGGAGAAGCCCAAGGGGTACTTAAACAAACAAACAAACAAACAAACAAACAAAAATAACACATTAAATAAGTCATCATGTACCGAACACAAAGTAAATAATGAAAATTAACGCTGAAATATAAAACTGACACTCCTGACCTTATTTCTTTTCAATATTTTTAAAACTTGGGGGCCCACCCTAAGCTTTGGTAACATTTTAAGAACAATTCTATTTTATATTATTCAAAATGAGTTTATCTGAGTTATTAAGTAATAAATTTTTCTTGATGAAAGTTTCATTTATTCATTAATTCATTCATTATTCATCTGGAATTTCCCCTTGTGGGACTAATAAAGGCATATCTTATCTTATCTTATCTTATCTTATCTTATCTTATCTTATCTTAAGAACCAATTAATTTATTTTTCGTATCAATGAAAGAGGGCACTTTTCAGGTTATATTTTGCCCACCAAGTGTACTTATAAAGATTTGTTATTTTTAATATATAACAGTTAAAAACGTGTTGCTTGTTTACAAAGTTTTGAAAATAAATACAGACACCTTAGGCACAGGGATACATTTTTGCCAAAATCAAAATTGCTGAAGCGAGAGTTGGGAACACTTGGCTAAAAAAAAAAACATATATATTTCAGGGGGTACTCCGCTGTAAAAAAGTTTGACAACCACTGATTTAGAGTATACGTCGTTTTTTTTTTTTTTCCAGTTTCCAGAAAAATAACCACTTTGGAGATACGAGGTTTCCAGCTGACAGCGACGACACGTCCCTACGCTATTCCATTCACTGTCCCAGTTATTGATATTTGTATGTGGTTCCCTGGAGGGCACGGGGAGCTGTCAGTGACTGGCGTCTAAAAATAACAGCGGTGTTACTGTATCAGCCTTCAGAAGCTCGTATTGGACACATGTGAGTGGAAAAAACACAGCGGCAGAGGTCGGACTGCAGTGGACCGCAACCAAGCATTATTCACAGCTTTTTAACACAATCTTCTGAGAGGTTGGAAATGAAGGGGGTGTGGGGGGGGCGGCTGTCTGGTGTCCATTCACGCCTCAGTGTCCTTTTGAATTGCACATTTTATTTGGCGGCTGTTTGTAACGCCAAAACCCCCTTATCCTCCGTCATCACAATCCGTCTTTTGAGGAAATTCCGCGCTCTAGAACTGGTATTTTTTTCCCCCGGTTATATCTCACAGTAACGCTAATTCAATTCCCCCTATCTGCTGTCGGAGGGGGGCGGGTGTACGTGGGGGTCAGTGGGGTTAAAACTGGGATTTAATGGAAAATGGTGCCGGAGACACTTATTAGGGTGGGGAGGGGGCAAAGAGCTGGAATAATGGGAACCAGGGAGTCCATTCCCATTAGTCCAGTATTGTTTCAGTAGCCGCAGATCCAAATATTCCATAAAAAAAGCCTCTTGTTATGTATGACAAGGTTGGTAATTGAAAAATATTTTTAAAATTCGATGTCAAAGCTTGAGTCAAGTTGGATTTTTCAGTTTTGCTTGGGTTATACATTTTGACAGGGGATTTATACTGTTTTTTTTTTTGTTTTTGTTTTTTTTTACTGTCCACGCAAATGTCAAGTGATGTAACCCGAAAAGAACGAGAGATGTATTTGAATTTTGTCCACGAATTGAACAGCCGAGGGAGCAGATTTAAATCATCATTTTGTTTCGTTTTACAGTCGACTACAGACAGGACCAGACTCTGGATGTTTAGGTCATTTGAGGCTCCGTGGTTACCGTGGAAACACCGTCATCTTCTACAACGTTGATTCGCCAGTAAAACCCGTGGAGTTGAATTGTAGACGACTGCTTTTATGTAAAAAAGAAAAAAAAAAGATCAGCAAAAATTAATACAAAATTTACAAAATAGTAAATGAGCAAAGAATCAACTAAATGGAAATAGTAAAAAATAAATAAATACATGAGCAACAAAATAAAGAAAAACAGTCAAACGAATCAATAAAATGAACAAAATCAATAAAAAAAATCAGCCACAAACTGAACAAAATTGAAGAAATGCGTCGAAGTAATTGGTGTAAAATGCAGTTCGTCGTCTTTTCATGGTCATCAGATATGACCCATCTGGACGTAAAGAGGCTCCGCGGTTACCGTGGAAACACCGTCATCTTCTACAACATTGATTTGCCAGTAAAACCCATGGAGTTGAATTGTAGACGACTGCTTTTATGTAAAAAAAAAAAAAAAATCAGCAAAATTGATTCAAAATTTACAAAATAGTAAATGAGCAAATAATTAACTAAATGGAAATAGTAATAAATAAATAAATACATGAGCAACAAAATAAAGAAAAACAGTCAAACGAATCAATAAAATGAACAAAATCAATAAAAAAAAATGAGCAACAAGAACAAAATCAGCCACAAACTGAACAAAATTGAAGAAATGTGTCGAAATAATTGGTGTAAAATGCAGTTCGTCGTCTTTTCATGGTCATCTGGACGTTCAGAGGCTCCGCGGTTACCGTGGAAACACCGTCATCTTCTACAACATTGATTCGCCAGTAAAACCGATGCCAGTGGATGGACACGCTTGTTTTTATGACCCGTTCGTGACAGATTTGTCGACAAAGTTGCTTTTTCCTCAGGTTTCTCCGTTTTCATAAATAACCTTCGAAGTCACCCTGCGTTTTCGTGAACGTCGACATTAAATATAGGAAATTAAATAGGGGAAAATACACGATTTACGTTGAAAAATGCAAAATACGGAGGATAATATCATCAGTTAAGAAAGGTTAAATAGAGAGAAAAATTCCTTTGGGAACTGACTCAAAAGTAGCACTGGGTCTTAATGGGTTAAAGTGATAAACAGTGAAATGAGCTGCTGGTTTGAGGGGAAAACGTGCACGTCCTTGTTAACACATCCTTTCCCATCAGCCCTTTTATCACTTCTTTATCCTTGCGTATTCCTGAGCGGCAGGTTTGTTGTTTCAGGCATGCTCAGTGAAGTTCTGTTCGGCCCACACGACAACGCGGATATTTTCTTACATTCCAGCGCCGGTCAAATGGAACACGTGTTTGTATTTCGTTGAGTAAACAGAAGAATGCATACCTGTTACGTTTTGCAGCAATTATCTGTACTTTCTACATCAAAAAAAAAAAAAAAAAAAAAAGTGTCTTTTTCAGTCAAATCTCTCATGAACTGAACGTAAACTGTCACTGATCCAACTCCACGGGTTTTACCGGGGAATCAACGTTATTTATTTTTGTTCATTTTCTTACTCATTTTGTCCATTTTTTCTACATTTTCTGACCTATTTTATAATTATTTCCAGTTTGTTTGTCTCTGCTCATTAAAGACGCATAATCTGTGGGTTACTGCCGTCTCCATTTTGAAACACTCAAGTCGCTGAAATGTGGAGAAACACCCGAGAAAGTAGAAATTGATGCACAAATTGTACCGAGATGAAACGGTCAGTTATCAAACTCCATGGGTGTCGTTGCAAAAATGTCCAAAAACTGCACTGTGTTTCCACGGCAACTACGGAGCCTCTGAACGTCCAAATGGCTCGTATCTGATGACCGTGAAAAGACGACAAACTGTATTTTACGCCAATTATTTCAACACATTTCTTCAGTTTTGTTCAGTTTGTGGCTGATTTTGTTCTTTTTTGTTCTGATTTTTAAATTCATTTTGCTCATTCTATTGATTCGTTTGGCTGTTTTTGTTTATTTTGTTGCTTATTCAATTTATTATTATTTTTTTTACTGTTTCTATTTAGTTCATTCTTTGCTCATTTACCATTTAACTGTATTTTACACCAATTACTTGCATGTATTGATAGAATTAGTGGATCAACAGGTATTAAATAGTTTAGTTCGGTAGATGCCTTTGGTCGCCGATGGAAGTTTGGGTCTTTATGGGTTAAAAAGTCACTATTTTCATTTTTATTTGCTTTTTAAATGTTATAACCCCTCACTTTAATCAGAGCTTCCATGAACATCTATATAAATACAGGAAAATATGAGATTTTCACTGAAAAAACGCAAAATACGGAGGATAATATTACAATTATATTAATATTATTATTCATTTTGTGTTGCCTTCAAGGATGTATGTATTTATTTATGTATGCATTTTCTCAGTATGTCAGTATAGGTGTGTATGTGCATGTGAAGATGATAAGTGAGGTGAACTGACCCAAGGGATCTGATTTTTCACATATTATGTTGCTGTGGAGAAGGGGTGGGATTAAATAAGTTCTACTTCCTCCCACTCCTTTTCGAATATGCAAATGAAGTCAGATTTTGTTTTCACGTGTATGGTTTTGTTTCTTGTTTGTTTGTTTTGTTTTCTTCGCGAGGACTAAGTAGGATTATTGTGTTCTGTTGCGTATTCGAAAGGAACTAAACTAAACAATAAATGGTGATAAGTCATAAAAGTAAAAAAGGTTCAATCTAGAGGAAACGGATTTGGTAAGTAACACTGGGTCTTTATGGGTTAAACAGCATGTATGACATAAATGTTCATAAGTTCATTCTGGCTGCTTCAAACCCCGCGTGGTTCCGTTACTGGAAGTCTGACATAATGCGCACACCCATGAGCCGCAGCTTCACATGTGGAGCTCCAGGGTGACGTCCGATGGTCCCGGGGATCAGCTCGCATTCGTGTCAGCTGCGTAACCAGGAAACGGGAGGTGAAGTGTCGGTCTGCTGACGCTGGAGATAACGCTGCCCCCCCCTCCGCCTGAGGCTGGGGTCAAAGAGGCGGAGGCGGCCGGGCTCAACCTGGCCACACGACCGTCCCACTACTTATCTTAATGGAACAGGGTCAGCCCAAAGCGGCGCTCGGCAACTTTTCATCCCAGTAACGCGCGGTGGCGAGGGATTTCACAGTTCTGTCATTTTAGTTTAACCCATAAAGACCCAAACCTCCACCGGTAACCAAAACCATCCACTGATCGAAACCGTCTAATACCTGTTGATCCACTGATCCGATCAATACATGTAAAATACAGTTCATCTTTTCACGGTCGTCAGATATGACCCATTTGGACGTTCAGAGGCTCCGTAGTTACCGTGGAAACAGTCACCGATGAAGAACTGTATTTTACACCAATTATTTCAACCCATTTCTTCAATCGTGTTCAGTTTGTGGCTGATTTTGTTCTTGTTGCTGATTTTTTTAAAATCAAATGTGTTCATTTTATTGATTCGTTTGGCTGTTTTTGTTTATTTTGTTGCTTATTCAGGTTTTTTTTTTTTTTTACTACTTCTGTTCAGTTCATTCTTTGCTCATTTAACTGTATTTTACGCCAGTTATTTCCATGTATTGATCGGATTCGTGGCTCAGCAGGTACTAAACCGTTTAGGTCAGTGGATGCCTTTGGTTGCCAGTTGCTGTTTGGGTCTTTAAGGGTTAAGGATAGTTGTCCTCAGGTTCAGATCAGGTTGCATCAGACCTTGATATCCTCTGCATATCCATTTGATCGACGTTAGCTGATGCTCAACGAGGTCTGGGAGTTCGTCAAACTCAGACTGTCTGTCATTGTGTAGATTTATTGGAGAACAAGAGCAGGATTTCATTAAATCCCACAATACTCACCGGGGCCGTAACAGGCTACAGCTTGTTGCTATGGAGCTCTGCCGAGTATGAAGGAATACATTTGCAGAAAGCGGATACTTATTGTGGATCCAGAGCACGACCCGGCTCATATCAAAGGCTCTGCAGCAGGACGGTCTGTCTTTTAGGAATATTTATTTTTGCCTCCTCTTCCAGATGTTTGGTTTTCTGGTATAAACCCTTCACTTCCATTCAAGCTGAATCACTGGAGCTTTTCTGCTGAGATGTTGCCGCATAATCTGCCCTTAATTCAGTCTCAAACACAATGAGGTTATTTGCAGGAAACGTGCGCTGACATTGTTGCATATATTTGCCTTGGATGTGGTTCAGTTCCATTTTCTAAGTAGTTTATAATAATAGCTTAAGCAATTCTGCGTTTCTGAAGCGGTTACCGTTATATAAACAAGCGCCAGTTGGAAGAGCGACACTGAGGAGGAGTCGCGAATTTTAGAGTTCTTCAAGAAAGATCCAAATAAAACTTTTTTTTCCCCCCAGCTGAATTGCCCTCCTGTCCTTTTTTATTTTAAACCTCCCCCCAAATATAATGAATGGTTAATACGCATATTACGACTAAACACGGGGGGCATTAGAGGAGCAAATGTTTGCAAATTTTACCGATTTATATGGTTTATAGATCAGCCCTGCAGTGAACTTAATGACATGTCCAGAGTGTACCCCGCCTTCACCCACTGGATGGATGGATTAGTAACAGAACGAGGCCGCGAATAGGAAGAATAATCATGAATCGAAAAATATTTATGCCCGAAAGAAACGTTTTCAAGATTTTTTCCAAACCGTAGGAACGACATTAACAAGTAAATCACGAAATGCACCGGGAATTTAGTGACATCCCTGCAGCCGTGTTCGCGACTGTTTTTGAAATAAAACCCCCAGACCGATCGCATGAAATCACGTTGTATGCCACGCCAGTTCTTATGGCATTTTCGTCCTTTCGCGTGTCATTCTGCGGCATTTGATCGCGTGTCCATTTAGGCCGAGATCTCCGGTTTACATATGCGAAACCACTAACCCTAACGACTCATTGTGTGGTATTTGTCGCAGTGTGAACATACATGCAGAAAGTTTAGAATGCGTACAACACGCCAATTAAAAGTGGCGCGTTATGTGTTCGCAATTCACGATACGACATCGAAAATCCCACTTTGTCTCCGATGAATCAAGTCCTAACCCTAGTACGTACTTCTATTACATAGTAACAGGATGAGGCAGCCAATGGAAAGAAGAGTCATGAACTGGAAAAGTTTTATACCTGAAAGTAATGGATCATAGTAACAATATCTATATGATGATTCAGCCTTACTTTTATTTTATTGACCCGGTTCCTCTTGGGGATCAATAGAGTTCATCTGTATCTGGGTTCTTCTGTGAACCTGGTCCTAAAAACAGGACATGGGGCTAAAAATTCAAACCAGATGTAGACGAATGTTATACAGCGAGTTTGGAAGCACTTTGGGTCTATTTGAAAAATAAATACTGACTGAGATAAAAGAGAAACTATTTTTCAGATAAAGCACATTTTTATATTACTTTTATACAACAATCCGTATCTAACACGGTAAAATGGACACGAAAATTATGCGCTATTTTTTTTTCTTTTTTAGTATCTCTTTATTGTCTCACAGGTACATTTTGGGAATTGAAGTAATTGTTCAAGGCAGAGTGTTTCACAAAAATGGCCGCTGTTGTAAAATAGTTCGCGATTTATTTGTGTTTCAATGGGCAGGTTCTGCATGTAACACAGGTGGACACGATGGGTTACACGCAAAACCTGGAATGAGACAGATTCATGAAAACCCACGTGTGGATAAAAAAACCCACTAGGATTGACACATTGAACACAGTGTCTTTATTTAGAGTCTATAGAAGAGCATTTACAGCCATGTTTTCACATCTAATGCACTGACACCTAGGCAGATTTAACTGTCCATATTTGGGGCCTAGTTTTGGACCCAATATTTGATTAAAAATTCATTAATTATGGCATGGCTCAGAGCAAGATTATAATTTCTTTTAGATTTGTCTGAGGTCATCATCAGGTCCATCCTTGGGGGGAATTATGTCTACATATACCTTTTATTCTTGGGTCTAAAAAGCTGGAAAAGTACCAAAATGTACCCAGTTTCATTGACTCTGTATCTGTATATCAACATATAAATCAGGAAATGCGCCCGGAGTTTGTCGATATCCCTACAGCTGCGGTCCCGAGTACAGTCTTGAAACAAAATACGTCGTCTTTATCCAAAACGAGACAAAACTCAGATGAATGGAGTCCTCCAACCCTGGTCTTCCGCACTCCTTCCACATTTGGCTGCACCGCCCCCTGTCTCTTGTCAAAACCCGTCACGTAAATTCAATTGCACGACACGCTCTGATACGTATTTCCACCCTCCCTTTACTTTAATGACCTCGGCTGATTAAAACGCAGCTTGAATGCCGACGCCGTCCGCGTGCATCCACACAGAAACCCGTGCACTTCAGTCACTTCTGGAGCTCTGGAGAGTCACAAATGCAGAAGAAAAGCTGCCAGTTGAACGGTTACTGGTTGCCTCATGCAGCTGCGCTCTTGTTAATACAATTCCCCCTGTAGTGTCTTGGGCTCAGTGCAGTCTTTCATATGTGCTCTGTGAAGCTGCTTCCCTCAGATAGTACACCGAGGTCCTCTGGGACTCTCCGGAGACTCCGGGCCGACAAGATGTGCTTGTCTGATAAAAGAAAGTGATGCATACAAGTGTAAACATTCAATATTATTCACTCGCTGCTCGCTCGCTGCTGTGCGCTACCTCTTATCTGGAGCTCATTGGCTTGGGGCTTTCCTTTCTACGGTGAAGCCGACTGTAAAGACTAATTCAATTGGAGAGAAGAGGCTTTTCATTTTTGATGCATGGACATGCGCCGCGCAGGCAAATGTGATCTCACTGTGTACCACAAAGACCGACGGCGTCTTATGAATAACGCGGTGAATTTCACGTCGTCTTTCAGGTTGTTTGTTTTGTTTTGTGTTTTTTTTTTCTCGAGATGGAATGAACAATCGTCCCAGAGCTTGTCGAACATTTGCATTGTCAGACGTCGTATTCTGCACAGAATTCGTCACCTGTACGTGAATAAATTAAGCCATAAAGACCCAAACATCCACCGCTGAATAAAACGTCTACTGATCTAAACTGTTTAACACCTGTTGATCCACTAATCCTATCAATACATGTCGATAACTGGTGTAAAAAACATAAATATTTGCCTTGTCAGACATTTGGGCTAACATACTGACACTATGCTGCAGGACTGGGCTCTTTTAACCCATAAGGACCCAAATATGCACCAGTGTCCAAAACCATCCACTGATCTAAACTGTTTAATACCTGTTGATCCACTAATCCTATCAATACATGTCAATAATTGGTATAAAATGCAGTTTATTATCTTTTCATGGTCATCAGATATGACCCATTTGGACGTTCAGAGGCTCCGTAGTTACCATGGAAACACTAGTCGCTTTTCCATTGACCCTCAAATTACGCGAATGTAACTTGCGCATTAAAATTAACCGAATGGAAAAACGACAACTTTGCCAAAACTCTGGTTTTTCGATTGAAAGTTTTTGCGCTGGCAAGAGGTGGTTTTTCAGGCGTAGCGCAAATGCTTTCTTACGCAAAACTGCAATGGAAAGACCTTTTTTCGCAACTAGAGTCAGGTGAATTAAAAAAAAACAGATGTTGAGAAACGTTACAACAGGCGAAGAAGAAGAGTTTTAAAAGAAATATGACGCAGTACGTCTTGATGCACCAGGAAACTGAATAATTTTAAAATTTAGTACAAGATAGAGGGGTAATATATAATAATAATCAATATATCTGTAAATCAACGCGATATTTACATTCGTCACCATGTTTATGAAATAACTCCTCGTGTCATCTTGCAATAATAAATAAACAAATCATTGCATTTGTGCGTTAATGGAAAAACCGACATTTCGCACTTCTGTTGTTTTTTTTTTTTTACATTTAGTAAATATCAGTAAAGTTTGGTGCGTATATCCAACGGAAAAGCGACTAGTGTCATCTTCTACAACAGTGAGCTCGTTTACATGACCATGAAAATAATCAGACGTGATGCGTTTATATGCACTTCAGACGTGCGATAATTGAAAAACCCCGGTTTACTTCTCTCAGTCCATCGTTTGATTTCTGTCGGAGTACGTACATACGTAAGTTACGATGTAAGACGAACACATCCTGTCATTTTCAAATCATCTGGTCTGGTCTTGTTACCGTGGCAATGCCTACAGTGTCAGGGTTAGCTGTCCTAATGTGGGAGGAGCTAATAAGACTACGAAATAGGCCACGTTTTGCTTCTATCCTTCATTCAGACTGATCTCGTGAAATCGCGTTGTACGTCACGCCAGTTCTTATGGCATTTGGCGTGCTATACGTACGCATTTTCATTGTTTCGTGTGTTATTCAACGCCGTTTAATTGCATGTCAATGTATGCAAGATCTCCAGTTTACACATCCATAACCGCTAACCTTAAACCTAACCGCTAATTGCGTGAACATACACGCGGAATGCTTATAATGTGTACAAATAACACACAAATTAAAAGTGGCGTGTTATCTGTACGCAATTTATGATATCACGTTGCTTCATTTATACACCATGAGCAAAAAAACGACGGATGACCTTCTTGTGGCAAACATCTGCCCTTGGTCTTGGCACGATGGGACTCCTGTTTATATAGATTTTTTTTTTTTTTTTTTTTTTTATACACATGCACAGATGTAATAGAATAAAATAAATCAGATTAACCTGTTTACACACAGGAAGACATTGGGGTATTGGGGAGAAATCTAGGTGTGTTAATCTGACTTCTCATAATCAGATTACTGCTGTATCAGATAAAGCCTATCAGATTATCCTGTTTACATAATCACTGGAATAATCTGAGAACTCCAGAAATTGGATAATGATCGGAGTATTAGTATACCTGTAAACGGCCTCATTAAAACCCACTGAGTTGGATCAAGGACAGTGGTTGGAGACATTTGGTTTATATCAAAAAATAAGCCAAAAATGGACTGAAATGGAGTAAATTGGAATAAAAATAGCAACGAAAACAGCCAAAGTGATCAATAAAATGAACAAAAATGAATAATAAGTCAACCAAATAATAAGTAATGTGAGCAAAATAAGCCACAAACTGAACTAAATTGAAAAAATAAAGTAGGTAAGACGATGAACAAAAAAAAAACCTAATTAAATGAAAAAATTTGAACCAAATAAATTAAAAAAAAATCATCAAAATAAGTAACATGAATAAAACAAAATAAAAACTCAATAAAACTGAAAAAATAACATTAAAACAAGCAACAAAATGAGCAAAATAAATAGCTCAGATTAAAGTCGAGGGTTGTTATGTTAAAAAAAAGGTAGTTTTTAAGCAAAAATATAAATAACTGAACACAAAGATAAGCATCTGCATCCACTGTCACTGATCCAACTCCATGGGTTTTACTGCTGAATCAATGTTGTAGAAGATGACGGTGTTTCCACGGTAACTACGGAGCCTCTGAACGTCCAAAAGGGTCATATCTGATGACCGCGAAAAGATGAAGAACTGTATTTTACACCAATTATTGACATGTATTGATGGGATTAGTGGATCAGCAGGTGTTGAACAGTTTAGTTCAGTAGATGCCTTTGGCTGCCAGTAGCCGTTTGGGTCTTTATGGGTTAATATTCCTCCGTACGTCAACAGTCGAGCAGAGCTGCATCCATCTGCAGCGGCTGTTAAACTAATGACCAACCACTACTCGTCCTTGACTGCCACCGTGTCATTTTCTGCAAATTAAATAATTTAGCATTTTCTCTTGTCTCGAATAACATTGATTTTCATTTTACGCTGACATTTAATCCCGACGGACACATAAATTACCCCGAACCCTTGAATGACAGTGACTACACGGGGCGTCGTCGGTGCTGTAGTCTTTGTAAAGTGCATTTCCAGTCAGAGCAGACGTGTTGGTTCGTAGACGGAGGTGGCGTACAGGTGTCACTGGTAACGGTAATGATGGCTCTGTTCCATTTAGACACCGAAGGAGACTTTTCCAATCAAACACGTCAGGCCACAAACTCACACGCCTAAACGGGCTGGTTTTGAATCGGTTACATCTGTGTGTTTACTGTCGTTCTGCTCTGGAAAAGGGCAGTGTTCTGCTGGTTAATGTCCACATGGGTATTTAAAGAAATGATTTAAAGGTAATCCTAATTGCATTGGCACTGTTCACTGCCCTGTTACATTTTATACTCTCATACAGTATATCTATTATTTGTACATATTTATATTGTACACTACTTTAGATCTTCTAGTGTCTAATATATGTCTATTTTCTTGTGTTATTTAGATGTAAGTGCACTGTTGCCGGCAGAGACCACCTACAGTTTAGTTGCACAACTGGTGTAATGACTATAAATTCTATTCTACTCCAATTTAAAGCAAATTTTTTTTATAAATATTTATATAAATAGCAGATTTGTTTCGCTTTGTCTTAATATTTGTCATTTTTTTGCACTGTATATTGCTGTGCTGTGCTATGTTATGCTATGTTATATTATGCTATGCTATGTTATGCTATGCTATGTAATATTATGCTATGCTATGTTATATTATGCTATGCTATGTAATAATATGCTATGCTATGTTATATTATGCTATGCTATGTAATAATATGCTATGCTATGCTATGTAATATTATGCTATGCTATGTAATATTATGCTATGCTATGTTATATTATGCTATGCTATGTAATATTATGCTATTTTATGTTATATTATATTATGCTATGCTATGTTATGCTATGTTATGCCATTCTTATCTTATCTTATCTTTTCTTATCTTAAATACACATCTATTACTATGCTGCTTTTCCCTTAACGGTATCACCTCAAATCACTGGCTCTACTCGCTGATTGTGATTTCACATTGTTCATACTTGTGCACATTACTCACATTTTTGGTGAAATGACAGTTTGTAATTTTACCGATTTGCGCTCGAACGACACGAAAAATTTGGAGCTGTCGTTATTTCTAGATTATTATGACAGTATTTTACCGGTTCAACCCGCCTCAGGTGGCATCGGTCTACATATTGCACTTGAATTCACATCATTTTGACCTCCTTCACTGTTAATATCCTCAGTGTCATTTTCGTATTTCACAAATTCATCCCACGGGCTGGATCGGACCCTTTGGGGGACCGGTTTTGGCCCGCTGGCTCTACGTTTGACACCGCTGATCTAGTCTATCTATAAATATCAGCTCAATTCCCATCAGAGTTTGGGTCCAGGTCGATACCGTTGGCCAACAGTCGTCCACAGCGTACAGCGGCGACACCGGCTGCTTAAATCAATCCCAGTGTTGCGGTGGACGGTGATGTGGCAAAAAAGCATCACTTCCTGAGGTATTTCTTTCAGCAGCATCCTCATTTGTTCCATCCTGTGTCAGCTACAGGAAGGCTTGTAGCCACAGGGCAGAAACACAGCGCGTTAGCAAACCTCAGTGTGTCGACACCTTCGCATTCACACAAACGACATCTGAAAGAGTCCTGCACTCCCCTCAGTTTTATCGCTGCATAATTTGGATAAAATAGCCTCGGGGTGGAGCTTCATTAAAGTTCATTAGCTCAAGATTCGAAGCAGAAAAATCCACCATTCTAAGAAAACCACCACATTTATTAGCAAATGCACTTATCGACATTTTAACGCAATTTCCTCGGTTCCACGTGCACCTTGGGGTCTCATTAAACCCACAGTGAATAAAAAGCAGCCGCTGAAGTATCTGCTGGCTCTCTTTTCTTCTGCCTCGGTCTTACTTGCATTATGTTTCTTCTTCCCCTCTCGGAAATGAGACCGTGACTCAGATTGAACTGTCACAACATCAAGATAAATTTAGACACCTATTCTTCCTCTGTTCTGTTGGAGATAACTGCACCTATTCACGGCGTGGGAATAATTGGAGTTGAAGAGGGGCTGAAGTTCATTAAAAACTACTTTTACATGCACATTATGTGTTATTTCCTCATAAACTGTTTACATAAGCAAAGAAAATGAGTTTTGCACTAATATTGGTGTTTACATGTAGCTGTGCAAACCCACAATCAGGCCTAAAGTTGTTATAACTGACGTTTTCCGGACGTTTTTGTAGTTGTATCTCTCAAGAAACTGTATTTTTGCATCATTTTGGACTAACATTATTGCAATATTGACAAGACCTACATGAAATAAACACGACTCCACATGTCATTGTACATATTAGATTAGATAAAATTAGATTAGATTAGATAAAATTAGGGGTGTGTATTGGCAAGAATCTGAGGATATGATACATATCACAATACTAGGTTTATGATGATATATTGTGACATATTACGATACTGTTAACAAGGCAATATTTTTTTGCATATTTTGTTAGTTCTTTTTCTTTTTTTTTTTTTAAGATTATTTCCTGTGAAAACTGAATTACACCAGAAATATGCACAAATACTAAACAAATTTTATTTGATCCGAACAGGATGCTAAATGCTAATGCTAAATCACAAAACCTTCCTCTGTAAAAACTTAAAACTTAAATTATGTTTTACAAACATTACACTTTAAGATCCTGCTCTAATGTCCATATTCATATACTAGTTGTGAAACTAATGCATTGTGGACAGTCCCTGAATCATCCAACATCGTAACATTATTTTTGGAGCTAACATCTGCCTCTTTCGGACAGTAGAGGCACACAACTGTAAATAATACAACACATAAAAGAAAAACAAAAAACATAAATGAACCATCACCATGTCTGCATTTGAATAAATACCAAAAAAAATATCGATGCGGTACTTTTGAATATCGATACAGTATCGTGAAATGAAATATCGCGATATATTGTGGAACTGATATTTTCTTACACCCCTAGATAAAATAGAACTTTACTGATACTTTGGGCAGAACCCTCAGGACATTGAGATTCCAAAAGCAGCACAAACACCGACTGTACAAACAAAAAAGTGAAAGTGATAAAAAAAAGTGATACAATAACTATAAAACGTAACGCGCTGCACACTTTAACCCCCCTCGGCCAAATATAGTGTAAGATTCTGTTGAAAGTTCCTGCCCTATAATTTAGATTAGAGTGTCTTTGTGTAAAACTTATTACATACACATTTGTATGTGACAGTACTCAGATATTATAACTGCACAAGGCTGTTTCAAGCAAACGTATCAGCCCGACAAAGGGGTCATGTCTCCATTAGACACCATTTGACCTTGAAAAATAGGTAAAGGTGACATGTTTTCAGTATTCTTCTGCTCCATGTGAAGATGCTTCCACAGTATAAATTTGGTGCAGATATCTCAGATAATGCAATTACGTTGTTAAATGTATTTTTTGTATTAAATTATACATTTTATTGATTGTATTTATTGATTTATTGTATTGTGTGAGATTGTTTGGTGATATGTGAGACGCACACTTCTGTTGCACATCAAATTGCCCTTCGGGGACATTAAAGATTTTTCAGTTCAATTCAAATGGACGAACAGATGACAAAACGATTACAATACCCCTTCGGTGATATCTGGCCGAAGGGTAAAAAGTATGAAAAACAGTAGTGAAAAAATTGCAAATGCACATTGGAAAGTACTAATAGAAACAGGTGGCAAATTAGTAAATAAATAATAATAATAAAAAAGTAAAAAGTAGCTTATTATGTTATGATATAGGCTAATATTATAGTACGCACAATATCTATCTATCTATTGTTTAATAATCACAGAACAAAAGTTATAATAAAGTGATAATAATAGCCATCACAATGTTTTTACCCTTAATATAATTCTAAAGCATGTGAGTAAATCCTACAGCTGATGGACTGATAAAATCAAAGATGTATAGAGTATAACACGTATTAAAAATAACAGGTGAAAGTAAAGATGAGAAGGAGGAAGGAAAGGTAGAGCATATGAGACAAAATCTATGTCAGGAGACGGAGACAAAAATCATTAAATCGGAGCATAATCTGAAGGTTGTTCCAACACCAGGAAGCAAAATACGAATATGTCCCAGACCCGTTAGAAAAGAAACCGCTGAATTCAACGTGTCCACATACTTTTGTCCGTGTAGCGTATGTGTCAATAATGCAACGTCATATCATGAAGTGCGTACGGATAACACGCCATTTTTAATTAGCGTGTTATTTGTACACATTATAAGCTTTCTGCATCTATGTTCACGCCGGGTCAAATACCATGCTATTAGCAGTTAAGGCTAGCAGTTAGCAGTTAGGTTAGCGGTTAGGGCTAGTGGTTAGCAGTTAGGGCTAGTGGTTAGCAGTTAGGGCTAGCGGTTAGCAGTTAGGTTAGCGGTTAGCAGTTAGGGCTAGTGGTTAGCAGTTAGGGCTAGCAGTTAGCAGTTAGAGCTAGCGGTTAGCAGTTAGGGTTAGTGGTTAGCAGTTAGGGTTAGCAGTTAGGGTTAGCGGTTACAGATATGTAAACAAGAGATCTTGTCATACGTTGACATGCAGTCAAATGGCGTTGAATAACACGCGAAAGGATGAAAATACGTACGTATAGCACGCCAAATATCAGAAGAACTAGCGTGACATACAACGCCGTTTCACGAGATCAGTCTGAATGATGCACAGTCCAAATGGGATCAAACTATTGTAATATAAGTCTTTCCAAAACAAGGATCTTATGGAGCGATTTGAATTCAGCTCCATACGGATTTTTCTTTTCCTTTTTTTTTTTTTGTATTTTCAACCTGCTGTGAAACGTCCAATCTAGATGGATTTCCAAACAGAAGTCTGGAAATGCTCCACTCAGATGATATACAGACAGAATATGCCGTTAACACCACACGTGTCATACTCAGTATAGTAACATTGCGTACGTATTTTGTCCATTTACAGAAAACCTGCGTGTGATTCTGGACTGTATTAATCTATAGCCAACAGGGAAATGGAGACAGCATCACAGATCACACTGGGAATAAGTTGCAATAGCCTTAAATAATTCACCAGAAGACGTGAAAAGCCTACAGATACTCAGGTGGTCATTTGTATTTTTACATCACTGCGGATGCTTTGGAATAAACCCAACGCTGGCTGCTTTCCTACATGACGCCTGCCTCATTACCGTCTCCTCCGTTGTCCTACTTCAACAGGAAATACATCATATTAATGAAAGGAGACGGTCTCGTGGCGGCTGTAAACACACTTTCATCCATCTTTTAGAGCTGTGCTCTTCAGATGCATGTCCTGGTTTCACGGCGATGGCGAAAACGACGCTGAACCGAAAGAAAAACAGCCGAAGTTTCACCCTTTCATACGCGTTGGCCCGTTTATCCTTATACTTGCAGGGATTATCAGTGGATCTGCGCTTATACCAGAGCTCCTTCATTTAGGATGACAATGCAGCGTACACGACACAGTTCACTTCCTGTCTCCTAAGTGGGCGTGGTCAGAAGTGTCATGTGATTGAGCCAATGCAGATTTAGATCCTCTGGCGTCTTAAATCCTTGTTAATGTTGTGTTAATTTGCACATTTTTGGTCAATCAGATTCAACTTGGGTAGTTTTCATGAAGGTAAAACAATGATGAGCTGAAAAAGGAAGTGAAATAACCAGCACGTTTGTTTTTTTTTTAAGCTTTGGGGTTTTTACTGTGTTTAACGTCACAACACAATGCATTGTGGGTAAGTCCCTGATGTAACGTCTCAGGAAGAGCGGACATAAAGGGCTCAACATTGAACCCTCAGTGGCTTTTCTTTATAATATATTTCATACATTTTGGGTTTTTGGGATTGTCGGTCATCTTGGATTGACCAGTCTGAGACAAAAACCCACGAAAAACAGCCAGATCAGCAATTATGTACAGGAAACTATGAGGAACATGCACACCAATATTTAAACAAAAAAAAACAAAAAACAAGTCACCTGTAGACCTACAACTATGATCTACTGTCATATCTGTTGTATTTGTGTTTTATAACAGTGGATTTTCTCATTTCACACATTTAACCGCTTACTTTTCTAAACTATGTGATGTTATGTTTGTCTTTTTAATAATTTAATGGTCAAAGAGCAAAACCTTTGGAAAACTAAAGGAAATCTAATTTTTTTTTTTTTACAGAATGCTATTTCCCCAGTAAATAATGGAGTGTTTTTTGACTATATTGTTATTTACAAATAGTGTTCTGCAAGAAAATTACAACATTTTTTTACATTTTTGGAAGTTTTGCACAAAAATCCAACCAAAAAAAAGGTACTATGAGTTCTGTAGCCCATTTTACTCTGTCATTTTGTAAAAAAAAAAAAAAAAAAAAAAGTGTATAAAGTATAAGTAGATAAATGATAAAAACATAAAAAAATAGAACAAGAGATTTTTTTAAAAAGTGCAAAAATAAGGAAATGTGGGAATACAGTAATTTGTGCAGATTTTATTCATTTTTGCATGTGTCTACTCAACTGTGTCAAATGTAAGTTCTAAAACTGCTAAAATTCTCAAGCTACAGTGTCTCTGTTTCAGAATAAAAAGAGACACAGGGATCATTTTCTCAAAGGAATGAGTGAAGAGCAGAGGTGATGGGAGCAGGCTCATCCCCAGTGCTGGTCTCCAGAGATCTGTTGGTCTTTAGGCATGTGGACACTGGATAATATGTGAGAGGTGATAGTGTTAACCCGTCAATACTATCTTGAGTTTTCAGGGTTATTTACTGCTGCCACAGTTTTCCCCCTTATTGAATAGAATAGCTGCTGCCACCAGACTGTGAGCAGCGGCGTTCTGCAGACTGACTGATTACGGTCCGTCTGCGTGTCCTGATAACATCCCCGCAGACTGGCCTCTGTCCAGCCATGGGCAAACTCACCCCGCTGTTTGATGTCGAGGGTTGGCTCCAGGCAGACCAAGCATTGTGTCCTAAACAATGAACCCCAGACCCACTGAACTATAAACATGTCCCTTTGGGGGCGTTTTCCTCAGATTCTATACAGGAGACACCCAGAGTCAGGAAACCTGACCCGGCTTTTCCAAATTTAGCAACTCTTAAGCTGCGTTGCTGCTGACTTGGCATCAATGGTCGTCTGTCTCCTTGTCTAATAAGGTAATAATGTGCTTGGAATGTTGGAGTGAAATAACAGACTGATACTTAAGTCTGGGCGGAGGTCTTAGTGTATCAGGAAATTTGTTGAAATTTCATGTCAATAAACAAAATGTTCCCCTGTCTCAGGTAGCTTTTATATTATTGGCTATTATTATTTCAGTTCCACTTTGCAAAAAAATAATATTTATTACAACCTTGGACTGAGCTGTTGACTCCACAGACCTATCCACCCTAAACCATCAAGGATCTTACATGTTAACAGTCGCTTTGAAGTATTTATGAACCTGAGAAATTATGACCAGCGTTGGAAGGCGTATTAATGTCACACTATGAAAATACTCCACTACAAGTAAAAGTTTGGCTTTCAAAACAGTATTATCCATAAAGTGCACTTGCAGTTTGAAAAGTAAAGCACTAAATTGATGTTACAGCTGTATTCACATAAACACTGCTTTTTATTACTGTATTACTACTTATTACTATATGCCTGAGCTCATTTAAACTATATTATATAATGCTCAGTATTTTAATTTACAGGAGTGCATCATGTTCTCTAAGCTCATTATCCACTGTTGTTCATAAAGTTGGAATAATTTTGTTTTCAGACCCATTCCTCCAATATACATAAGTAATTGTCTTTGACAAGCTGCAGTGGTTCCATACTGAGTCTCAGTTACACTTTATGTATCAAGAATACATCACATTGTCACAAACATTTCATGAGAAACAATAAAAAATATTTCATTCCAATTAAATGGGCAAAAGTATATTTTGGAACATTGCTGAACTGTGATAAGCTTGGATTTCTAAAATACCAACTTCTCAGGAGACCAGAAAAACAAATTCTCAACTTTGTGACACTTTGTAGTTTCCAGGACAAGTTATCATTGCAAACAGGAACACCTCATCCTTTAATTTACATTAACCCATAAAGACCCAGTGCTACTTTTGTGTCAGTTCCCAGATTAACTTTTACTCTATATTTAACCTTTCTTAAGAGATTTGTCACCATTTATTATAATATTATCCTCTGTCTTTTGCCTTTTGAAGTGAAAAATCAGGTATTTTCCTATATTTAATTTTTTGATCATGTAGATGTTCATAAAAGCTCAGATTAAAGTTGAGGGTTATTATCAAACATGGAGACAACTGCAGAATAAGTGACTTTTTCAACAAATCTCTCATGAACTGAACATAAACCCAGTGTGTCCATCCACTGTCACTGATCCAACTCCATGGGTTTGACTGGGGAATCAATGTTGTAGAAGATGACGGTGTTTCCACGGTAACTACGAAGCCTTTGAACGTCCAAATGGGTCATATCTGATGACCATGAAAAAATAAAAAATTGCCTTTTACACCAATTATTTACGTGTATTGATAGGATTAGTGGATCAGAAAGGATCAAACATTTAGGATGAATTGATGGTTTTGGTCGTTGGTGTCTTTATGAGTTAAAATTCAGAATAAACACTTGGAGGTATTAAAAATAATCTGTAATCTGAAAAGTTGTAAGTGGAGTAAAAAGTACAACATTTGCCTTTTGGAGGTGAAGTTGCTGAAGTTGTATAAAATGTTGAACACCACACCTGGAGCTGTTTCTGCAGAGCATGAACTCTGCCTGCAGTACCGCCGTCTACCAGCAGTGTCGCTGTTTGCGTTTTGTCGGTGCGGTTTGTGAGAGGCCTTCCGGTTCCTCCAGCAGAGATCAGCTGACTCTGATGCTGCTGTCAGGAGACCTAACGAACTGTACTGAATTGCCACTATGAAAATTTTCAGGTTATAGACCCACTACAAAGCGCTTTACTCTCCTTGGCCACATTTTTGATACACAGGTGAGTAAAGCTGCTAAATAACAGCGACAGCCATTTGTGTTGTTGTGAGTAAAGCTACGTGGCTAACGGTAGCTAATCCCTGCTAGATGTTACTTGACCTTAACCATCATTTTTGCCAGCTCAGGTGGCATTTCATCTCGGATATGAATTTATAACGTCAGAATGTTGCTTTAAGATAAGGACATAAATTGTATTTAAACAGTAACGTCAGTCTTTAGTGAATCAACCGTGAAAGAGTACATGTTGCGAGTGTAGCATCATTTTATTAGCTTGTTTTAGTGTTAAATATACTGTCAGTTAGCATCTTTCTAAAGGATTTTTTTTACCGTAGAACAACACAGTGCTTGTATTTCTACTAAATAAGTGCTGCAATGATAATGATAGAAATGATCTGCATCTCCATTTGGATTAACACCAGAAGTCACACACAGAATATGCGATTAAGAGGCGTCAAAGAAACAGAGATAGTCCTCTAATAGAAGGTTCTTTTTAGTTTCCTCTAGCTGCATCAGTGCTGGAATCATGACAGAGTTTTGGTTGATATCTGCTCCCGGAGAGAAGACATGCCAGCAGACGTGGGACAAAATGATGGCAGCCACCACACGCACCAACAGCCTCTCCACCAACCACAAATTCAGCATCCCAGACCTCAAGGTTGGAACCAAACTGTTACAGTTTACTAGACTCACCTTATGCATCCACTGTCAAGAATAAGCAGATTGTTTGTATGGAAAGCCGCCTTTGAACAGATCCGCTGCCTGCATGTTGAAGTTTTGCTCTGGTGAGGGTTTCATCCACAGAGCCGCTCGGCTTATCTAGTTCAGGGTCTCTTGGTGAAGTTGAAGTGACCCTGCTGACCTTGCTGCCACATGGGTCTGTAATGTTCTCCAGGAACTGTTAGCGACGCATGAGTGGCTCGGGACAAAGAGGCGCCATCCTAAGCACATAGGGCCCCCTGCATGTGGACGTCACTTAGGGCCAATTGAGCCCCAGATGACACTGTTTAAACACAACCCCTCTGACCCACATCTCTGCAGCGATGAGTCGAACGTCATAATGTGCTGATGTTGTACTTTGTGTTTTCATTCTCCAAAACTAGGTGGGGACACTAGATGTCTTGGTGGGACTGTCGGACGAACTGGCAAAGTTAGACTCCTTTGTTGAAAGGTATGCATCCAAAAGACCATGTCATAGTGTTTTTAACCACAATTCATGATCTTTTGAAACGTACAATAGAATGCAGACCGACTAGATATAGCCAGTTGATTTCTATGCTTGCTTATATCATACACCATTATTTCCACTGCAGATCATTATTTTGCATTTAAATAATTATGAATTCTATGGTTTATTGGATTATTAAAATGAAGAGTAAATAGGTGAACTAACTTCATCATAAAATCACAATATAAACTAAAGTATTCTCCTGTAAGGTTGATGTGATTATGACAACTCAGCATGTCCTTTATTAAACTTTGTTACTTATTCAGACATTTGTCCTGTATTCTTACCTCTGACATTTGGCATTAAGGTGAGGAGTGATATTAGTGTAAAAGTATGCATTTGCTACCTTTATTATACATTCGATTTCTCAATCACCTCATTCAGATAGAAGTGGTTTGGTTTTGTATGCAGATCTTTGTCCACCAAATTGCTGCTGCTCGAGCTGCACTGGCATTTGCTGAATGTCACGCTAAAGAAGGAAGAGCAGCATATTTGGCCGTGCTCTTTGAAATCATTTTGTGGAGTTTAGAAACAGGAGTACGTGACATAAAACGACACAATCTCTCACCAACATAAGATATTGCTGAAAAAACTCTTCTCCTACCTGTGCAGCGCCCCTGACACTGTGATGTAGCCGGCTTACCATTCCCTAATCCCTTCCCTTACCTTGTAACAATGAGGAATTTCACAAGGGCTTGAGGCTAGCGAGACTTTCAGTCTAAACTTGGCAATTTACAGTTGGGTGACACATCAGCAGCTCTTTCTTTAGTCATATTTATACTCGGTGACTTATGTGCCGCTTGTATGTCGAAGTGTAATTTATAGTCTTTTGGAAATATTGACATCTAAAAGTAACACACAGTCATTACTGCCAGTGCTCTACTTTGCTTCCTTTGTGGATATTTCCACGGCTGTGAGAAAGGCCAATGTTACAACACAGTTTCACTTGTTTGCCTACAGCCTCTGTTCAGTGTAGTTCCTTATTGAAAGTGTCCGCCATTTGTTAAAAACAGAGAAATGCACTTCTGTCACTCCTCAGTTGTATGTTTTGCTCTATGGAGGGTTTTTATTCAGGCTTTCATTGGGTGATTTTGTCATTTTTATTAAGTATTACTGTATTAATAATTATCATATATAACAGAAATAAACTCTAAGTAGCCGTCATGCCCTCCTATAGTCATTTTAGGTATGAATGTGACTTGGCTCTCCGTCTTCCCATGGCTTCACTACTGTAGACAAAGTTCTGTTTGATGTGAAGCCGAACAGTGTGTTTAAAAACCATGAACCCTGGACGTCTCCTGTATTATAAATTGCCTTGTCAGAACATTAGCTCAGCATCAGTACGTGAAAGTGTTTGATGTGTGTGTATGTTTGTGTTAAGTTTTGAGAATGAGGTCGGGCTGGTCATTGGAGCATGTGTCGGACGAATGTGTGGTTTCCAGTCGCTTTGTAGATGTAGTTTGTGTTGGCAAGCCGTGTTTTGATGTCTCCTGGTTGTTCACAGTGTGGTGAAGAAGGTGGCTCAGTACATGGCCGACGTACTGGAGGACAGTCGAGACAAAGTACAGGAGAATCTGCTGGCCAATGGAGGTACAGTTCCACACATTTATGGATTATAGTATCAGTATTGAACAAGTTAAGTCAAACAATCACCATATTTACAAAGTATATCATACTTTTTTATTTGCTAGTACCCCAAGTACTGGACCTTCGTTAAATTAATGTACAACCAGACATAATATACAAAAAAAAATATATGAACCCCCTTCAAACACATACATGTACACTATTAACATTTTTAACTAAAAAAGACAGTCAGATCTACAGCATTTCAAATAACATCTGTCATTTCTCTCTGAAACACCTAATTATATCAGAAGAACTGAATTTATAACTCTGAAAAATACTTCAGCTTCATTATCTTTATGTTTGTCAGAGAGCTTACTCATTACTTCCATTTCTATTTTAACAGAAGTTCTACTGACAAATTTCCCTGCTACTGGCCCTCACATATGGACTATTTCTGTCAGAAATTATAGAAATGTTCTTATGAGAATTGCTGACAATGTGATCTGTGGATCATACTGAACTGTTGACTGATACACAGCCTTAAATTTCACATTTATAAACTATTTTTGGGTGTAGATTGGGATAAAAAAAAAAAATCCCAAGAACATATGAAAAATGTAGGCATTATGAAGATTAAACTACTTGCACAAAACATAAACAGAGTAAAATGAGAAGATGTTTTATTTTTTAAATTAAAATTAAGTCTAGTTTAGTTTATTTGTCTCAAACTTTGAAGTAAAAAAACCCTAAAAAAAACATTAAAAGCAAGAAATCAATTACATATGCACCCATCAACAGTCATTAATCACAGAACAAGTAACAAAATACAATAAATTTAACTTAAATGTGCATAGGTAGTTTTGAACAGATTTGTAAGTCAGTATTCCAAAATAAAAAAAAAAATTAAAAAAAAGAAGGCGTACAGAAAGGAGGGGCACTCGTGATGTGTATAGTAGTTTATACTTGATTGTTTTCTCCTTTAAATATGAGAAGAATGAGACTCGTCCATTTTTTCCATCTTTATTCAAGGGTCTTTTTTTCTCACATAACATTTCAACTTTTCTAAAGAGTACATTTCTTCTACAGTCTCCTGCCACAATCCTATAAAAGGAATATTACACTGACAAATGTTTTTTGTTTGTTTTTCAGTTGATCTTGTCACCTACATCACCAGATTTCAGTGGGATATGGCCAAATACCCCATCAAACAGTCACTTAAAAACATCTCTGAAATCATTTCAAAGGTACGTCTGTGAATCTGTAGGTTGTGCTATAAAATACTACTTATCTTTAAGTATTAGTGCTGATTTTTTTGGTCACTGTTGTGAAAGAGTGTTTTTTATAAGCCATTTCTTCTGCTACAGCAAGTTACTCAGATTGACAATGACTTGAAGACCAGAGCGTCAGCATACAACAGTCTGAAGGGAAACCTGCAGAACCTGGAGAGAAAGAATGCGTAAGTTGTGTTTTTGCTCCAGCTTTTGTTTTTAATGCTACATTTCTGCTGAAGGTTGACTTTGTGCTTCAAACCAAACTAAAGTTAATGAGCTAAAAACCTCCCTTACAAGACTGAAAACATGTTTCCGTTACTGGCATGTTATCCCTAGCATTTGAGGTTTCATTTAATTTATAATGGAGGAATCAGAGGCATTGGCATGCTTCTTCTCCTCGTCCTATGATTATTCATGAGTTGTTTGTTTTTTTTTTACTTGTTAACGATCAGCGTCATTGAACAAACCACTTTTTTGCCAGTTTGAGTCTTTTTTACTGTCAATTTTCTCCATTTTTCATCCAATTGTGCTCCTTGTAGTTTCAGTTTGTGCCAGTTTTCAACAATCTGTCTTTTGTTGGCGGTTCTGCTCTCCTTCAGTTCTAGTTTAGTTTTTTTTTTTTTACTAGCTAATAGTATTTTGCACTATATCCATGTTCCCTTTGCACTATGTTGTCTGTTGTTTTAAAAAACCCACAATTAGGTGAGGTCAAGGGTCACAGATGGACCGCCCGCTACTTTTTGATTCATAACTTTTGAACCAGACCAGTTTAGACAAATATTCCACAGAACTGTAAATGTCTAAATGCATCTGAAACAGACTCAAAGGGCAACATTTAGTTTAAATATTTGAAATGATAAATATCTAAAACTACTGCGTCACAGATGGACACAAAATGAACGTCTGTTTTTCC
>JAPQRP010000027.1:424122-444078 GCA_037367295.1 Apogon hyalosoma
TTCTGTCTGTTTGAGTCACATGATCCACACAGGAGTTAGGACTGGATTGAAGAACCAGTGTTTTGGAGGACTTTGGATGGAATAATAATTTTTTTCCGCAACTGTATATAATGCCTTTATGATTTCACTCCATTATTCATTCTAATTAACAGGAAGATACCTAGATGTCTTTTATTTTTTGTTCATTTCATTCCTTATCTTCCCCCTTAATGGATTTCTGCCTTAAACATTGCCTTTTATGATTAGTGGTTGAACAGTCATCTACTGTTACTGTACATACTTTGTTTGTAGATCAGGTCTGTGTTGCCTCGATGATACTATGACAGTAAGACTACTGTAGGTCTGTGTCGCTGGCAGGTAAAACTATTCCAGTACAGGTGCTGGTACCGGAGTGAAGGGGAGAAGTGGGAAGACGAAACCTCACAGTGTGACAGCATCGTGCATGTACTAAGGTGTAGCTTGTTACGTTCAGTCTGTATTACCTTCAAACTGTAATTTCCTGCAGAGTGCAACAAATGATGACTACAACAATAAACTGTAATGCAATGTGTGATGTGTGTCTCTTTTTGTTTATTCTACTTGGAAGCTCCAGATGTTTCTTCGGGTAGGTGGTAAAATAAGGGTTTGACCCAAAGTAATGCAACCTGGACAAGAGTCACCTGCTGTTCCCAAATAACAGCACACTGAATGACCAGCTCTTACTCAAGGAATGTAAAATGGCTCATTATTTGCTATGATGATGCTTTTTTTTTTTTTTTAAGTATACTGCTGTATTAATGTATATGTTTCATTGTACCACTGCATATGTTTAAGTTTCAGCTCATTTGACCAACCAGCAATGGATCATATTCTGTAGTATAAGTTTTATATATCAGATCATCATATGCTTGTAACATTACTGATGTGACAAACACATACCTCTGAAAATACAACTTATCATGAGCTCATTTTCCAACTAAAATCTGCAAAAGCATTTGCAGATTTTATTTAGCTTAAATATCTCATCTTCATAAATATTCGCTGTCAGTTTCTTATCATGTGACAAGAAGTGAATGAAAATTGTAATCTGAACAGTGAGGCTGTCAGTGTGGTGGAATAAAAAGTACAAATGCCTTTTGCATTCGTATAAATCAGTGTAAAATGAAAATACCTCAACCATGTGCTTAGTTGAATATGAGTATTTAGTTTTAATTGGCTGCCAGCTGCCCTCTCCAGAGGCATTTGCAATGGTTAAAAAAATCATGAAGAATAGCTCTCATCTGGTCCACAGTCTGTTTTCCCCTCCTGCCCTTTAGTGGGAAATACAGCAGCTTAAAAACAAGAACTAACAGACTTTAAAACAGCTTGTACCCCTCGGCCATCAGCCTGATAAACCAACTGTCAAAACTTCATCGCACCTTATCCACAACTTTAAATGCAATGATATGTAATGCAATAAGAAATACTTAACACTAGGTGTAGATGATCTGATGTGGTTTGAAAGTATTTTAATATTACCCGAACTTTCTTCTTCTTCTTCATTATTATTATTATTACGTATTATTATTATTATTATTATCATAAGTAGTCGTAGCAGTAATAGTAGAAGTAATATTAGCAATCATTATTTTATTTTATTTTATTTTATTTTATTTTATTTTATTTTATTTTATTTTATTTTATTTTATTTTATTTTATTTGCATTTCCGGTTTCTAAACCTATTGAGCGCGTGTGGGTTGCCATGGCAACATGTATACCGTCAAACTTACTCGCTAATCGTAGCTGAATTTTAAAGGAAATATTCATATTTAACGTGAAAACCAAGCAATTGTTCTTCCAGAGTAAGATCGACATTTTAATCAGGTGAGTATTTTCTTGTTGCCGTTGATATGAACATTATTCATGATTTAATTTCTCTGCTAAAGGGAACGACTGTTGAAGGAACAGGTAGCTAACTACACTAGCTAACTGCATTAGCTAACTGCATTAGCTGGTTGAACCGCTGTTTCATAGTTGGATGTCGTCTTCCTAGTTAATGAAGCACGCCATGTGAAAGATAGACTTTATTATTATTTATTATTATTATTAACACTTTATAATTCTGATCGTTTCACTTCGCCACATCTCCTTTATTCAGTCTAGGATCACACTGTGCTACCATTAACTTCATAACATGTCTAACTATCGCCAGTCGAGCTAAGCTTAGATATCTGTGTGAAACTGCAGGGAATCCCTGGTCTCCCGGCAGTCTTCAGAGGATGTGTCTGTCTCGGGTGTCCAGTCTCAGGGCAGCAGCTGTCCTGGAGGACTGCGCAGACCGGTTGGATATTATGGGATATGTTCTCACAGTTCAGATGAGAAAGAAGTCCAGCCTTAAAGTGACCCAGGTTGATTTGAACTGGCTACCAATGGGCTTTTGTTTTTGTGTTTTTCCATTAGATTTCTGTAAGTATTGACTGTGTTTCTTTTGGATCATGTCTAGGAGAAGGCCAGACTGATCAAGCTGAAAAAAGACTGGTACATATTTTACACTGAAAACATCTTCATGACTCTTTAACCCATAAAGACCCAGAGCTATATTTGTGGCCCTTCCCAAATTAATTTTTCTCTTTATTTAACCTTTCTTAAGTGATTTAACACAATTTATTCTCTATATTTTGCTTTTTTTTCCAGTGAAATCAGGTATTTTCTTATATTTAATTTTCAGATTATGTAGATGTTCATCAAAGCTCAGTTTAAGGTTTAGGGTTATTGCATCAAAAACAGAGAAAACTGAAGAAAAAATGACTTTTTCAGCAAAACTCCATGGGTTTTACTGCTGAATCAATGTTGTAGAAGATGACAGTGTTTCCACGTTCACTATGGAGCCTTTGAACGTCCAAATGGGTCATATCTGATGACTATGAAAAGATAACAGATGAGGGTTAATCAGATAATTGTTTTGTGTCGCCATCTACACCTACTGGACTCAGTTTACTGTCTCTCTCTGCAGCAAGTTTATATCAGAACAAGTGTCCAAGTTGCATCTGGAGCTGAAGGAAAAGCAGAGTTTCAGCTGTTTGCAGCAGATAGTGGAGGAAGAAGATCAGGAGATTCCTGAAAAAATGAGGTTACTGAGAACGTCACATGACAACATAAATTAATGGTCAAAATATGCAGATAGTAAAATCAATGAGCTGAAGAAGGGTAAAAAGGAGAAAGAGGGGTAAAGATGGTTCTGTTTTTTTCTTATGTAGAGACACAAAGAAAGATTTGATGCGGCTGAAGGAATTTCATCAGATACAAGAAGAGGAATACCACCATAAACTTCAGAAAATGGAGGTGAGACACAAATATAAGAATCAAACTGTAGAAGATGGAACCTGTTGGGATGTGCTATTTTGTTTTTTTTTTGTTGTTTAGTTTTTTTTATGTAAAATGACATGAAGGTATTTTTAGGACTCCAAGGTACTTTTGTTGTTTGCTTTTGTCTTTTTTAATCTGTTTTTTTGTCTATTGTACATTTATATTTTGTTTTTTTGGGGTTTTTTTCTGTCTCTTTGCTTTCTATCTATTGTCTTCTAACATGTGTGTGTGGGGGATGTGTGTGTGTTTATATACATGTAAATGTATATTTTGTCTATTGTCTTTTTTTTCCTCATGATTTTTGTCTGTTGTCCTGGTTCTTGTCTATTGTCATCTATCAGTTTTTTGTTGTTTCGTTTTTCCCTCGTGACTGTTGTCTTTTTGTTGTTTGTTTTGGTTTTTGCTTATTGTTTTTTATTTCTGATGACTTGTAGTTTCTTGTGATTTTGTAAGTAAAAGTAAAAATGATTAATAATAAAAAAAAAGTAGTCAAACTTTCTGCATGGTGGTTTTAGGGTGAGTACCTACACACACAGGTGACAAATTAATAAAAAAATTAAAAAAAACACGTGAAGGTAAAACTCCATTTTTTCAAAAGATATTCCCTCATTTTGTGTTTTGATGATGATGATGATGGAAAGTGCTGCTGATTCACATAATTTCTACATGATCAAAAAGGCTTTCCTTTAATTTGTTACCCATGTGTATGTTCCGTTTGGGTGAATTAGTCTGCAGGTCACTCTAGAATTCAGTAAGTCAAGTTCTTCAGTGCTTCTTCTACACTCCTCCTTAGGAGCTGAAATCTCATGCTGCAAAACTGAAGCTTCAGCTGAAAGAGCTTCTGTCAGAAAACAAGTCGAGGAGTGCTGAAAAAATGATTGAGCTGAAGCTACAGCAGCTCCAAATAGAGACAGGAAAGGCTGAGAGGCAGCTGGAAGACCAGATAGAGGTGGGTCCAGCCATGAGACTGTCTGTATATTTTGCTGTTTAACTGTAAAATGGCAGCAGGTTAGCTGTTTTTTTTTTTTGTTTTTTTTTTAATGTGAGTGACAAACCTTTACAAGTTCCTTAGGTGGATTCTTCAACCTTCTGTTCCCTGTCAGTTTCTGCAGAAAGAACTGAAGGAGGAAGAGCGAACTCATGATGTGGCCATGAAATTCCTACAAAACGACCATAAGGTTCGTGCAGACTGTTATTATTGTTTTCATTACATTCTTATTTCATTGTCAAACTCACATGGCCTCTTAAACCCCATCCTGAGTATCTGCTGTCGATCTCATCTGGGCTGACTCAGTAAAGTTTGTCTTCCCATTTATTTTCCAATTTCCCATTTTGACATCCAGCTTCTAACATTTCAGTGTCTTTGATTTTCTTTTATTCATTATTGGTTGTTTTTTGTCTTCTTTTGTTGTTGTCCTGTTGATGCTTAACTGGATGAGACAATTTTATAAACTTCATGGGGTTTTTGGTCTCACCTGCACAATTTGTTGTTGAAGGAAAGAAAGAAAGAAAGAAAGAAATAAAGAAAGAAAGAAAAAAAGAAAGAAAGAAAGAAATGATCTTTGCATGCAGACATCATTCCAGCTCATTACCAAAACTCATGTCTTTCTATTTCATGTCTTTATTCTGACTACACAGATGCACCAGTCTGTGATAATCCACTCATATTATGCCACTCTGATCTTTATTAAAATCAAAATAATTCACAGTTTCTGTTTTTGCACACAAAAATAAGCTAAACAAATCCCTGTAAATTATGTCTACTGACTCCCAAAGTAGTATTAACAAAAAATAATTATTATTTTATATAGTTTATTTTAGTTATTGCATGATATAGTCCTTGAATAGATTAAAAAAAAGTCCAATTTCTAAGATAAAACATGTGAAAATTGGTTCCGGTTTAACAGTAGGCTGCCACTTGAGGTCACTGTGCAGGCATTTTAAGGCTGATTTTGAGTTTAGACCATTTTATTGACTCCTACAGAACACACAGCCAATTATAAGTATCCTATTTATGTCGATTAATGCAGGGTCATTTGCAATCTCTACCTTTTCCCTTTTGTTCTGTAGCAACAGTTTATTTTTTCATACACCAGCATGTGAAACACCTGTGAGACCATTTGAGTTGGTCATCTTCCCACTATTTCTTACTTTGTGTAACCTTATTTTTAAAGTCATTATATTGTTTTATATTGTATTGTGGTTAATATCTGTCAGAGGCGACAGCAGGAACTGGAGCAGCACAAGTTTAACACACAGCAGCAGCTGAAGGAGAAAAAGGAGCAGCTCAACAGCGTACGTTGTAAAATAACATTGAACTTGGACAGACTGATGGAGATGAAGAGGAAGGTGAATACATTAATCTGCCAAACACGGCTCAACACGACACTGAGCAAATATTAGCTGATTGTAAATGAGATGCTTTGGTGGCTTCAGTACAGGATAATGGAGCTGGTGGTGATAGAGGATAAGGAGGAGCAGGAGATACTGCACCAACAGCAGCTGGAGGTCAGAGCTGCCACCAAGGTGAGAACATCCAATCAGAACACAGCCTGGATCACCAGAAGTCCAGCACACACGGGAGCTCCGTCCTTTAACCACATCACAGGGTTAGCAGTCACTCGGTCAACTATGTGAACCATGTAAACCAGACGCACTCACGTGTACTGGGCGTGCGTGTAGGGCTGATTTGGTCATTACTCAGCCTAAAACTAATTCACTGCAAAAGTCTGTTTTATTCAGGGCATCGCAACTCTGGAATAATTTGCCACACTGGAAAAAATCAAAATCTTACCCAGTGTATTTTTCTCATTTCTAGTTAGAATATCTCATTACACTTAAAATAAGACAGAATCACCTAAAGCAGGGGTCACCAGTCCTGGTCCTTGAGGGCCGGTATCCTGCACGTTTTAGGTGTGTCCCTCTTCCAACACACCTGATTCAGATGATCAGCCTATCATCCAGCTCTGCAGAAGACTGATAACAACCGTCAGGTGGACTGGAAGAGGAAACATCTGAAACATGCAGGATACCTGTCCTTGAGGACCGGGACTGGTGACCCCTGACCTAAAGAGTCGCTTTTCAGTGAGATATAAGAACTGATTTTTAGACACTAGGTCTGGAAAATCTGATTTAACAAATCTGACCAAGATAATTTTCACTTGTTCCACTGGCAGATTTTTTTTTGCTTAATTAAGGTCAATTTTGTGTAATTCAAGCAAAAAAAAAAAAAATTCTGGAACCAGTGAAAATTATCTTGGTCAGATTTCTTAAATCAGATTTTCCAGATCTATTGTCTATAAATCAGTTCTTCTATCTGACTGAAAAGTTCCTCTGTAGGTAATTCTGTCTGATTTTAAGTGTGATGAGATATTTGGACTAGAAATGAGAAAAATACACTCGATAAGATTTAGATTTTTTTTTCCAGTGCAAAAAGGCTGAGGGACTCACCTAATTTACATGTATTTAAAATAACACTAAAATGTAGGGTGTTCCATATGTGAAAGTTGTACATACTGGATGTGTTAACTTTTATTTATTCTACTGCATTGTCACTGTATTTATTGCGAACAATGTATACATTTTTGATGTCTTTTCAACTGGGACCCCAGGAAGACTAGCAGCTACTACGGTGGAAGCTAAAGGGGATCCACCATAAACAATAAACCAGTGGGTTCAGTCTCTAGTTATGAGCGTGTTCAGAAAAAAGGTGGCGTAGACATCAGGTGACCAATCACAAACATGACTGGGTCTGAAGCTGAATATTTCTCACAAGAAGAAAAAACTAAAATTGCGAGAAATGTAAAAGCTAAAAGCAAAGACACATTTAAGAGTTCATTCAGAGGACTTCTGACTCTAACTAAACTGCTGTGTTGCAGTGGTTCTCAAACGTTTTACAGTGGAGTACCCCCTGAAGCAGACTTTTTAGCTAAGTACCCCCAACTCTCACTTCAGCATTTTTAATTGAAAAAAATTGGGCAAAATTTGTTCCTTTGCCAAAGGAATCTGTTTATATTTACAAAACTTTGTAAACTGTAATATATTTTTAAAAATAAATACAATTTAAAGTAAATTTTGTGTGCAAAATCTAAACTGAAAAGTGCCCCCTGTCACTGATAAGAAAAATATATAAAATGGTTGTTAATTAATAAATGAACCTTTCATCAACAAAAAATAATTCCTTATCTACTCAAATAAACTCATTTTGAATCATATAAAATATAAATGTTCTTCAAATATCACCAAAGCTTTAACAAGATGATTGACAATAAAACTCTTATATCAATGTATTTATTGTGTTTTATATTTCAGTGTTAATTCTCATTATTTATTTTGTATTTGGTATATGATGACTTATTTACTGTATTTAAAAAAAAAAAAAAAGATTTCAAGTACCCCACTTTGGGAGCCCCTGCTATATTCCATTCAATTATTAAACTATTCTCTGTCTGTTGTACTGAAGCCTTATCCTTGAAGCTATAGCTCTGGTCGTAGAAAGAACAAATATAAAAACAGCTCAGTTCAGCTAAAAAGCAGAATTCAACTAAACTAAATAAAAGTATTGTCAAGTCTTATGAAGTCACGTCCTAGGCTTAGTTATTTAACCAGCCACTGATTTAAGATTATATATTATATATTTATAACATTTATAGCATTTAGTTGGTCTGCATGTCTTTTCTTTTTCTCACTCTCCATTTTTTCACCCAGTTTTTACATCCCTGTCCATTTTATACATGCTAATACAATAAAAAGGAGAATTAACCTAGAATATCAGTTTTAATGTTTATGTTCAGATGTTTCCATCTCTCTGCATCACCTACTCCACAGATTTACCCCAATAAAAACTAAACCACCGTTGGGATACTGAAAACCCGTGGTTACACTGAAGCTACACTATAGATCCCTCAGTCCAGTTTTGAAAAACAGGACCCAGTAGTCCACCTTACCCTTACTACTGTCTCATTTAGTCATTTTCACTACTGAACCCTTGTTCTGACTCCACTGTGTCCTCCTTGACTTTGCAGGTGCAGGCCTGGTGGAGAGGCTGCATGGTCCGCCGAGGCCTCGGCAGCTTCAAAAACGCAAACGAGGACAAGAAAGACAAGAAGAAGAAGGATGGAAAGAAGAAAAAGAAGAAAAAATAACTTTCATTCTAACACTTTGTAAGTTTGAATATTTCTAATTACTTTAAAAACATGACACTTGCCTCTATATTTTGTTCATCATTTTTTATTAAATACACGTCTTTGACATTTCAAATATGTGCTCCAGAACCAAACAATACAAAGAAAAAAAATCAGCTGATGTCACTCAGTATAAAATAAGAGGGAGCAGGACAGAGTGAACTTAACATGGAACATATCCATGCTATAAACACATCATCTACATTGTATACTGGTAACGTTTTAGAATTTTTTATTTGTTTTTTTCAGTTCAGTGCTCTTTCATGGCATGTATGTATCTGACAATACTCTAGTCATCAAATTACTGTAATAAAAATAACAATAAGAAGACCAGGTACAATAAAATAAAGTACAAAATAATACATAAAATATAATAAAATAATCTGTTTCCTTTTCTCTACAGCCATAGTACATATATTATATGTACATAAGGACAGCAAAGGAGTAACATTAAAATATAAATAAGCAACATATTAAAATCATTTCCAGCATGATTACTACAAAGTAGTCTACAGTAAATGACCATAGGCCATACACTTTAACGCCGTACACCATTATCATGACACGATAAGGATTTCAGTCACAGACACAGTATTTGAATACTGTAAAACACAATGAACAGTTGACAAGGTGACACATAAACCCCACATCTTCCCCCATCACAATCCAGCATGAGGAGGAACTGAACATAAAGTCACAGAGTGATGAGTAAGCAGAAAATTCAAGTTCTTCATGTGCATGATGCAAGAACATAATATGGGAAAACCTCATCCGCTCCCTCGTCAACTGTGGGTCCGCATATCTGGCCGAGGCAAAATACCCAACATTGCAAAAGGGGAAAACCCTTTCCTGAAGACAATCATTTTTATTTAGAGTTCTAAGAGCTGACGTTTGTATATGTTGAAATCACTTGGAAAAGCTGCGGTGAGCTTGTGTTTTTCAGGATGCAAACGTCAGGATCAGATGTCAAATTCAGCAAAAGCTTTCCAGTTAAGTCAGACTGTACAAATGTCACATTACAACAAATTAACCCCATATCTACACAGCAAAAAGAAAGAAACAATCCACAACAAGTGCTGCTTGGGTGTAATGCAAGTGTAAAACAGTGTGTCCCTCTGTAGAAGAAACCTGAGGCTCTGAAGATGACCCTTCAGCACCTGTAGAAACTTTGGAAACAGCCCAGACGCAGCGATTTTGTCTCATTGCCTCCTTCTACTAAATTCAGATGGGTATCGAGAGTAACTTTACATTTTTTGTACAAAAAGTTAAATAAAGTAAACAGGCTCAGTTTGCCAAAATCTCACACTCCAAGCTCTTCGTCGCTGAGGTTGCTCTGCTCCACCTGCATGTAGTTGTTGTCTCCAATGATGACGCAGTTGAGGCTGGAGTTGTGGATCTGGATGTTCTGCCGCTCTGACGGTGGAAGCAGTGGGAGGGTTTCTGGAGGGGGAGCGTGGGTCTGTGCTGCCCCCTGAGGTCTATGACTGCAGCTGCACCTTGTCTCATCTGGAACACATCAAAATCGGCAGCTTTTAGAACAGAATAGACTTATTACCACGTCCCCGAAGGGAGGCAAGGGGTATTGTTTTTGGTTCAGTTTGTATGTTTGTTTGTTTGTTTACACTCTAGCAGCAAAACCATTGGTTCAATTCCTACCAAATTTGATTTATAGATTGCCAGTGATCCAGAATAGATCTTGTTCCATTTTGGCAACAGTAGGTCAAAGTTCACATTTTTAATGGATTTTTAAAATCTTTTTTTTTCCCCATTCACTTATAATGGGCAAAATTTCAAATGTCTGTAGCAGCAAAACTATTGGTTGAATTCCTGCCAAATTGGGTTTATAGATTACCAATGATGCAGAATAAAGGTCATCACATTTTGGAAAAAGTAGGTCAAATTTAAATTTTTAATGAATTTTTAAAATCTTTTTTCTTCTCCCATTTACTTATAATGGGCAAAATTTCATGTCTACAAAAACATCAATTTTGTTTCAATTTACTTCAAACTTGGCACATATATAGAGGCAATTGATATGCTGACATCAGCACATGCATAGACATGATGACATCAGCTGGATCGATGCCAAAATAAGCTACAATACGTGTGAGGGGCGGGGCTTGTTGTGCCTGGAACCACTTGTTTCTTTATTATTTTTTGTCATTATTACAGGAACAATTAAAGCAGCTGTGTTTCTGTTTAACAGCAAACACTTAAAAGTGCAAAAAGACTGTATAAAAATATCAAACTAAAATATGATACAAAAACTACAAAGATAAAATATGAAATATACAAATACTACTAAAATATGCAAAAAAACTTACTCTACACTATGGATAGTTAATGTGTACAACATATAAGGATATAGACAGGTAAAAAAGGATATATACAAGGTCAAATTAAAAATAAGGTGCAAAATTGGTGGCTTTCATTTCCCTTCATCCATGTAATCCAAACCAACACTGCACATGTCTTTACATCTTTAGGAACATAGAACTAGCGCGTCCCTCACCGTCTTCGGTTCCCTGCATTAGAGGCTGACTTTCTGCCACTGTGGACGGGAAGGCGTCGTTCCCAATCACACAATCGATCAAGGTTGAATTGCTGATGTTGACAATCAGAATGGTGGATTGCGGACTCCAGGGTGGCACCGTCTCTGAGTGGGCGCGGGAGACAAAGGTGAAAAGGGAAGAGAAATATGAGAACAGGAAGTAGTTTTTCCTGACTGATGTAACACTAGAAATGTGTCACTACTGAGTAGTTCCTCACATACAAGTCACGGTCAATACAAAGAAATTCTTCCATAAAAAGCCAATTAAACAAGGAGGGTTTTCACTGCCAACATCGTTATATTTCTGCATTTAAAAAATATCAGAGCTTAAATTACCTTGTGCTATTTTTTCCTCTGGGGGCTGATGATGGTCTTGATCTTTTAAGACAATTAGAGAAGAAAAAGTTAGATTTCCACCGGTAGGATGCACAATGCAACACAAACATGAGTATAAGAGACCTAACCCTTGGATGCTCAAATGTCTGGACCCTACACTCTTCTATAAGTGGGTCAAAAATGATCTATGTTAAAAAAATGTAAAAAATAAATACAAATGAACAATTAAAACAATTTTTTAAATAAATATTTTGAAAGTTTTAAAATCGAAGTGTGTATTTATATAATATATAGTATATAAAAGCAATAGAACAATGTTAATATCCATTTTGTGAGTGAGTGAGTCTTTTGGTTTTGCTGGAGAATGAATCAAAGGTTCAGATGAAATTCCATTGAAAATGAATGCAGGTCATTTTTGACCCACTTCTGGAAGCTTGGGGTAGTAACACACACACAAAAAAAAACAAAAACCCTACAATTTCATAAAATCTATAAAGGGTCAGGTAAAAACGCAAATGGCATGATGTCAGGAACATATTTTTGAGGAATACCTGGAATATGAAATAATAACAAGTTTTCATTACAAAGATATTGCAAGAAAACAACCTCAGCCGGTCATTTTTGACCCACTTGTGCATGGAAAGGTTAACACTTTAGGCTGAACTTCACACATTCACATCATCTCATGACAGCAACATGTGACACAGTAGGAAGAAGGCAGCCCTGGTTTCCATCGGGGGAAATCCTAGTCACTGCTGTTCAAAAATGACCTGATAAATCTACACATATACAGACCAAATGTGTGTGTGTGTGCTGGACCTGTTTGTTACCTGGGCAGCAGCTGAGCTGATCACACAGCATGTAGTTCAGCGGACAGCATAAGAACTGACAGGCTCTTCTGCAGCTCCTCTCCACCATCCTGTGCAGCATCTGGATGATCCGCTCCATGCTGAAGGCTTTGGAGCTCATCATCTACAAACAGAGGCAGACACATCAGCTTCACTTCAACCTCCACGTCCTGGGGGTTTGTTGGTGCTTTATCCTCTTCTGAAACTATGATCTCACTCAAACTAGTAGAAACAAAAACTCACAACACCACAAGTGCAGTTCACATCACCTGGTTCTCGGTAAAGGCCCTGTTGTTTTTCTAGGTCACTTGCATTTTTCTTGTGACTCAAATGAACAGAAGCAAACCACAACCAACAACACGGAAAGTGTGTTTGAGGAAACAAAGTGCTATCACTACGTTGTTTGAGGAGTAATCATGTACTACGCGTTAAAAGAAACTATTTATCCAAATTCAAATCAAATCAAATAAAAAGGACAGTCGTTGATTCATTGTAGGTCCTCACTTGGAAATATTATTTGCATTTCTCACCTGATTAGACGTTGTTGTTTCTTTCATCATTGTCAAACTGCTGTTTATAAGGGGCTTTGGAGCTAAAAAGCCTGACTTGTCCATCATCGGTGCGGGTGTGATTACTATCTCCACAAAAGCAAAGAACTCCGCAGATAAAGGCTGATTTTCGGAAAAGCCCCGTCGAAATTGCACGGCGCATGCGCACGGGATTTCCATTGGAGGCAGGCCTATCAATAGACCGAGTATAAAAGAGCGAGAGGGGGTTCAAGGCTTCCCGTAAACTGAGACACGCACACGGAGACTGCCGAGCCCTGCGCTGTGTGCACCCAAGCATCCACACAGAAGAGCATGTGCATAAGCAGACCGGGCCGGGCCGGGCCGGGCCGGGCCGGGCTGCAGGCTCCTGCATCTGTCCACATGTCATCAGTGAACCAGGCTGATCTCAGACCAGCTGCAGCCTTCACTGCACCACGGAAACTCCAAATTCCAGCTGCATTAAATGTCTGGAATGACAAATGGTGCAAATGTCTTTATTCACAGCTGTGACCAGTTATTCCAGCACCTGACAGATCTGAAATACTGACCTTTTTTTTTTCTCCATCAAAACATGATTTCATTCTGTTGTATCTGTGAAACAGGCAGATGGTTGCTCTGATGAAGTCAGTCCTACTGTCTTTCATCTTTACTTTCATCTTTTTATTCCTGAAACCACTTTACACTTATTCTTTCTTTGTGTGCATTTTTCTGACTTTTGGTCTAAAATGGAAAACTTTCTTATATCTAAATGTCATGAAAATGTAGCTATAACATTTCAAAATGTACTTACATATTTTGAATATGACATATGTAAGTTTGAATTTATTGTTAATCTGGTCCTTTTATTTGGAAAATTTCACAGACACAAAAGTAAATATGCCAAAACATGCCCACATGTTAAAGTCTTTGTGACTGAATTCAAAAAATGTATTAAATCACTGGAATTCATCTTCAACAAGAAAAAGGACAAACACTCTGACAATTTATAAAGAATTATTTAAAATGGAATGAATTTACTATCCGCTGTATTTTTCTTAGATCTTTAGATTTTAAGTTATTATTATTATTATTACTATTTGTCTTTTATGAGCAGGATAAACTGATACACAGGATAATTTGATTTTTGCAACAAAAATGACCTAAATCTCCTTCTAATGGCTTTATACTGCAGTTTATGGAGCATAATGATGACTGTAGACATTTCATTAATTTTATGGGTATTTTAATGGACAATTGCAAAAAAAAGAAAAGAGATGAAACGTCTTATATGTGTTCTAGTAATTTTAGCCACCACTGTGTGTAAAGCAAAACACAAACTCATCTGTAATATACAGTGTTTGATGTATTCTGTTGTACATTCAATGATTTATTCTCCAGCACCATAACAGCCCTAAAAACATCTAATGCATGATTACAAAACACATCTAAAGGGTTCATTCTTATTAATAATGTACTAACAAGCAGCATGTTGGCAGAGGTTTTTAACATGCTGCCCATTGCATATGTGCAGAAATGGTGTATTCCATTAAATTAGTCCGTTAAAGTGTTAGAGTGAAATGAAAAGGTCCACACTAACATTCATCAGTAAACTCAGTCTCTTACTGTTTTGTTCTTGTTTTTTTTGTTTTTTTCTTGGTTTAGTTTATTTCAAATATGCAACAAAACAAAGTAATCTTACTTAGTCCTTAGGAAAAAAACAAAACAAAAACGTGTACATATACCTGAAAACAAAGTATGACTTCATTTGCATATTGGAAAAGGAGTGGGAGGAGGTAGAGCTTATTTATTCTCACCCCTTCTCCACATGACAGTCTGTCCTTTAGCCTCCTACCAGCAGAATGTGTGTAAAATCAAGTCCCTTGGCTCTTCTGTGAGTAATGAACCTCACTTATCCTCCTCACATTCACACTGACATACACCTTTCACACGCTCATGCGATATTACAGCGTGTGTTTCCATCCTACGCTGTGTTATTTTTTGTGTCCCTGGTCTTGTATTGACTATGCAGAGTCGGACACTGTCAGACTTTCTGCGTCACATCCCATAGATGGTCCATGTGGTTCAGGTCTGGACTCAGTGGTGTCCAGTCCATGTATAAATAATGTCTCACACTCCTGAACCAATTTTGTGTTTTGTGCTCAGTCAGCATTTAGTCTGTTAATGTAGGATTTTGGAGTTACTTCTGGGATTTGACAGTGGAATTTAGGGTGGGTAGAAGGATGGGGTACGGGGGCGGGACATTATAAGTGATACTTCATCCTGCTCCTTTTCCAATGTTTGACTTTCTTTTTATATAAACCCTTGTGTTATTTGGTTTTAATGTTATATTCGAAATAAATGAATAAACAAAACCAAACAAATCCCGTTTTAATCTGATCCTGATGAATCCTGGTGTTTTCACTTTGGAATACGGAGACTGACTCAGACCTGCTTATTCAGAATCTCCAGGTTCATCTGAAGTCCTTTTGTGGACACAGAAGGTTGAACCCAGACCTGACCAACTGAGACAACACTACACTTCAACACTGCAGGTGCAAGGCATGATGGCGAATCATGGAATCCCTTCACCTGCCTCTATCCTCTTAAAACCCAGGAATGTGTTTTTGTCCTGCCCACTGTAAAGAACAGTCAGTAGAAAAAAAAAACAAACAAAAAAAAAAAAAAAGGCTGTGAAAAAACTGTTGCATCATCCTGTTTCCAATCAAGACAATTATTCAATGTAAAAAACAAAACAAAACAACAAAACCTTTATTTTCCTGGGTCTCAGAAGGATAATCTTACCCTTTAACCACCTCTTATCCTGTTTCAACCAACTAGTGGTTGGTTTTTAGCATCTTCAGTCTGGTTTTGCCATTTTTTAGTCTTGTTTTACTAACTTGTAGCCTGTTAAAACCATCTCTCAGTTACTTTGGCTTTACTTTACTTTAGTTCAGTGGTTCTCAGCCTTTTTCTGTCAGGCCCCCCTTTGGAGGATGAAAAATCTCCAGGCCCCCTTCAACCCAAACAACATTATAACAGTGGTGCAATCATAACATTTACTGAAAAAACATCAATATTGTAACAATACTTTTTGCTTTTCCTTGAATTCCTTGTTCAAACTAAAAATAACTTCGATTTTTTTGCTTGAATAATACAAATAAACTCAACCAGACTGCTCCCTGAGACAATATTTTTCAAATACAAATAGGAAATATACAATTATCTTACAACTATGACAACAGAGTTACTTTTTACAACAACAGACACATGTTGGTTCCACAGATGAACATGTGACCCATCTCAGTGGGTCCATGAGCCCGTTTCCATTCTCAGAACATTCAAGTGCAAACTGTACAAACTGCACAAACAGAAACATTGCACAGTTTTCTTTTCCAGTCAAATACTCGTCCATCCTCCAAACCTAAAGTCTTTGTCTAGTCTAGTGACAGATTGGTTTGTTGTACGTCCCTAAAATGAGTCCAGGGTGCTCCAACACTAAAATATTAGTTCCACCTGCTACATGTTCGAACCTGAAGAACAAAAAAAGTTTGAGAAACACTGGTGTAGTTTAACCATCCTTTAGTTGGGTTTAGCCATTTTTTAGTTCAGTTTTACTATCTTTTAGTTTATTTTTTACTGTCTTTTATACTGGTTTTTACCAATATTTAGTCCATTTAAACCATCTCTTACTTTGAAGTTCCTATACTTTGGTCTAATTTAGCCATCTTTAAGCCTGGTTTAACCATCGCATAGTTTAGTTTTACAACCTTTTAGGTTTGTTTTACCAAATTGTATTCTGTTTTAACTGTCTTTAGGTTTCGTTTTGCTGTCTTTAGTTCAGTTCAGATGAGCCCATCTCTCTGGTTACTCTGGACTCATTTGAACACATGACCTTTTTCCACTGAAACACAGTTCAGTCTTTATTCTTTGTACAAACTAATGGTTGTTTAAGAAATGAGAAGCTTCTCACTGCATCAGTTAAAAGGTTGAAGAACTGAGACATATTAATGACTATGGTAATTATCAAAAGGGAGGATGTTATCCATTTGCATAGTTAAATCCAGGTGGTGTTTTTATTTCTCTACACAGCCCAAATACATTCCAACTGGTGGGATTAAAATACAAATGCCCTACACTGTCAAGAAATCAGAAAATAATTCTATACTGATTTTTATAATGTTTGTATTGTATGTCTATAAATGTTACACTACTGTTTTTATGACTAAAGTCATAATTTGATATAATGTACAGGCCTTATACATATATAGTCACTTGTTCATTTAGATTTTATATTACCTATGGCGGAACCTATGAGTCTGACAGATTTATTTTAACCTTCGAGGAGGGTGTGTTCTTTACTTGTCATTTCTGAAACTAAAATCCATTCACAGCGGAACATTGGTGACCACATTATTTATTACATACAATCTGACAGAATTTAGGATGTTCATAACTGACCGTGAACATAAACAGATTATAAAGAACATGTTGTGTGTCGTTTAGTTGTAGTGATGAGCTCTGAGAACTTGGGAGGGGATTTTCCCATCAGTGACTTTATAGTAACTGAATGATCAAGTTAGGTCTAGATGATTCCAGATGATTCTAGAGGAAGTAAGAGCAAATTTCTGTTGTAACATATCTGCAATATCAGAGAGATGTAAACACCAGGACTGTATTATGTGCATTTCAGAGATAGAGGTCCCTAATTTGATGCTGTCATTCATCAGAATCCAAAATGTCTTTTAGAAAGTGTTAAATAAAGTGCTTGTATCGTATTGTATGTCTGTCAAAGATTCCCTTCCTTGTATGTTGTTAAAATAAAGAGAACAAGACAAAATGTACAGTCTCTGCAGAAATATCCTCCAAAACACACAGAGTTAATATTTTTTTAACCCATAAATGACCCATGTGGACATGCAGAGGCTCCGTAGTTACCACAGAAACACTGTCATTTTCTACAACATTGATTCCCATGGCGTTTGATAAATGACAGTGGATGGACACACTTGTTTTTACGTTCAGTTATTAGTATCTTTGCTGAAAAAGTAACGTTTTCTTCAGTTTTCTGTGTTTCTGATTTAATGACCTTTGAATTTACTCTGAGTTTTTATGAACATCTACACGATTAGTCAATTAAATATCAGAAAATACATGATTTTCACTGACAAAACACAACCTACAGAGGATAATAGAGTAATAAATGATGATAAATAATGTAAAAAAGGTTATATATACAGAAAAAATGTTTTGAGAACAGTCACAAAAGTAACACTGGGTCTTTATGGGTTAAAGTAGCTGAGGCTGTATTTGTACAATAAAATACTTTTTCCACTGCATCCAGATACAGAAGTACTTTCTTTTCTGACCTTAATATTGTAATGTGAACTTAATATTGCATCATACAGACATTTTACTGCTTTATCTCTTCACTTGACATTGCATGGTACTTACAAACCACATGTAAGAGATCATTTGTATTTTTAGATCAAATAAAGTTATTTTTAGCTCTTTGGTTTACGTTTCACAGTTAAATCATATTTCAAAAGGAATAATCTGTATTTGTAAAGCATGTATCAAGCAAACTAAAAATGTGGTGATAAAGGAACTGAGTAAATACAAATGATAAAATATCAAAATATTAAAGAATAAAACCTATAGATAAACATGTATGTATTTAACTGGTAGCAGATATCTGCTATGAAACTGATGTATGTTATGATACTGATGAAACCTGTTGTGATGCCACGCTTTAACTTCCTAAATTTTTTGTTTTAATGGGGAAGGTACACACTGTAGGTCCTTTTAACCATATTTGTACAGCCTCAGATGTGTGGGTAACGTCAGATGTTGTTCCATTCAGAATAAATGGAAATGGCTATATTGTGGTGTGTCTGTTCCTGGTGTTTTCACTATTGCACAGGAAGTTTTTGTTTTTACATTTTTATATCATGTTTCTGGACTCTGGAGTCACTGCATTTTTATTGAGTGTGTCTATGTTCTACTGTGTTTGCATATATAATATAATATAATATAATATTAAAAAAATGTAATTTTTTTCCTGTTCATTTTATGACAGTAGTTTGGTGTCAGCCTCAAAATATTCTATTTATGCACATACATTTTATGAAGCAGAGGCAGTTGACATTGAAAACTGATAATAATAATGGATTAGATTTATATTGTGCTTTTCTATGAACGCATACTCAAAGCGCGTACAGTGGATCCAGCATTCATTCACTCACACATTCACGCTTTGGTGGTGGTAAACTACATATGTATCCACAGCTGCCCAGGGGCAGACTGACAGAAGCGTGGCAGCCCCTCCCACCACCACCGAACATTCACACACATCCATACACCAGTGTGAGCAGCAGCACTGGAGGCAAATAGGGTGAAGTGTCTGCCCAAGGGCACTACAGCACATGACTTGGACAGAGCGGGATTCGAACCGCCAACCATTTGGTTATTGGATGATCCGCTCTACCACCTGAGCCATGGCCACCCACGATGGCTCAGGTGGCCATGGCTGGTGTAACTGATGCAAAAAAAAAAAAAAAAACCAAAAAAAAAAACATTTGAATTTGACAGAAACAGCTTAACTATGAAAAAACACAAAGCATAAAATTATATACAGAACATAGAGGTGGACTGATGTGGGTTTCCTAAAGCTGGTATAACAACCACACAGTGCCCAACAGCATTACATTCTACATTTACAAATACATACATTTATATTTACAACAAAATACAAATAACAATAGTAATAATAACAATAATACAATATAACAATCTGTCTACAGCAGAGGTGTCAAACATGTGGCCTGGGGTCCAAATCCAGCCCACCAAAGGGTCCAGTCTGGCCCCTGGGATGAATCTGTGAAATCCAAAAATGACTGAAGATATGAATCATTTTAGTTCAGGTTCCACAAACAGACCAGTTTAATCTGCAGTGGGTCGGATCAGTCAAATACCATCAGAATAATCTATAAATACTATCATTATAACCTATAAATACTATCAGAATAATCTATAAATACAATCAGAATAACCTATAAATACAATCAGAATAACCTATAAATACTATCATTATAACCTATAAATACTATCAGAATAATCTATAAATACTATCAGAATAACCTATAAATACTATCAGAATAATCTATAAATACTATCAGAATAACCTATA
>JAPQRP010000027.1:453925-471431 GCA_037367295.1 Apogon hyalosoma
ACTGAGTGACTCAAAAGGTTGGGCAACTAAATATGAAGTTAGTTTGGTTTTTAAAATAATTCTGTTGAACCACAATTCAAAAGCAATGTCTGATTTTCATTGGCTAATTTTCATGGAATTTGTATTTATTATTACTTTTGTCAGATTCCAGTTATTTCTGTGACCATCGTGGGTTTTTCAGAGGGGTACCAATTATTTGGACCACGTGTGTAGTTACACGTATTGATGAGATCAGTGGATCAAAAGGTAGATTATTAAACAGTGGATGGTTTAGGTTTCCAGGGGCTTTTCTGGTTGTAAATTACAATATTTGCTTGTCAGTGTAACGTGTGCTTTGATATGTTAATGTTTGAGGTCATAAGTATTAGATTGTTGGGCCTATCAGCTAGCCTACTGATTTGCTCAGGTAGTGTTAATTAGTGTGTTTATACAATGCCAAAGTTGACAATATTGATAATATTCACAACTATACATGTCAACATTTGTCAAGCAGCTAAAATGACTTTGTTGTGTTTAACTTTGTAGTGTTTACAGTAAGGGGTTAGCTTGGTGACTTTAACACAGAGATTCCATAAATAGTGGATGAAGCCTCTCTGATGTTTACCTTTGGTCTGTGCACATGAGCTTTGTCAGTGCTCAGTCCTTCAAGTACTTGTCCCACTAGGGGGCAGTCAAAAGCCCTGTGTTTCCACTAGTAAAACAGGTGTGAACCGTTGGTAAACTGTATGTTTGTAGGTGTCTGGGACATCACCCATTGGTTTATGCACAGATGTTCAGAAGCCCAAACACCAATGCCAACTACACATAATGTCTGAACACGATAATTACCACTACCTAACAGACTATATTATCCAAAACAAATTTTTGTGAATGGTATCCAAATGCAGTGAGCCAATTCCCAACCAATATTGTTATAAGAGTACTGGTAAACTTTAGAGTCCCTTTTCCACCAACATGTACAAGAAGTTTTATTTCCAGGAGTTTATTTTCCCAGGTAAAAGAATTCCTGGTAATCCTCCTTCCTGTGTAGTTTGTGTTTCCATCGCACCTCAAAGTTTCAGAAAATGTATTCACATCAGGCACATTCAAAGCTGCCGACTTGAAGCCCTGCTGAATGTCTTTTGAGCATTTTCAGCAAATACATTCAGTATTTGCTGAAAGGCTCTTCAAATAGCTTCTCTTCTTTTCCTCCATTTTCCAAATCATCAAAACCCAAACAAAGTGAAACTTGTAGAAATGAAATAAACATGTTTGCAGCCACAGACTGGCTTAAACATTGTGGGTAAATATAAGTGTGGAACACTGCAAATATGTTTCACCAATCAGCATTTTACAGCACACAGCCCCGCCCCTTAAGAATTCCAGGGATTCTGAAAAGTCCTATTTCCATACTAGGTAGTTTTTTCAGGGAAAGTTTGGGGTTGAGGGAAAGTTTTTTACCCAGGTCATTTTGGTGGTAATGTGATGGGGTTTTTAAAAATCCTGGGTAATGATAAAAATTCCTGTGGTGGAAAAGGGGCTAATGATAGAACCTTCTGACAATCTTATTAGTACAACTTCATAGAAGTGTTGTATACTTACCGGTGAGTAACTTAAAAATGCATGCAGAGTTGTTTTAAAGAACAGTGAAATTAACTACAAAGACCAAAACTTTTTTTAGTAACATGTACCAGACTGCAGACATGTTTTTTCTGCTGTAAGATTGACATTTTAACATGAAGACTATGGGGATTAACTTGTTTTTAGAATCAGCCTTAAGTGAACATGTGCATGTCTTGACACTTGAGCGTTAGCTTTACTTTTCTGCCTTAAAGGTTGTTACTTAATTTTACCCTTCACCCTTCCCCAGCTCCACCATTTTGCCTTTTTTCTAACTTCAGGCACTGGCTTCCAAAAAAACAAGATGGTGATGGCCATTTGTAGACTTTAAAGCAGCAGTCCACAAACAAGTGTGTGATGAGATTTTGTCCACTATTTACCTATTGTAAAGTCTGTTCAACACACATTTAACAGGAAGAAATACAGGAGTTTTTGGCAACCAACTAGTGGTACAAGTACATAAACTGTGAGGCTTGAGAAAGCTAATGTGTGGGTGGTTGTGTTTTTTGTTTTTTCCTTTTAAACTTTTTTTTTTATTGTGAAGTGGATTACACCTTTAGTGTCAGTTTATCTACTCTAGTAAATGGAAGTTAAATATAGAAGAAAAATGCTCATTTAGTAACTCTGAATGCTCATAACTTTAGTGGTGTACACTCTGAGATAGAGAGAGAGGCTCAACAATAAACCGCACAGATAGTGAGAGAGGCAGAAAAAGGGAGGGTAAAAGTGTGCAGAGAATGCAGAGGCCACCACATTAGCACTGCCACTGCTGCAAAAGCCCAGCTGGATGTGAAAAAGGCTCTTTTGTGACTGACGGCCGGAGTGCACTGACCTCTGTTCATCAGCCAACAGCAGCCAGGCTTTTTCGTCTGTTTTGACTATTTCGATTTGTGCTTACTGTGACACTACTGTTATGACGAACAGTGCACTTTTGTAGTTTCATTTCTGATTTACTTAGTTTTATCTGACGCAAGTTGGAGGGGGTACAAAGACATGTTAAGGGAAATGGTGGGATAGCAGGGAAGATGAAGAAAATAAGTGTGGAAAATAGGTACTCTTCTATGCTTTGCTTTGTTTCCAGCTGTTATATATATATATATATATACACATACATATATTGATTTTTTATTTTTTTTCCTAGGTTTCCTGTGCACAAATCCAGCTCTGATGATGGATCTGGAGGTAAGATTTAGTTTTGTCCCAGCTTCTGTAGAAATGTGTTGTATTGTTAATGTTAAACCTTAACTCAAGAGTAATTCTATAGAAACGTTTCTCAAATTTTTGGGATTTGTAAAATTTATTTCTTTAATTAAGAATATTTGTAGCAATAGCAGGTGTGAGGGTAATTCAGTTTTTGAACTTTACTAACTTTACCGACCTTAACCTGTAGTGTCAGGATTGTTTCACATTTGTTTTATGTTGTGAGGATGTTGCATTTTTTTCTTTTTCCACTAAACAAACCTAAATCATGATTCTACATAGGAAAATTGGATGGAAAGAGAAAGACCAGGTCTTTTTGGCAGAGTTTCCGTAAGTCACAGAAAGGAGCCATACATCCAATTTCAAAAGGTATGTCACGTTAAACACACAAAAAAGATAAATGTATTTAAGGATTATTTATCATTGTAAAAACAAATATTTTGAGTGTGGTCAGTTATGTTTAATCTGTCATTTGACATTTCTAACTTGTGTATGACAGGTGACGATGTTGGTTTTGTGGCCAGTGACATTACTATGAGCGATGAAGAGCGCATCCAGCTGATGATGATGGTGAAGGAGAACATGATTTCTATAGAGGAAGCCCTGGCACGGGTATGATGCAGTGCACATATGTAAATGCTGACTCAGACATTAATGTGGAGCAAAACTTTCAGGGCTTAATTTAACTCTGCTGATATTGCTGTTTACATGCATACCTCAGTTAAAACTGTTTCAAATGGTGGTGGATACATGTGAACACATCCTCCCATTTTCTCTCCTTCAGATACCTTTTTTAAAAGGTCATCTTTCCAATATTTGCTCAAATCCTTAAATTAAAAAATTACACTAAAATAAAATAAAATACGCTGATTCCCTGTGTATTTCCTGTGTATTTCTCTGTATTTAACTCTGCTAGACAATCTTTGTCTCTAACTGTAAACAGGTGGCAAATATAGCAACCTGAAGTGAACCTAAATGCTCCATTTGGAAAAAATAATTAATAATACATTGTGGAATATTAGTCTGATTGGGGTGTGTGTGTGTTGTGTTTGTTTGTTGTTGTTTTTTTACTTGCCTTGTCCAGCATCATAACAGCAGAATGGTGGACTGGCTGCCTTGTTGTGCTGAACAGATTTGCTTTGCCAAAAGGAACTTCATAAAGTGTATGAGGTTTCCCTTGATATTCCACTGTCTTTTTTCATTTATTTATTTTTTTTAAACCACATTTTGATGCCGGACCCAACATGAAGGAACAGGAGAAAAGAGAAGAAAGGGGGAAAAGAGAAGGAGAGAGCAAAGGGGGGAGAAAAGAAAATTAAGGTGGCACAGACCCTCACAAGAAAATATCCACAATAGTAACAATAACAACCATGGTGATAACAACAAGAACTGAGTAAAGTGAGCAAAAATAATATAATATTAGTCTAATTGTAAATGTACTCAGTGATTCTTTTAAAAAATCACAGATGAGAAATGATGCAATTTCACCGAAAGCACAGTAGTCATTTGTATCATCTACAAAGCAAATCTAAATGGAAAAGAAGCTGGACATGTTCCTTGTAGCTAAGTGTTTTGGGGGTTTTTTTGTTTTTGTTTTTTTTTTGCGTGACAGGGCTAACAGTGTTTGAGCAGTCGAATTAAAGTGTAATGTTTTATTTTCAGTATTCACCATTTCAACTTTTAAATTTCAGTGTTTCATACTAGAGATAAACCAATCAATTGATGTGGCCAGTTTATCAGCATCAACACAGTGTGTTACAAACTGTTAGTATCAGCTGAAGTTGATGTCAGTTGTGACCAGTTGTTAATTGTAGACTTCTCATGTGGAAACGCTGACATTGTGGGAAAGTAATGGGGCAAATGATAATAAATATATACTCTCACCTCCTTTTTTATAGTGATTTCTATGTTCAGCTCCATATTTATTGATGTAATTATTTTTTTACATCTTGATTTATATACTTCAGATTTACTTAATTTGGTATTTCTTACTTGACTTACACATTCAGTTCAACAGTTTTCTGGTTTCTAGTGGAGTAAATAAGATAAGCTGATTTCAGACATGCACAATGCATTCTCAGCGTCAAACTTTGAGGGATGATGAAATGTTATTGGCTAATTATTTGGCTATTGGCTGTTCCCTACTCGAAACAATTGTTATTATATCAGCTTTTAGAAATTGGGTCAGTCTGTCTCAGTTCACCCAATGAGTTCAACCCTACCTCTTCCAATTTTGATGAAATTTGGTATATAGGTAAGTCACATCCAGAGAAGCTGAAATTTCATGTTTTAACTCTATCAGACCAACAGTTTTCGAAATATGGCAATTTCATTTTTTCACTTTTTTGCAAAAAGGCGGTGTCAGCCTAAATTCAAATTGCTGTAACTCAGCAACCACTGATCCAATTTTAAAAAGCAAAGTATTTCTGTGAAGGGGAAACCATAAGGAATCTAAATCTAGCATTTTTTGTACATTTGGGTACATTTGAGGTGAATGACCTTTTGATATATATTTTGACCTTGAAAATTGACACAGTGGGACACACTCGACCTCTTTGACACCGTTATGAAAAATGTAGCCCTGTGTGTCAACTACAACATATAAAAAATTGCAGGGGTTTTCTTTTTTTATACTTGAGCAAGTTGTGATAGAATATAGGCCTACCTGAAGATTCCTAGTAAATTCTGTGTATTAGTGTGCAGAAGATGCCTAAAAAGTTAAAATTAAAATAATAATAAAGTTAAAATTTGAAATTTTGGCTTTACTGGCTACACCTTACCTATATTCCAAATTTAATAAAAATCGGAGGGGATGAGGTTTAAAAATGCCATTTAATAGGGTGATCTGAGATGGACCGGCCCAATTCAAAATTGATCAACCTCCACTACTAACTGAAAATGTCTTCATAAATAATCCATTCTTTTCTTTATCATGTGTTAACAAGAAAATGTCTTTTTATTCCTTGTAGCTCAAAGAGTTTGAAATTCAGAACAGACAGACATGCAGACATGAGCCTACAGAATGGACTGATCCCTACAGTACTACTACAACGGAGGCGTTCAACTGTAACGTAAGTCTGACAGCTGCTTATTTCTCCCTTTAATGCTGAGTCACTACTTGATACTGTATGATGTGCTGTACATTAGTGCCGCTGCTCCTCCAATACTAAGAGATGTTGAGCTGTTGACGGTGCCCCTGTCTTTCTCTTCTGTCCCCTGTCCCTGTGATGAACTGAGGCCTCTCTAAAGCCCTGCAGCTCAGGGCTCTCTCCCAACTGCAGTGCACTGCGCTGACTTCTATTCATCGCTGTCAAAGCACTAAACCCCTATTGTGCTGTAGTGAGCGTGTGGATTCAGCACAGGGTCCTGTTATGCAGGCCACAGCTCTTTTGTGCATGGGTGGGGTGATTAGGGGCTCAGGTTCAGGGCAAAGATTTGTCTGGATGGCCAGACTGTGTCTCTTTGCCCTGTGTGTGTCTCTTCTCACTTTCTTTTTCTGCGTCAGTGTGTGTATGAGATGGCTGCACGTCTGCCCTCCTCCTTCCACTGTTGCTGTGTTAATTGAAAAGTCCCTTAAGTTGTTTTTTCACCTTTTTTTGTGATACTTTGGTCTGTAGATAAAACCTCAACCTGAATCTTTAAATGTTCTAACTGTCCTTTCACAGGGTGATTTCCAAACCACTAGTATTTCAGTTAGTCACGTATAGAAAAACCTTGTCTGGCCTGCAGTGAATATGTAACAGATGTGTGTGTGGCCTTCAGCGCTGTGGTTACTCACCACAAATTTATAATAAGCTAAACGTGGTTTGTCGTACAGCTGCATCTGCAACACTTGAGCTTAAAATTCTTTTCAAATTCATAGGCTCAGTGTGTCAGAACAGTAACAATAATTTGTTATCAATGAGCCAAACTAACACTGTTAAATCATGTAATGCATACAATGTTATTGTTTGAACAGATGTTTAGTAAAAGGCTATTGATAAAATCTGGTTTCTACTTTTAGCATCATGACCTGTCAGATAACGAACAGGAAGAGTCTGTATCATTCAGAAGACTCCATAAACTGGTCAACTCAACACGAAAGGCGAGGAAAAAATTGGTGCGACATGATGAGTGGAAGAGGCCCGGAGCAGATGGTAATGAAGCACTGTTTGTCTTGTACATGTTACACACTGTGTGTAGCGGGTTTTGGCACTACAGTGACAGCACATTGCATTAAGAGGAAATGGTGCACTTGGATCATGGCAGTGCTGAAGGTTGCTTAATATTTACACTGTAATAACACTGTTTACTGTGTTTGTACTAGTTTAAAGTCTATTAGATATGCTTTTGTTTTAAAGGAGTGATATTTAGCTTTTTTTAAATGGAATTTGTTCCTTTCCCACCCTTTCCCTGTGGTCTCCATAAGCTGTAAATGCTCTGCTTGGCTCTGAATTCTTCATTCATTCAACTCCACAGCTCCATCTTCAACCCTATTTCTGACTAATGACACCAGAAAGGTGGTGTGGAGCGCTGGCCCTTTAAATGCACTTGGCCCCACCACCTTCCGGGTTGTTGACCGTGCTTTCTTTCCCATTCAACCACATGTGTTCATTAATACAACCAACAACTGAACATCTTAGGTAATTGAATCAATGTTTGGACATATTTTCAGTTTTTACTACAACTGCTGCTGCTGAAAAACAATTATGTCGTACTTGGAAAAATGTTCAGCAGAAGTCTTGACCTTATATTTGCCAATGTCGTGACATAACTAGTTATAAAACGTAACAAATTAAGTAGGAATTGAAACTGGTTGTAGAAATCCATTCATTTTTTGCCGAATGAATATAAAAATAGCTTTGCAGCACCTGGAGGGTTAAAATTCAAATTGTATGAACTATTAGGGTCCAAATACACAAAGAAATGAACCACAGACTCAGAAAAGTGGGTTTAGATAAATATGAGCCCTTTAAAGAAACCCCTCCTGATATGTTTCTGCATTTATATGCGTTATGTAAAACATGTAACTGTTTTGTCTTCCACCACATTTTTCTAAGTTCTTTCATTCAAGTTCATTCTTTTTTTTCAGTAGCACTAACAGTAATAACATGGTAATAAATTCATAATGCAGCAATACCAAAGTAATCACCATGTAATGACTCTAGTAATTCCTGATGAAAATTCTTGCAAGTAAAAATAGTAATTACCATGTTGTAAAGATTAAATTAATCTTCTAAAACAACTCCGTTTGTCCCCATGTTTAATACTGTGACTTCTTACCCATTTGTGATTCTGTTTAAAAACCACAAACTAACACCAATATTACAATCTGAAGTTTAATTTTAAAAAATGTGGTCAGTTATATCATCAGTGAAATATGAATCCAGTTGTCTGTGTTTTATAGAAATCAGTGTAGATTTTTTCTGATATCTCTCTGTATTGAATCTAAAATGCACATTTCTTTAGATTCTTTATTTTTCTATTCCCAGAGCAGTTATCCTGTTATACTGGCAATGATAGAGCCAAGCTGACTTTACTGTGTCACCCATGCAGAGGGTCTGACTGTAGAGGGGTGTCCTTGTGGAGACGTCGGCAGCTCGCTGTACTCCGGCATCCAGAGGAATCCGGCTGTTTGCCCTGTGGACTGCCTGGCCTCAGCTCTGCAGGAGCAGCTCACCTATGACAGAGACTCTGACAGCTTGACCACCACCTCCCCCTCCTCCAGCAGCCTGGACACCTGCAGCAGCCAGAGGATCTTCAAGGCCTGTAACAAAGCCGGCAGCGGTCTCGTTCATCAGGATACCAGCTCTGTTGGGGAGACGAGGGAATCTGCTGAAGGTAGTGGCTCATTTTCAGAAACTGAAGGTGGCAATGATGAGGAACCTAAAATCGCCCGCTCAGTGACTGATGGAGAACTCCGCTTCCGTGTTCTCAGCCCACTTAGCAACCATGGGGTGAGTACAGAGGAGCCCCCTCTGTGTTTCACATTATGTGTTGTTTAAACCAGGGGTTCCCAAATGTTTAAAGTCGTGACCCCAAAAATAACAGAGTAACAAAAAACATGCACACAGGAGTCACACAATGATATTGTGGCATATTTGCCACATTGCATTATGGGTACTTGACATTTTACTCCTTGTGTTCTGTTTTATGTTCAAGGGAGGGGGGGGCTATGTTAATGTTTATTTAGGTTAATGTATCTGTTTTACAATGTTTATTGGCCTTTTTATTTTCATCTTTATTTTTATTTATGTGACACCATTAGTCAAACCTGCCAGTCCAACAGTGCTGTACGTGTTTGTCACCATCAAGCTTTTGTCAATAATCAGTTAATGAAACCTTGTCCCCCACTTTGGGAACCCCTGGTTTAAACTACTGTAAACATTAAAATTTTTTCACTTGTGGCAGGAAAATGTCATAATTTTCCAACAGTCAGCTTCCAGCCTCCAGGTACCGGCTCCAGAAAGTCTTACATAGAACGTTTCTGTAAAAATACAGCTAGTATTCTTTTCTTTAGGAGTCATTCTGGTCTCATTCACTTCATTTTCCATCTTTCAAGTATTCCTGTATTAATAAGCTCTACCTACTTTGATTGAAAGATGTGATTCTATTTATTGAATAAAACATATTTTTTGTTGACAGGTAGCTTGACTCTCATTGTAGATAAGTTACACTAACGAGGCTCACTAACAACTTCTGGTTAGTGCAACTGTTTGAAGTTGACCTTGTTACTGTGTCAGTAAACTAGTGTTTGGTGTCAGTGCACAAACATCCGTCATTCTTTTGTCCAAGTACATGGTCACAACAAACAACAATGGACATGAAAACAGCTAAAAAAAAAACCAAACTCTTGGCTTTAGATCAGCACTCCAAAAACTAGTGACGTAACAGTGGCTCCAACTACATTGTATATACAATCTTTGCTGGCGTCTGTAGTCACTTTTCTATTGGACATATGCACAGAACTTTACTGATGTTTACTAAATGTCAAACATAAGTGTGTAATGTCGGTTTTGCCATTAAATAACAAATGCAATGATTTGTTTATTATCGCGAGATGACACGAGAAGTCATTCCATAAACATGGTGACGAACATAAATATTGTGTTAATATACAGATATATTATTATTATTATTATTATTGTTATATATTACCCCTCTATCTCCTACTAAATTCTAAAATTATTGGGTTTCCTGGTCTGTCCACACATACTGTGCCATGTTTCTTTTAAAACTCTTCTTCTTTGCTTGTTGTAACATCCGTCAACATCCTTTTTTTTTTTAAATTGACATGACTCTAGTTGCACAAAAAGGTCTTTCCATTGCAGTTTTGCACGATATACGAATTTTGCTACGCCCAAAAAAGACACCTCTTGCCAGCACAAAAACTTTTAATCGAAAAACGAGAGTTTTGGCAAAATTGTCTTTTTTCCAGTAGGCAGATTTTTATGTGCAAGTTATATTCGCGCAATTTGAGGGTCAATGGAAAAGCGACTAGTGAGAGGCAGCTGCATTAGGGTCAAAGGAGCACATTTTTGCTATCATTTTCTAGTGTGGATTGGACTTGGAAAACAAGATGATGCCTGTTTTTCCCATTATCCTGCACCTTTGCTCATGAGCCTTCTGGTTTCTTTTGTGCCTCACAGAGAGCCTGTAGTTTTGGAGGTTTTGATCTGACCAACCGTTCCAAACAGACAGTCATCTCCAATGGAGACAACACTGTATGTAACTATTGCACTTAAAGAGGTTTTTGAATTTTTGCAGAAATATTTCTATTTTCATGCTAATATATTTTTCTTCTCTTTTCTTCTTTTTTCTATAAAAATTAGAATAAAAATGGAGAAGGTGGTGTGAGGGATGCTGTGAAGTCTCCACCAGTTTCTCGCATATCCCTGGGTAAAAAGGTCAAGTCTGTGAGAGAAACAATGAGAAAACACATATCCAAGAGATACCACTGTTCACTTTCCGAACAGGTATGTAGCAAATATAAGACACTAGTCAGTGCTATGAATATGGTCAATACTTTACAAAAACAGTACCCTTGTAAATGATTTATAAGCAGTGTATCATTATGTAGTTATTAATTGGCTTGTAAACACCCCATAAAGGATTAAAAAGCTGTTTTAACACATTAGAAAACAATGACAGTGGTGATCTGTTGATTGTTCAATAGTGAGCCAATTTTACATGAATTTGAGCTGAGCTTTCTTCGTCTACATCAGCAGTATACCTGTCAGCTACATCTGATATTTACTAAGTTATTCATGTTTAACCACTATTAGCAATCTTAATTCTCAAAAAGTTTAAATTTTCATCACATGAAATTATTTGCTGACAGCTTGCTAGCTAAATGCATATTTTCTAGCCATGTGTGAGATTTTAAATGTATGTGGTTATAGATTGTATATATTAAGAGCCAAGAAAGTGTTTTATGTGATGCAGATGTAGTTTGGTAACAGTGATGTATTCTGCTAACATGTGCTAAGAATGTTTTATAACTGTAAGATAAACAGGAACTTTTGGGTTTTAATTCCAATTGTTATGATCACAGTGGGACCTGTGGAAACAGTGACAAGTTTGATGATTACTTATACACTCAACTTCTTTGTTGATGTTTTTATTGTTTTACTGCACCTGAACTTGGTTCATACCATAAATATTAGTAAACATGCATGTATGTTTTACTCTACACTAACATTTGCTGTTTACATCCATCCATTTTTTAAATGGTAGGAACTCATAAGTAAACATATAGACTGATAAAGGAATAATACTATTTTATTTTAAATCCTATATAAAGCCTTTATAAGTATAGAATAGAATAGAATAGAATAGAATAGAATAGAATAGAATAGAATAGAATAGAATAGAATAGAATAGAATAGAATAGAGGAAGAACAGTGAATATTCGTTTAGCAGCTCTGTTCTCTAGCAGCAAAAACAATTAGTGCAAAAAAGGACTGTATAATAAGTATCACAAAATACCAAAACATGTTAGCAATGTACGAAAGTTACAAGATAAAATACTAAATATAAATTTACTATTAAAGTGCTACAAATACTACTGAAATATACAGAAAGTTAACTCTTTACTGCAGATGGGAAATACATACAACAAATAAGGATAAATACAGGCAATATAGGATATATTCAGGTAAGATGAAGAAAAACCGGTGCATGGGTCGTTAGTATTGCACTGAAGTAGGTGTATTGTAGAGTGTATGCACACCTCACTGTAAACATTGTTGTGTGTGTCCTTCCAGTCGAGCCCAGATCGTACATTGAGCTGCCCTCACTCTCCTCAGACAGACTCTGACTCTCTTGAGAAATCCAAGCTGAAGCCAGGAGGTTCTGTGGAAAGCCTCAGGAGTTCTCTGAGTGGACAAAGTTCCATGAGTAAGTCTGTGTGTTTTTACAGAGCGTGTGTCCTTGATCTGGGTGCTCTGGCAAACAAATTGGATTGTTTGCTTTAACTTGACCTTGAAGCACCAGATGTGTGGTGTTTATCAGACAAATGAAACTGTCTTTGAGCTAGTCTAAACTTTGTGGTGTCACTGTATTTATCTAAGTGGAAAACAGCGTAAGATCTTTTACGACGCTCAAATGAAAAGAAATACTTAAAGCACATCTTAAATATTAGCAGCCCTGTGGAGTCTTGAGGTTAAGTGATTCATTCTTCCTCTGTGGTTTCTGTAGGTGGTCAGACAGTGGGCACCACTGACTCCTCCAACAGTAACAGAGAGAGTGTTAAGTCTGAGGATGGTGAAGAAGATGAGCTGCCTTACAGAGGACCGTTCTGCGGACGAGCGCTAGTTCATACAGACTTCACCCCCAGTCCTTATGACACAGACTCTCTAAAACTAAAGGTACAGCAGTGATAACAGCTGAGTAACTGCTGGATATATAGATATATGGTCAGTAAACTGACACTCCTCTTTTGGCAGAGTGGAGACGTCATCGATATCATCAGTAAGCCGCCGATGGGTACATGGATGGGGATGCTCAATGGGAAAGTCGGCACCTTCAAGTTCATCTATGTGGACGTACTGAATGAAGAGGAGGTGAAGCCCAAAAAGACACGAAGGAGAAGAAAGGCCCGTCAACCCAAACCGACCTCTGTGGAGGAGCTTCTGGATCGCATAAACCTCAAAGTAATAAATCTGAAAAAACAAGACCAACATAGGCTACACAACCAAAAACCCACAACTGAAACCTTTCAATATTTGGCTCTTTTAGACTTAAGTTTAACCATAGCTGAAACCTAAATTCTGAGAAAAATTAAAGTTTGTCTTGCCCACAACCTTTACCTACCTGAAGACAACTTTGAAAAGACTATAGTGTGATCCCCTTCCACATAATCCCATCCCACTTCTAAAGGTGTGTCATGTTTAAGAAGATTTTTCCCTAATGTTTTCCACTGGTGAAATCAGCCTCCCTCTTTCATTCCATCAACACGTTCTTATAGATATCAGCTTTTCCTTATTTGCTCTGATCCTAAAACCTGTTGATTTCATTTCTACCAGAGGATCTTTACTGCTGACTGTAACCCTACAAATGAGGAGCATAATTTGATAACATGTCTAAACAGTCCTCATAAAACCTGAATAATATTGGCACATCCCACATGTCTTAGATAAGGGGTGTCAAACCTACAGCCCAGGGACCAAAACCGGCCCACCTAAGGTTCCAATCCAGCCCGTGGGATGAATTTTTACACAGAAGATTAAGCCAAGGGTGGTTTAGTTCCAAATTCCTAAATTTTAACAATATTATGCCCGTCACTAAAGGTTTTGTGCCTTTGTAGATCCACTGTAATCTGTAAGTAATGCACTTGTGTAATGAGTTGATGAGGCAGAATATTATTTGGATTTGTCATTATTTATAAATTATTATGTTATTATTTTACTGTTCCAGCCCACTCGAGATTAAATTGTGCTGTATGTGGCCCCTGTATTAAAATGAGTTTGACAGCCCTGTTTTTCAGCTTTCAGGGCACACATGTGTAACAGGCAGGGCTGTGAAGCTGCTCGTTGTAAGGGGGCAGTCAGTCACTGATGCCGGCCTGCTCCTCTCCTTGCCTCATCAACACATCTACTCTAGGGCATTGGCTGCTACCTGCCTGCCACAAGCCTAAATGCCTAGGTATTACAACAATGACAATCAGGAAAAAGGTCAGAAATCTGCTAATTTTAACATTTCAAAATAAAAATTTGGATCAAAATGTAGTTTTCAAAAAGTACTATCCAACCATATAATTTTGATGAGATAATAATAAAGTTCAGAAGAATAGAGGCTTGGTGTTGTGTAGACCTGTATTGGCAGCAGCTTGCCTCAAGCCTCTGGCTGCCTGACAATTTCAAAGAAGGAGAATCAAGCAAAATGCTACAAAAATGTTGGATTTAACTATTCAAAGTCATAATTTTGATTAAAGTGTAGTTCTCCAAAAGTATTTACAGAATATATATCTTTCATAGAAGAAAACTTCTTTTAGATCTGGATAAATTCATCTAGTGAGTACGGCAGAAGGACCTTCTCCGACCGACTGGCAGTTCCAACCTCTGAGAACCCTAAAGGTCCTGGTTTACCCAGAACACAGGCATCTGTATCAGTGAAATTGTACACAAAGTTAGTTTAGACAGAGTTCTTCCACTTTATCAAATCCATGTGTCTGCATCTATCATTTGGTTGTCAGGGTGATGGCCAGCAGACCCAACAGGTCTGGACCTCTTGTGAAATTGAGGAACAGACATCCTGATTACAAGTTGTTGTAAATTGCTAAATACACACCAATTGATGGCAGATTTGATCTGCATGTTTTGCTTACCTTCTTATCTGTCTGCAAATGTCAAAATAATTCAGATCTGACACCTTCGAGCCATGCCAGGGGGGAGAATGTGGAGAAAGTGGGAGTGTTTGGTTACAGTGCAGAATGCTAACGTAACAATTTGGTGAGAAAAAACACCTTAAGATTTAAAAAATACTTTAAAAAGCACAAATATTTATATGCATACATTTAGTTCAGATTCTGCAGATTAAATACATAAGTGATTGATTATTGTGTGATAATTACTTTAGGAATAATTCAGTTTTAAACGTTGAGAGGTCCTGCTTGGAGTGATTGATACCTGTAAGCTGAAAAACAATGGCCTGTCTTAGATGAATGAATGAACAAATGAATAAATGTGCTGTTGACATGACGCCTACCAAATTCACAATATTTCATATTTGGAATATTAGTGCAGGACAGTGACAAACAGACTAACTCCTCGTATCTGAGGATTTAGTTAATTTAATTTGACATGTGTGAGCCAAGAAATTGCTAAGTTTTTCAATAAAAAATAAAATTGAAAAATAATTTTCGGGAAAATAAAAGGAGATTTTAAGAAAAACACACCAAAAAATGTCAAATAGAATTAGTTTGAGGTCCACTGAGGACAAACTACAAGCTTGAAATTATGGAACGAGTCAGTTTTGGTGCTCTCTATATTGTTTGTGTATTAATTTGGTTTAGGGGGTGTCTGAAAAGGCTTGGGGGGGTGATACTAATAATAATAAATTACATTTATAAAGCACTTTTTATTCAAAAGAATCTCAAAGTGCTACAGTGAAAAAAGAAAGTCCTAGAGTAAAATACAAAAAAATACTAAATGTAAAACAAAACCAAACAACATGGTGGGCCGTGAAAAGCCTGTTTACGTTGGAAAGCCTCTTTTTGAAGGAGCTCTAAGGTGGTCAGGGAGGGAGTTCCAGATACGGGGGGTGGCGCAAGAGAAGGCCCCGTGGTCCGAAGTTTGGTTCTGGGGGGAGAAGGAGGTTGGTAGATGTGTGAGGGGTGAGGATGGCATTGCCATAGATGCATTTGTAGGTAATGAGGACTATCTTACAGTTGATTCTGAAGGAGATGTGGAGCCAGTGGAGGTTCTGGAGAACTGGAGTGATGTGTTCCCGTCTATGGACTTTCAGAAGGACTCTGTCAGCACTGTTTTGGATGGACTATGGTTTTTGGAGCCGTTTCCTGGGGCCCCCATAGAGAAGGGCGTTACAGAAGTCAAGGTTTGAGGAGTAAAGGCAGACGAGCTTCTGTGCATCAGAGACGCTGAGCCTGTGCTGTAACGCTAAACTCATATAATAGTTGAACTGCAGAGGATGAAGAACCAACCTGAGCAGAGGAAAGCTGTAAACTAATGTCTGGTGATTATCTTCAGTCTCCATTACTCCCATCAATCCTCTCCAAACCGGACATGCCCCAAAGCTGTACCATGTTCTGCTTCTGCTGAAATCCAACCTCAGGTGTTCCATTAAGAATGGTTGACTGCATTCTGTTTGGATGAGCCCAGGCTGTAAATGAACCAGAATACTGAACAGGTTGGAGCTTCAGGCAGGAGCTTTCTGACCTTTGACCTCATACAATCGGTTGACTGACAACCACCTACCAAAATCTTCTCCTGAAATCAAACATTTGTCTGGCACATCCAGATCATTTGAAAGGTCCCTTAGTATATGAGTATAACTGGTATTAATCTATTTTTGAGGAGTGAAATTATTGTGCCGTGGTCAAAAACATCACTGTGGTTCTTTAAAGGTGTGTGTGACCGTCCATCTTAACATCTTCACAGGAGCACCTCCCCACCTTCCTGTTCAACGGTTATGAGGATCTGGACACTTTCAAGTTGCTGGAGGAGGAGGACCTGGATGAGCTGAACATCAGAGACCCACAGCACAGAGCTGTGCTGCTCACTGCTGTGGAGCTGCTGCAAGAATATGATGGTATGACATGGATGGGACAGAGCTTTCCAAACGGGCACATGTTCATTCAGGTCCAGTCAGCAAGTTCATCATACTCATTTTTATTTGAATAAAATGGTTTTGAGTTGTATCTGCTAATGTGTACAATTTAACACAACTCGGCTCTGCATAGTATGGAAGAGGATTAGGGCCACTGGAAAAACAAAAATTAAGGTCTAATATATTGTTTTTATTATTATTCTGAGAAAAAAAGCCAGAATTCTGAGGAAAAAAATCTGACTTTTTTCTCAGAATTCTGGCTTTAATCTCAGGATTCTGACTTTTTTCTCATAATAATCACAAAAAATATATATTAGACCTTAATTTTTATTTTTTTTCCCAGTGGCCTAATCCTCTTCCGTAGCATAGTCCTCTTCAGTGTTTGACAAATAATAGCAAAATGACAAAACCTTTTAATCTTCTCCTTTTAATTACAGCAGGGAACATCCTCCTTAGATAGACCTCTGTATGAAACACTGGTGCAGTAACTTAACTGTTGCATATTAAGCACTGAAAGCTCAGCTAAAAGCACTGCACATTTCCCATAGGTGCCACACAGACATTCACTTACTTAATCATTCTTATTTGCAGCAAATCCATCTAAAACACACACCAATGCCTTTTGTCATATGAGGAAAATATAGGATATGTTGTTCTAGAAGAGACTTTGAAATAAATATGGGTTCTTCTCTGAACCTGGTCCTAAAACCAGGACATGGGGCTAAAAATTTAACCCAGATGTTGACAAATGTTGTGAAGCAAGTGTGGAAGCACTTTGGCTCTATTTGAAAAATAAATACTGACTGAGATAAAAGAGAAACTATGTTTGAGATCAAACACATTTTAATATTATTTTGCATTATATTTAATACATAAATCCGCATGTAACACGGTCAAAAGGACACCAAAATTACACACTACTATTTTTTTGAATATCTCT
>JAPQRP010000028.1:10779-24258 GCA_037367295.1 Apogon hyalosoma
TTTGGTTATTATCAAGAAAACATGGAAAATGGATAGATATCAGCTCTGAAATTAAACTGTTATGAGCTATTTTTGTTTTTATCCATATATTTGTCCAAATAAATGTACCTTTAGTTGTACCAGACATTAAAATGAACAAGAAATTGAAGAAAACAAGGGGTGGTCTAATACATTTTTTCCACGACTGTATATAAAATACATAGTAAGATATAAGGAATAAGGCACAAATGAGATAATATAAAATATAACTTTGTTGTAATAAGATATTCTACCTAATATTTAGCTAAATTTGATTCCTGTCCTATCAAAGGATGTAATTTGTTTTTCTTATAACGGGTATGACCATCCCTTTACATGATCGGAAGCTTCGAGTTCAGAAATGTTTTTACTTTTAATCTTTTAGTTTCTTTTTTTTTTTGCCTTTTAAGTCTAGTTTCAGTTCAGCTTTTAGTATTTTAGTATTTTAATACGCCTTCAGTGTGAGTTTAACTGTAATGACCCTCGTTCCCATTGTTCTTAATCAGCACCAAACCCTCAATGGAGGAGATCCAGCTCTGGTCTCAGTCCTTCGACAAGCTCATGAGAAATCCGGCAGGTCGGAATGTTTTCCGGGAGTTTCTTCGGACGGAGTACAGTGAGGAGAATATGCTGTTCTGGCTCGCCTGCGAAGACCTCAAACAGGAAATCAACAAGAGCGCCATTGAGGAGAAAGCGCGCTCCATTTACGAGGACTACATTTCCATTTTGTCGCCCAAAGAGGTACGATGCTGTGTTTGTATTAGTCAGTATTAAGATGCAGGACATTAAATGATGATTATGAAACCAACTGCAGATACATTAGACCTGGTCATGATAATCAGGCTTTCAGTTGACGTTTGATCGCTTTTCTTGAATGCAAAAGGTAGCTCTCTAATTTCCGACGGAGGCATAAATTAGTGCGAACAACAAGAAAAATGGCAAGAAAAGGGAACATTTCGCACACAGTATGAATCCACGTAACACTGTAGGAGCTAGGATAGAAGCTGTTTGAATAAATAGAATTACCATGTTTGTTTTTTAGCAAAAAAAAAAAAAAAAAGGTATTTTAAGATATTTGGACAATAATACATTCAAGTTTACCATTTTAAACCATTGTAGAAAAAATAATAATTAAAAAAAAAATACTCTGGATATCACTTTGCATTGCAACTCAGTAATAGAAGGTAATAGAAATGTATATGTTATAGTCAGCAAACACATTTACAGATTCACTAAGTATTTAATAATAATGTTTCAACTATGGTAACCTCCTGATAAGTTCCAACAGTGGCATAAATTATTACAAATGAGAAGAAAAATGACAAGAAAAGGGAACGTTCAGAGCTGCTATTATTGCGACGTGCATTTTTTTTTTTTTTTTTATTACAGGATTATTTTAGTTTTTTGTGATAAATCCCAACCACAACAATACTGAAAGACAAAAAGAAACAAAAGAAAATACCTAAAATAACAGAGAAGCAATGACACCGCAGTTATAGGTATTAATGTGTGGTTTGTACTTAAGGAAATCATTTATACAATTTAATCAACAGACTGTGAATATGTGTAAGAATAAGCTACCGGTTCAACTCTGCTTTCTTCAAGCGCCCTCGGGATAACAATACATTTACTGTATAAGAATCTGAGAACAGCTGACTCACTGACTGTTTGACCTTTGACCTGTAGAATGAACCTCAGAGTGGGTTTTCATGTGTAATCTATGTCTGCTATTTTTACTGGGCATGTTTGTGTAACAGCTCTTTTTTTAGTCTGAACACATGTCAGATTCCATTACTGCTGTGTGTGTCTTTAAACACATGTGCAGCGTGTTTGTATCAGCGTCTGCGAGTGTGTACAGTGTGTGTGTGTTTTTGTATGATTCCATCCATATGTGTACAGTTTGGATGGTAAGACTCACCACTTTTGTATTGATGCATCAGCATAAAAGTGTGTTGGATACTTTATACTTTGAAATGGAACTGAGATGCATCACTTCCAACCCTATGTTTTTATTATTTAGAAATTTGATCAATAATAATATCATCCCAGAACCACAGGGGATTTACTCACAGTGTCACGACATGGACACAGATGCAAATAACACACAACAGGACAAAGTGAATGTTTAAGATAACAAGTGGTGCCAGGTACAACAAACCCCGCCCCTCGCACATATTGTATCTTATTTCGGCATCGATCCAGCATGCGCTGATGTCAGCATATCCATTGCCTCTATTTATGGGCCAAGTTTGAAGTCAATCGAAACAAACTGATGTTTTTACAGACATTTGAAACTTTGCCAATTATGCGTAAATGGAGAAAAAAAAAGATTTTAAAAAATTCATAAAAAATTTAAACTTTGATCTGCTTTTCCCAAAATGTAACCAGATCTATTCTGGATCACTGGCAATCTGTTAAGTTCATTTGGTATGAATTCAACCAGTAGTTTTGCTGCTACAGACGTGACATTTCGCCCATTATAAGTAAATTGGAAAAAAAAAAAAAAGATTTAAAAAATACATTAAAAATTGAAACTTAGACTTACTTTTCCCAAAATATAATGACATGTACTCTTTGTCACTGGCAATCTCTAAACCAAATTTGGTATGAATTCATGTAATAGTTTTGCTGCTACAAACATTTGAAATTTCGCCCATTATAAGTAAATGGGGGGAATAATAGATTTTAAAATTTCATTAAAAATTTGAACTTTGACCTACTGTTGCCAAAATGTAATGAAATCTATTCTGGGTCACTGGCAATCTATAAACCCAATTTGGTATGAATTCAACCAAGAATTTTGCTGTGAGAGTGTTAACAAACAAAGAAACAGGTCGAACCAAAAAGAATACCACTTGCCTCCCCTTGGGGGGGGGGAGAGAGAAGGGGGCACAACAATATAACATGGGAAAATGAGTGGAAGACAGTTATTTACAGGTATTAGCTAAATATCTTCCAAACATACTTAAGCCATGGGCCATTTGTTTCCATTTGTATCATTGCAGTGTATCACAAATGATGGATTAGCCAATAGAAATTTCATTCATATTAATCCAAGTTATGATCATAAAGCAGCAACATTTTTAATCATTTTGTTATAATGCAACTTTTATTTTTGCACTTTTTTGCCTCATTCAATGAGTTTTAGCGGTAGAGAAACGTATTAGTACTGTTGGAGTTGTTAGCTTAGTGTTAGCTTAGCACATTTCGTCTCGATCTTTTGTTTTATGAAATTATTCATGACATACACTGGTCTCAGACTGTTAGCTTGTTTTGGATATTTGCCCATTTAAGTGCTTGTTTGGTTTGTGTTCCTTTTGTCCGATAATTGTTTTTGTTAAGCTTTTAGCTCACGCTCCTCTGGTTACATGGTTGCGTTGCTACAAACGTTGCGTAGCATCACCATGGCAACACAGACCGAACTGTGCCTGCCCCTGGTACCGGTGGCAACTGGGCTTAAGACCAAATGACTCAAAGTTATGCAGGTTGAAGTGAAAAAACAAGCACTTTTACAGGATGACCTTATAGTTCAGCACCGCACAAAAGAAAGAAAAAAAACGTGAATTTATTATTAAAATTGAAACCCAGATGTTCACCTTCTCAAACACTTGGTGCGATTCGTCTTCTCTGTCCGCCGTGTTTCTATGCGCAGCGTTATCTACAAATGTGTGGTAGGAATGTAACGATTCGCAGATTTCTGTCGACGCGCTGGCTCAAAAGTTCAAGATGCGACTGAAAAAGTGCACAGTGCTTACAACTTGGGATCAGTCGTGTTAGTGTGTGCGGTTTTATGTAAGCGTGTGCAGTGGGCTGTGTGTTTGTAGTGCAGTTTTGCTGTGCAAGTGCAGTGAATACAGTGTGTTTGGAGTGCAGTTTTATCTGTGTGTGTGCAGTGTGTATAGTGTGTTTACAGGAAGCTATAAATTGCAGCTCTCATCACCTTCTGGCAGTGGAGGCTTTTTTTAGACACACACACACACACACACACACACACACACAGTAAAATACAGACGTGTGAGTTTGGCAGAGAAGATGCATGCCAGACTGTCTGTCTACATCTCTGACCTTGGTAGGATGCTTATCTCTCTCTCGTGTGTGTGTGTGTGTGTAAATAAGAGCAGAGTGAAAACATAAGAGAAGGCTTGTCGTTCTATAAATATCTGCTGGTGCCGTGGCTGCAGGGCCACTGTGAGTGTGAGTGTAGTTATGCCGCTGTGTTAAACAACAAAACTGCTGAACATTTACAGAATAAGTTCAAACTGTAACCTACGGTGCATCAGCGTGCATCAGATCACAGCTGTTTTAAACTGTAAGTACGCACAGTTCAGGTTAAAGACATTTTCCTGGAGCTTTTTTTTTTTTTACTGTATTGCTTAAAATCCCCTTCACACCCCGATTACAATCAATTAATTAAATGCTCTAACACAAAAAAAAAAAAAAATGTAGTCACCTGTTGATCGGACAGGACTAAAAAAAACACTCAAAATGATTGAACGGTGATATGTCTGTCAAACTCAACTGTCATTTGTCCCTCCCCCCTCTTCGTGCATGAATCGTGCGGGACAGGAAACGGAGCCAGAGCTGGGCTAGTTATATTAGCAATACTAGGATGTAAAGTTCACCGGAAAACTGTTTAGTCACTGACATAAATCACTAGGAGATGTAACGTTAGTCAGATAGGTCTGAACTGGGGCTGTTCTGTTAGAGCGCGGGGGGGGAGGGGTTGGAGGAGACTGGATGAGGTCCATGAATCAGAGGTATGACTATTAGCTGGACTTGAGTACCCTGGCGTGTACCTTCCCTGGGAGGCTGGGAATAGTGACCCGTCTGCTTTTGGAACCCTTTGACCATCTTCCTTAAAAAGGGGAACAGCCTCCACAGCCCCCCCGCAACAACCATAGCTTTGAAGAGATTTTGGGATGGAGCTACCAAAGAGTTGCCTACTGATTGTAAACCTCATAGACCTCAGCCCAGTGATGGTCCAAGTAGGAGTTGAAGATCTCCTGGACAGAATCCACTCTAAACTCTCCCAGCTCAAAGGTACATACTGATCAGCTGACAGCTTCTTTCTTCACTTAAGTTTTTATTATTTTCTTATTATTTATTATATATATCCTTATTTAGGTGGGACAGTGCACATTAATGAACACGTTTACGCATTCCATTTCAGTATAAACATGTAAATATGCCGGAGTTAGCATCAGCGCTAATTTTCATCCCCACTTAATAAATAAATGTTGAATAAGTGTTCAAGTCGTACCATGCTATTGAGTCAATCATCAGTCTACATCCTATGGAAACCCACGTGTACTATGGACCAACTGTGTTTAGTAAAGTAGTCTAATAGAAGAACACCAGTTGGATCCAGATGAGGCAGGTCTCTGAGGAAAACCCTGGAATACCCAGTGGGAATACCTTCCAGCCAAGACCACAACTATCTAGCTAATATCTCTCAACGTCCCACACCAGTTTGGATCCACTAGAAAAGTAAGATCCATGGTTCAAGAGACAGTTTCAGCAGACAGGGATTGGACAGCCAAGGACCCCACCTCTTGCAGTGCTCCACATTGCACTTGACCCCGGTGGTGTCTCCTTCAGATAGAGGTCCCACGTGGTCCCATATTGTTGTTTAGGTGGACCATCGCAAGGCTTGATTGGTGGCCCAACCACCAGGAAACTCAGCAAAGTTCAGGTCCCACATGTGCCACTGTAAAGTCGGTCTCTTTCTGATGGAATGAAAACTATAACTTGCTCGAAGATGAACCGTGATATAAATTCTGTTTCCTCTGCAGGTGAGTCTGGATGCCCGGGTGCGAGAGGTGATCAACAAGAAGATGCAGGACCCGACGCCTCACACATTTGAAGATGCCCAGCTGCAGATCTACACACTGATGCACAGGGACTCCTACCCACGATTCCTCTCCTCCAACATCTACAAGACCCTCGTCCACGGCGGTTCACGCACCTCCTCCGAGTCCTAGTCCCACACTGCTTCCACCTACGAGTCCTAGTCCCACACTGCTTCCACCTACGAGTCCTAGTCCCACACTGCCACCTCTTCCAAGTCCTAGTCCCACACTGCCCCGACGTCCTCCGAGTCCTAGTCCCACACTCCTTCCACCTCTTCCGAGTCCTAGTCCCACACTCCTTCCACCTCTTCCGAGTCCTAGTCCCACACTCCTTCCACCTCTTCCGAGTCCTAGTCCCACACTCCTTCCACCTCCTCCGAGTCCTAGTCCCACACTGCTTCCACCTCCTCCGAGTCCTAGTCCCACACTCCTTCCACCTCCTCCAAGTTCTAGTCCCACACTCCTTCCACCTCCTCCGAGTCCTAGTCCCACACTGCCACCTCTTCCAAGTCCTAGTCCCACACTGCCCCGACCTCCTCCGAGTCCAGTTTGACTAATCCAGACTTTTCTTCTTTAGATCCCAATATTCACTGAGATTTTCCTTCTCTAATCACATGTTCGCTCCCTCATCCATCTGATCTTTCCTTATTTTTTCATTTCTCTCACCTCTGGTTCATCTTGTTCTCTTTACATCAAACGCCACAAAAAGTATGACATAGACTTCCAAAATTAAATTACTGAAATCTGACTAGATTAATAACTCTAATTGCCATGTTTGTTTGTTTTTTGTTTTTTTTTTAGCAAATTTGTAGGGCAATAATTAAGGAAAAAATAAGAAAAGACAATTTAGGACATTTGGACAGTAATATGTTCGTATTTACATTTTTTTTTTTTTTTTTTTTTTTTTTTTACACCATAGACACTTTATACTAAAAAAAATAGTATTACGAAGATTGTAAAAACAAAGTCCTGTAGGTAGCACTTTGCATTGCAGCTCAGTAATAATACAGTAATATAGATTTATATAACAGGTCAGAAAAGACATTTAAAGATTTAGAAGTATTAATAGTAATAATGTTGTTACTATGGTAACCCTGTTATAATAAAATGCTTATATCAGTGCAATGTTGATTAAGTTACTGTTAGATTGATATTAGTCGGTAATACCTTGATAATGATAAATATCAGCAGTAATACCTTGAAATTAAGATCACATGTATTGGAAATCAAAACTGGTAATGCCTCCATACCTCTTTTCTAATCATTTACCTTTGTTTAAAGGTACAAATGTGCAAATTTTACGTGAAATCGTGTGGCAACCATTAGCATCCAATGGATTAAGTGCTAACTTTCTATTTCACACCAGTGAAATATTTTGTTATATTGTTTTTACTGAGCTGTAATGTAACTAGAGTTTGAGTGATCCATGGTGTAAACACTAAATATCTGTTTTCCACATCTGATGGACTTTAAAAAAAAACAGTGCAGACATTAAGGACATAAACTAGCAAACCTGGTACTGCTATTGATAGATGTTATTGATGAATTGTTTCCAGATTGTGGTCAAGCTAAACAAATCTGTGCTCTGATTCACACTGTAAAGGACACAGTGTCAGTATTATTTGTTGCCAAACTGTATTCTGGATAAAAAAAAACAAAACAAAAAAACCCTTAAAGATCACATTTAAAGCAGTGTCGTAGACGTTGTTACTGTGACCATGATATGCACTGAGTTAAAAATGTAAACTTTAATATCGTTTACTGGTTAAAAAAAGACTCTATTTATGGATTCACTGTCATCATTTCTGTCTTGTTTTCCTTCTTTACCCTTCTCTTTTTTCATTACGTTCCTTTCAAACAATCCACCAGAACTGTATTTAATTTAGGCCCTTTTCTCTTTTTGCACCTCGTTCTTATTTTCTAACTCTAACCAAGCTCTCTGGGGTGTTTGTGTGGAAATTGTCATTTTTTGGGAAAATTGAATACATTTCAATGGGATTACACAGATTCCCATTTACCGATTTGCCCTCGTCCTCCGCCTCCACCCCTTCGATCCCGTTCTAGAGCCAGTTAAAGGTGGACTGACTCCACTCACATCCTCGCCTTATTTCTCATTGTATCAGGACTTAAGGACAGAAAAAGAAAACCACTCGTTCTGTGTCATTTTCTTTGTTTCTTCTCTTTTTCAACTGGAAAACACAGGGTGCTCTCGCATTTTTGTTGGTTTCTTTCACCCCTCTGGTTCTCTGGATCAATCATTTCAACCCTGCGATAAACCCGTGGACAAATGGATGGATGTCACTTCCTTCCGACTACTGATTTACAAACAGACATCTATTTTTTAAGAAAAACTCTATATGGAACATTGAATTCTATTGAACTTTTTGGTTTTTTTTGCTTTTGTTTCTCCCACTCTCTCCACTTCCGGGAGTTTTTCAAAAAAAAAAAAAAAAAAAAAAGAAGAGGAAGATTCCTCTGAGACTGTACTGATCTCCACCCAACAACAACAACAACAACAACACACTGCAATAAAACACTGGAGTTTAGCAAAACAACACACACATACACACTGTTTGTGTCACTATACTTACGAAGAGATTTCATTAACGTCCAGCAAAATCTGAAACGTTCCGGAATAATTGTAGACATTTTGAGGTTAAAAATATGAGCAAAGTTTAACATTTACAGTCCCATGTGAGTCTGGTCTGAATCCTGCAAAGAATCGGTGATTTGGCTAAATTTAATAACAGTACCAGATGTTTATTTAGGACATATGGAGGTTATTTGAATTTTCTGTTTTTAATAATAATGATTACAGTGAGTTTTGTGCAGAAGGTAAAAAAAGACTCTTAATGGGAGTAAAGAAAGGAAAAATCCATGCACAGCAGAGGGAAAATAAAGAAAGGAAACATGAAAACGCCTTTATTTACATGGATAACTTCACTCTATAAGAAGCTCGCCTGACTTGTTGAAAAGAAAACAACACTCGTCTTTGGCTTTCAAAAGAAAAAAATGTGAATTTATCAACAAATTTCTGGTATTTATATTGATGAATTACCTCCAAAATGTTACCTCTGTTTGGCATTAAAAGTAGTCATTTTAATTTAAACACATGGAAATGAAAATTAAACAGACTGACTGAAGAAGTGTAAATCCACTGAGATCCGTTACACACTTAATTTTACCAGAACTCAGTGACCCTCAAATATGATACGTAGATATTTTTACATATTTACACTGGTTTTTATCAATGCTACAAACTCCCAAAAGTGTAGATGCTGTTAAAGGCCTACAGACCCTCCTACTTGTGCCCACTTTTACATACAGTTAAGGAAAAAATTATTAGACCACCTTTGTTTTCATCAATTTCTTGTTCATTTTAATGCCTGGTCCAACTAAAGGTACATCTGTTTGGACAAATATAATGATACCAACAAAAATAGCTCATAGTAGTTTAATTTCAGAGCTGATATCTATCCATTTTCCATGTTTTCTTGATAATAACCAAAACCACTTCAGTTCTTACATCAATATATGTCATTGTACTGACAAAAACAGTGCTTTTATTCATTCCATGTTTTCTTTTATGTCTCTTTTAGTCACATGATACACACAGGAGTTAGTACTTGATTGCATAACCAGTGTTTTTGATGACTTTTGATGGTCTAATAATTTTTTCCACGACTGTAGATGATACTTCCACTGTTTAATTTTGGTCAATTTTGGGAAGAAATTCTTATAAAGACAAATTAAAACGTCCACTAGGGGTCGCCTTGTGTAAGTGACGATGTTAAAATGACTTTTACGTATAAGAGCACTTACATTTTCAACTAAGTATAGTAACACAAACGATAATACACATAAAAATACACACAAACACACCAGGGTGGCCTACCTGGGCACTGCTGCTGCTGACCTCTGCCTCTGTGACCTCTCACCTTTGACCTCACCACTGTCTGTGCTCCTGATTGGCTGCAGGAGGCTGCAGGGCTGAACTGTGGTTGGTCGATTCAGGAAGGGGAGTGGGAGGAAATCCCAGGTGCAAAAAATATATAGACATATAAAAAATAAATAAATGAATAAAAAAAACCAGAAAATATCTATTATGTGAAATGGGATACTTGCATCCAGTGCTTCATGGGAAATGTAGTTTGGGGAAATGTTTGTGGTTTTCTGCAGAGGCAGAGACGACAGATTAAAAAAAGAGAGAGAGAGAGAGAGATGCCTGGGTCTTAACCAGACTGGTCACTCAGAATGCATTTATCTTAGTATTGTTAATGTTATTTATTTTATATTTTGTTAAATCTGTGATTTTAATTGTATATATATATATAAACGGAAACCTTGAACATGCCAAGATAAGTCGTGTGTTTTGTCTGTGACACGTGTCTTTTCTGTTTTTGGTTCTGACTTCACAGTTCAGTGAAGCTGTGTCTGTTTTGGTTTTTTCCCTCACGTGGTTTTTACAGGACACAGAAATGAGTGGTCAGTATAGAGTGTACATGTGGACATACAACACACACTCTGCATTTAAACATACACTATGTGGACAAAAGTATGTGGACCTGGTGAATGCAGGTGTTTCTTTTCTTAAAGGGGTCTGGGCAACAAAAGAGTAATGACAAATATGCTAGTGTAGTTTTATATTGGGATGAATATCATTGCATTGCATTGTTTAATTTGGTTTTAATTATCTTTGCTTGCAACATGCCTCAGATGCTTTTTACTGAATTTCTCTAAACACCGATTTATTTATTTATTTATTGTTTTATCCATGACCATTATTTTAAATATTCAACCTCAAAATCCTGAAAATATTTTAATTTTTCTGACTGTAATTAATCATTTTCTACCACAACTAACCATCTACTTTCTTAGGAAGAAAAATCTCACATTAAACTTTCGGAAAATATCGATGTTTCTAAACTATATGGACAAAAATATTGGGACACATCATGGCTACGGCTGCAAGATGTCCTCTTCGTGGTGATTTAACCCTTTCATGCATAATGTTCACATTTGTGGACACAAAGTTCCAGCTTAGTTTCCAAAGGGTTATAACAGCAATATTCTCCAAACCACATGGGGGCAGTCTCTATAGACTTGAAGCAATACAATGAAAAAAGAATCAGTTCTAGAATTCTGACTGTTCTGTGACCTCATAGTTACCTTCCTAAGACCCAGCTGTGGGTTTTCTATCCATGTTTGAGGACAAGAGTTTCACAGCTTTATTAAAAAAAAAAAAAACTGTCCACCGTAAAGGACATTCCATAAAAATGCATCTGAAAACACTGTTGCATCACGATGTTTCCAATATTGGCAAGTATTTAAATTTAAAAAGCCAAAACTTCTACTGTCCTGGATCTCAGGAGGTTAAATATCTTCTTAATAAAACCACATTAAAAAAAAAAAATTCAAAATGCATTTCAATATTGGCCTAATTTTGAGTAATGAAATCAATCTAAAAAAAAAAAAATCTGGATTTTTTTTTTCATAATTCAAGCATGAAAGGGTTAAGATATAAACATCAATATTGTTTTGTAGCCCAGACCCCTGTTAGAAAAGAAACGCCTGAATTCAACGTGTCCCAGTGCTTTTGTCCATATGGTGTATCAGGAAGTAAAACAGGAAGCTGTAAAGTGATGGCTCAGAGTGTCTCACCTACTTGTTCTCGGGCGGTTCTTCTTTGCAGCGACAGATGTTGCCGTGCTCGCTTTCAGTTTCACCTCCAAAGACGTTCGTTTACGATGTGTCTGATCGTCTGACACTTCAGATAGGATCCGATTTGATCATAAATGACAGGAACGCTCAAACAGGGAAAAGAAGAAACGGGGAAAGGCTCACATTAAGTACAGGGCCGCGCTGCAAATAAATCATACAGCAACTTTCATTGTTATCAGTTGAAATTTCGGTTGGTATTTAAAGTGGGGATTCCCAGAGTTAATTTGCAAATGTCAAAGAGCTTCCCTCAACATGTGATATGACAGTTGTGTAATTTTCTCTAAACAACAAACAGGCTTTTAACCCACAGTGGAAAAAAAAAAAAAAAAAACACAATCAAAAATAACCACAGTGCTATTTTTCATCTTTGCCATTTGAAAACAACCCTGAAATACCCCCAGGAAGCACGTATTACTAGAGTAGCAACAACTAAAACTATTTAGAATCATGTTCTAAAGCCAGTTTAAAACGACAATGTTCAGAGCACGTAGTATAGCTTCAGCAGTCCACCACTGGAGGGAAACCCTTCAGCCCTTTATAGGTCACTCAGAAATACTCTGAAACTACATTTCAGCCTTAGTGTGTCATCAGAGGACAGAACAAGACTTTATTGCTTTTGTGACATTTTTCATAATTTTTTATTGTCATGTAGAAAATCAAGGTCAATGAAGTTACCATACGGTCACCGAAAAAAATGATTCCACCACCTCTTGTTTTTTTCAGTTTCTTGTTCATTTTAACGCCTGGTCCAACTAAAGGTACATTTGTTTGGACAAATATAACGATAACAACCAAAATAGCTCATAGTAGTTGAATTTCAGAGCTGATATCTATCCATTTTCCATGTTTTTTTTTTTTTTTTTTGATAATAACCAAAATCACTTCAGTTCTTATATCAATATCTATGTCATTGTACTGACAAAAACAGTGCTTTTATTCATTCCATGTTTTCTTTTCTGTGTTTTAGTCACATGATACACACAGGAGTTAGGACTGGATTGCATAACCAGTGTTTTTGACGACTTGATGGTCTAATAATTTTTTCCACGACTGTATTTGTTCAGCACCCGTAAGTGGCCAAAAAAAAACCCCAACAAAACAAGTGGTTCCAGCACAACAAACCCCGCCCCTCGCACGAATTGTAGCGTATTTTGACATCGATCCAGATGATGTCATCGTGTCTATGTGTGTGATGATGTCAGCATATCAACTGCCTCTATATATGTGTCAAGGTTTAAGTAAACTGAAACAAAAGTGATGTTTTTATAGACATTTTACATTTTGCCATTATAAGTAAATGACGGGGATTTTTTTTTTTTTTAATTTGTAAGAAATTTGAACTTTGACCTACTTTCCCCTAAATGTAATCACATCTATTCCGGGTCACTGGAAATCTATAAATCAAATTTGGATGAATTCAACCAATAGTTTTGCTGCTAGAGTGTTAACAAACAAACCAAACTAAAAACAATACGCTTTGCCTTCCCTTCTCCAAACTCCAGAACTTTAAGAATAATATTCCTGTTGTATATTTTGTGCCTTTGTAGATCCATTGTGACCTGTAATGCACATGTGTAAATAATAAGATACATAATATTGTTAAAATCGCACTAATGTATCTTTAGAAATTTCAGGTTTTTCATATTCGTTCAGGTTTTTCACTTTTTTTTGTGAAAGGATTGTTCATAAATGTAAATATTTTCATAATTTATTGGACTTTTTTTTGCACTAAAACTAATAGAAACATTCAGAGTTGTCATTATTTATAATCCCTGTACTATTATTTTACTGGAGATAAAAATTATAAGCAAAACACTGATCCATATCTGTACAGTGTTTTATTTTAGGGTTTATGTGGTTTGTAGCATTCAAATCACCTAACACCCCCCCC
>JAPQRP010000028.1:31038-46473 GCA_037367295.1 Apogon hyalosoma
GAGGGAGGGAGGGAGGGAGGGAGGGAGGAAGGAAGCAAGGGAGGGAGGAAGAGGAGGAAGGATGTGCAGAGGATTGATATAGATTTGATAGATTGGGAGCTGGAGGCAAAGAGAACGCCTGAGGGAAGAGCAAAATAAATTGGATAGAGAGAGAAACAGAAGAAAAGAAATGAGAGAGAAAGGCTGCATGAAATTGGACAGAGAGAGGAACAAAATGAGAGATAACAAGCAGAAGACAGGAAGCTCAAACTGAGGGAAAGAGAGGAAGAAAAGGGCAGGATTGAGGTAAATGCAGGGAAAAAAGACAAAAGGCAATAGTCTGAGCGCTAAGGATGATGGGAATGTAGTTTCTGCAAAGGATTCTGACAATTCTGTAGTTCTTTTACCCCAACTTTTACCATGTCTGGAGAGAACATATAACAGTCATTGTAACACCTTTGTCTGATTGATTGATTATTTTTGTCCAACAATATCAGGTAATTGGTATTAAATGTAGCATTCACTACAGTTACATTTTAGATGAACTTTTCCTAAATAAATCATATGTTATCTTAATGGACTTTTGGATCTCACTACCTCTCTGTAAAACCTGTTTTCTTTCTTGGCGTGTGCTGCTGACCTCTTGGCCAGGTCACCCTTGTAAAATAGATCTCAATTGGACTTTATCTGGTTAAATAAAGGTCGAATTAAAAAAAAAAAATGTAGAAAGGCTTTTGGACACTGTGCTACAAATATAAAACTATCATTTAAGTTGTGTTTGAGCAAACAGTTGACTGTCATATATGTATCTCTCCAAAAAAAAGTAATCCAAATGGATGCATTATTTGTTTAAAAGTAAAGATTCCACTTCATTTTCAAATAAGTAATGCATGGACGAGTTAAATCCAGATGGGGCCACCTTATTTTCTATCCATATTATCAATGTAAATAAGATTTAGGTCATTTTATCTCAGTAGTAGACCATTTCTAACCATCATAAACCAGTATGAATAAGAGTAAAGACAACAAAACCGAGAGTAAAAAATGTGAAACAAAGTGTGTGAATTACAAAATCTATGGAGCACAAAACACAAGAATATACAGTCGTGGAAAAAATTATTAGACCACCCTTGTTTTCTTCAATTTCTTGCTCATTTTAATGCCTGGTACAACTAAAGGTCCATTTGTTTGGACAAATATAATAATAACAACAAAAAGAGCTCATAGCAGTTTAATTTCAGAGCTGATATCTATCCATTTTCCATGTTTTCTTGTTAAAAACCAAAATCACTTCAGTTCTTCCGTCAATATCTATGTCATCGTACTGACAAAAACAGTGCTTTGATTCATTCCATGTTTTCTTTTCTGTCTGTTTTAGTCACATGATCCACACAGGAGTTAGTGCTTGATTGCATAACCATTGTTTCTGATGACTTTGGACGGTCTAATATTTTTTTCCGCGACTGTATAATACAATAAATAAAGAGTGCAGCAGAACAGACACTGAAGACTGTGACAGTGAGGGTACAAACTGTAAAACACTATGGACTGGAAAAGCTGATTCTCTTTGCCTCGTCTTAGCCGATGGGCTCGCTGTGAAAAGAAACCGCTCTTCTTCTAAATTAATTAGGAAATGATTTCACATATCATAGCATTGTTATGGATTCCATTCTGCCAATTGATGATCCAATATAAAACGGTCCATAGCTTTGGGAGGTGCACATCTTCAGCCGACTAAGCACTAAAACGGATACTCCGTTACTCTGTTAACATTTCTACCACAAGCGCCGTTATCGAAAGAAGAACAGCAGAGCGGAGCATGAGAAAGAGGAGGGACAGATGTAGAATGAGATCAAATAGAATGGAGTCACAAACAAAGACTGATAGACTGACACAGAGGAGAGGAGGCAGCAAATTATCCGCAGACACACACATTTACACACCAGCGTGTGTGTGTGTGTGTGTGTGTGTGTGTGTGTGAGAAGGTGTGTGGGAATGTTTCTTATTCCATTTGAGCGTCCACATGTGTGCTGGAGATATTTGCTGGCACAACCATCGTCATATATGCTGACGCGTGCGTGCGTGTGTGTGTGTGTGTGTGAGTTATTTTTATCCCTCTATTTAAAATCTGCTTGGGGATGCAGTAGCGCAGGAAGTGTGTGTCGTCTCACTTTTCCTCCAGCGAGCATCGTTTCTCCCGCTGCCATACAACCGACCGCCTGCCATCCTCCGTCTCCCATCATGCATCAGTCCCGTGTACATTTTTTTTTTTTTTTCCCCCCCTGTCAAACTCCTGTTTCTTAATGAAATGAAACAACAGCTGAAAATAAATATCCGGCCGAAACAGATGTGAAATCCTGCCCCTCATCCACCCTTCGCATCAGAATCTGTCCGCATATCGCAAACACAAACCGTGACCGCGGTGGAAAACAACCAAACAAAACTGTGTCAAGAGTTGAACGGTGACAGCTGAGGTTAAACATGTTTTCCCAGAGAAACACAGAGACAGCCATAACAGTGTAAAAATCTAAATGTCATCTTTCAGGACATCCTCATACTGTTTTTTGTTTTTTTTTTTCCTGTTTTCACTACTCAAACAAAGAAGATAAACTCTGCTGCTGTAAAACGTCAGACCGGTGCTGAGTTAGAAGTAAAATCAGTCCCTCCAGAAAAATGCAAGCAAAAAACTTTGATTATGCGATGGAATATGTGGGTTTTTATGTGATTTTATGGGGTGAAATTGCGGGAATTTGCAAAAAAAATATATGCAGGAACTGGAAAAACATGTGTTTTAATGAAAAAAAGTGATTCTTCTCCCACACCCTGTTCTAACCAGACTACTACTAAATGAAAAATGTCAAATTACATCCTATGATTAGATTAGATTAGATTAGATTAGTTTTATTGTCATTTGCATGTCACAGCAGAATGAAACATTCAGCATAACAGCAAATGAAATTTCGATGCACAGTCCTCCGAAACCTGTGCAGCTGCAGCCACTACAGGCGCCGCCATCATCAGAAGTTTCAGAAAGTACAGATACAGATAATGCAAACACATTCATAAGACATATGTATGACATTCATACATTATAGACACAGCACATGTGGTCACATGATGGAACTATTTCAATGGATTCGGTAAGAGGGGGGACAGAGGGAAAAAAAAGGGATTTCGAGGCAGACTAGATGGACAAGGGGGAGGGGTTAGTGTGTGTTGTGTGAGTCCTTGAAAGTTCATTGTGTAGGAGTAGGAGGCACAGGAACCCTGAGCAAACATCCAAGAAGTATGCATACATTACATCCCACAAAGTGCTGGTTCTGTTTTAGTTCTTTATTTTCTAAACACGGCTTTAACATTCCCAAATCACAAGTGTCGAAAATAAAATAACTGTTTCCTGCTTCACAAAACTGAGGTAGAACAGGCCACCTGTTTCCAGGCTATTAGAGCCGTTATGTTCATAGAACATTATTATACCTGCAGCAGAAACCGTTTTCAAATGTTTCACGCTGGTAAAGTGTTGATTTTCTCTCATGTTCTAATGTGCAGTTGCATGGGCTGTAAAATAGTATGAACCTGCTTTCGTGTGGGACATCCTTCACTGGTTTGCTTTGTCTTTTGCACATATTTTTGTCGGCAAATGAGCTGCATTTTTTATCATCTTGCAGGATTTTTTCTGAGGCTCATGGTTAGTTCATGTTCTGTGGACGGTCGCTACCTGAGTCAAGTTACAATGCAGTATTTTTTAAACTTAATGCGGAAAAATGTGGGGATTATGAAATCATGTGAGCCCTGCATATTTCACATATTTTGTGCGGAAATATGCTATTATTGCAGTGAATATGTGCCCTTTTTGAAAAAATGTGGACCCCGCATTTTCTTTATTATGCACTGAATTATACGATTACATTATCACGTTTTTCTGGAGGAACTGTTAAATGTCGGCAAAAAAAAAAAAAAAAAGACAGCAAAGTTATCAGGAGGTGGCGCTGTAGGCTACACAAGACTGTAATAAACAGAGTAGATGAAATAGAGCATTCTGTTACTGTTTCCTGTCCTGGAACCTCCTCCAGAAGATTATAAGTGTCAGTTTTATTTTTTTTCACATCAGATTTTTCTCTTTTACCTGTAACTGATTCATGTCATTAAGCCTCAAAGACAAACAGGCCAAAAGCATCTGTTAAATAACCTCTGAAACACTAATCCTATCAATACATATTATGAAATAATTCAGGTAAAATGCCTTTCTCCAGCTTTCCATCATCATCAGATATGATCCATTTGGATGTTCAGAGGCTCTGTAGTGAAGATGGAAACACTGTCGTTTTCTATAGATTGATTGATTCACCAGTAAAACCCATGTAGTGACAAATGACAGTGGTTGTAGATGCATGTTTTTATGTTCAGTACATTGTATATGTGGCTATCGCTTCAGTTTTCTCAATTTTGATATGACAAACTTCAATTAAAAAACAAACAAACAAACAAATAAAGGAAAATATAGTAAATGGTGATGAATCACTGCAGAAAGATTAAAAGTAAAATAAATAAATAAGAACAGTTCCAGGTCTTTAAAGGTTAATGGTTAATTTTTCTATTAAATTTCCTACCGTTGCTTTTATCCGTCATCCTTTTTTTTTTTTTTTTTACACATTTTTTCCTTAAAATTCCTTCAAATATTCTTCACTCTTGACAGAATTTCTTGCTCTTACCAACAGTTTCTTGTTGTTTTCTTTTCTATACAGTTCTTTTTTTTTTCATTGATTGATTAAAGATTGAATGAAATGACCTTGAATGAATTTTTAAAAAATGGAGTCACAGCTGGTGGTTTCCTGTTAGTATCACACAGGCATCATTCATATCATAATCATAACCCACCTCTCCTCTCTCTTTCAGGTATATCCACGCCCTCTACCTGGGTGCTCAGAGCCGTTGGCATAGCAACAGGCCCCGTCGCCATTTCCACTGGAGGCTGATGTTTGAGAGCGCCGACATCACCATGCTCCGCCTCCTGGAGGCCTTCCTGAAGTCGGCGCCGCAGCTCGTCCTGCAGCTGAGCATCATGATCCACGGAAACGCTGTCCTGCCACTGCAAGGTGAGAAACAAGCTCCGCCTCCTGAACTGTGAGCGGTTGAAACAGGTTGAACGCGTACCTGAACATCTGCAGTTTAGAACTGATCAGAAACAATGGGTTTGATGTTATTCAGTCAAATCAGACACAAATAAATGCAAAAGATTTATCTGGTTTATTTTTAACAAGAAACAACAACCAAACTAAATCCTTGACAGTTTCAACATGTCATGTCCTGGATGTGTTTCGAGGGTCACTGTGTCGCTAAAACATCCAGTTTTGACCTTGATGGAACAGAGCATGTGCAGAAGGGAATGGGTAGGTTTGCAGAATGGAACAATACTTCGCAGAGTTCAATGAGTTTAAAGTGATTCTTAATGTGATATATGACAAATGCACAGGGATTCCAAAAACTTCACATATAAAAATAACTTTGAGGGATGTACCAATGATATTTTGGCCGATAGTCGACGCCAGTAGTCACGTTTCCACTGGACATATACACCAGACTTTACCAATATTTACTAAATGTCGAAAAAACAGAAGTGCGTAATGTCGGTTTTTCCATTAAATCACAAATGCGATGATTTGTTTATTTATTATCATGAGATGAGATGAGGTGAGAAGTCATTCCATACACATGATGATGAACGTAAATGTCATGTTGATTTATAGATATATTCATTATTATTATATATTACCCCTCTATCTCGTACTAAATGTAAAAATGATTCGGTTTCCTGGTGTGTCCACACATACCGCACCATGTTTCTTCTAAAACTCTTCTTCGCTTGTTGTAATGTCTGTCAACATCCGTTTTTTTATTCACGTGACTCCAGTTGTGGGAAAAGGTCTTTCCATTGTCATAAACCAAAAATTTTTTATCGGAAAACAAGAATTTGGGGAAATTGTCGTTTTTCCATTAGGTAAATTTTTATGCACGAGTTATGTTCGCACAATTTGAGGGTCAATGGAAAAGCGACTAGTGTTGCTTTGTGTCTCCATGTTTTGTTTTGGTTGGTTTACGTGTGGTTATTGTCAAACATCCATACATTTTTTTGGAAAAAACCCTTTAATATGACACATAACAGATTAATTTCTTCCATCTCCATTATGTCATTTGCTGATACAAATAGCGGCCGATATCAACAAATATTGGCCGATAATATCTACATTTATGACTTGTTTTGTGCAGAACATATTCCGACATGACCCCTTTGTACTGATTAATATTTGGATCGTGGCCTGTCATTTATGTCATTATCTGGAACAGACTGCAGTTGAATTTATTTATTTAATGATATTACATGGAACAAGTTGCTAATATCCTCACTTGGGTTTTATTAGACTGGAGTTGTGTCGCAGAGGTTGCTGGTGTGTGTGTGTGTGTGTGTGTGTGTGTGTGTGTGGTATGTATCAGTAGCTGGTCTATGCTTTATTCATACAACTCTTCAAGAGGCAGATTGGTGTTTGATGAATAAAACAAAGCCTACACTCAGTCGCTCTCACACTCACACACACACCCACACACACGCACACACACGCACACGCGCACACACACACACACACACACACACACACACACACCTGGCAGAACACAAGTCAAGTGCTGCACACATATATAAAGTATGCAAAGAAACACACACTCAAATAGCAGAAACCTCACATACACAAAGACGTATATTCTGTATCTGAAATATGTTACACTTTGTGCATCTATCACATCAAATCTGAATACGTAATGATACCATTAAACTCAGTCTAAATCACCGGTCTTTTTTTTTTTTTTTTTTTTTTTTTTTAGAAATTATCTGCTTCAGAGATTAAATGTACTAAATGTTACGTATTTTATTAAGGTTAATTGGAAAACAAATGATAAAAGTGCCAGTTTGCTGATGTTTTCAAGGTATATGATAAAGTGTTGTTACACATATATATTGGTTTATGTATTTATACAATAGATTTATAAATCACATGTGGTAAAATTTCACTACTTTTATTCTTGAAGCATTTTACTTGTAGACCAGTGATATCAATGGCTATGTGGAAGTGACCATATTTGGATAAAAGGGTGGAGTCATTAGAGCATGAATTGTGATTGGCGATCATATTATTCTTGATATTATTTCTAAAACTAGGTCCCATGGGGCACAGAGGAAGAGGCCGAGCTTTATACACGCACTTATATTGGCACTATATTTTTCTGTAGCATTAGCATTAGCGATTAGCACATTAATAACACTGAGCTGCCACTGAAGGTGCTCACACTGTAAAAAAAAAAAAAAAAAAGCTGTTTTTACGGTAAAAAAAACTGGCAGCTGTGGTTACCAGAACAATACTGTAGACTTAACAGTTTCAATATGCATATTTAACTTTGGAATTCAGTGATATTTACATGTTTAAAATGTTTTATTACTTTTTTATTTTTTAAAAAAAGTATGAGAATATGCTGTTATTTCAACATTATGGTCTTGCAATTTAAACGGCACCACATTGCTTTTCAATTTACACTTTTATTTCCCCACAACAATAGAAGTACATAATTTCTACATACAAATCTGATTTTCTTAACGTACTTTTCCTGTCAAAACTACAGCTACATTTGATTTAATCATTAACACAAAAATCTTTTCAAATAAACAACTTTGCAGCTGTGGCTACATATGTAGTTTACCACCACCAGAGGGAGAATGTGTGAGTGAATGAATAATGGATCCACTGTACGCGCTATGAGTATGCGTTAATAGAAAAGCACTATATAAATCTAATCCGTTATTATTATTATTTTCACTTACAGTTTTTTATGTCGCAATTTTACAACTTTTTGGTGTTTATTCTACTTTCATTTTTTTACAGTGCACACAAGGACACTCAGGATTATTTTCCTGTGTGGCAGAAATGCTAACCACTATACCACCACGCCGCCCAACTGCATCATTAGCTTGGATGCTTTTTGTCGTTCATGTGGAGACATTTATAGACATTTATTCAGATATTCTCCACATGTTACTCTGTTTAGTGACTTTGCCGGCTGCTCTCATTGTCCATTAACATCATGCACGCTGATAAAACATGGTTCCTTTTGTGTAATCAGTCAATCAATCAAATTAATCTCATATCACCATTACCAGTTAATAAGTCCAGTCCTCTGCGACCAAATCCCAAACATATGCCTCTTGTGGCGTCAATGATTTTCAGGATTTCCGTGGCTTAGAAACTGTGATGATCTGCATCTGTCTCCATAATCCCTTTAATTTTGAGAACATGTTTTATGTTTGATTTTCTTAAGCTAAACTCTAAGAAAATGCCTCTTTTTTCCTTACATACTCATATTTATAGAAATCTGTGAAAAGTTTCCCCAGAGGCAGAGATCTTCAGATTCCAGTAGTAAACATATTTCAGAGCCAAAAAAGAACGCACGTTAGAACTAGACATAAACACTCGGCATTTAAGGTATTATTTTTATATTATATTATGCAAAAATTGTTTTCAGATGATTAAGTAAAGGCGTAGTGGGTCTCATCTGGTTTATTGAAAGAATAAAAAGTAGAGGTTTCTGTGTATTTTAGACATGACTTGGGTATATTCTGGATCAAATATGGCTTTAATTTGAAGTATTTTCATTTTTATTCCTTGTGCAAACTTAAAACAGGAGAGTCTAAATAAAACAAAAGTGTCTTTAAAGAGTGTTAATTATTTGAACTTTTGGAAATTAGGATTTTATAAATAGTCTTTTGGACATTAAAATGAAAAATCTCAAATTAATTAGTATTTTTGTAATAATTTAGTGTAAAATAGATCAGGTTATTGAAATTAAACAGCAATTATATTTATCATTAAAACAGTCCTCATCCTCAAATTAAACATTGGGTAAAATTGTCTTTAATTAATGAATCAACTTTTTTTTTTCTTAAATTTTTGTAATGTCGGTCTCGAAATTTTACTTTATTATTTTTTACTTTTTATTTTGTATTTTTATATTTTTACAAGGTACAATCGAACATTCCCCAGAACAATATCAATGACAATGAAAAGAGAAAAGGGAAAAAAAAACAAAAACAAAAGAAGAAATACACAAAGGTATTGTTTCAAAACTTCAACATTGTACTAAATGCAATTTTGAGTTGCATTTTTTTTTTATATTTCTTTTAGTATATGTGTAATTTATACAGCAGACTGTCTTTCCACCTACAATTAAATGTAATATAGAAATAAAGTTTTTCATGTTCAATTTGCAAAGAATTTAATATAATACCCATAATACAAACAATAACTGACAAACCCTCTTTCTTTTCAGTTCAAGGCAAGTTTATTTGTTTAGCACTATTCATACACAGGGTAACTCAAAGTGCTTTACAAAGGCATAAAAAAAAAAAAAAAAAAATCACAGAAGAATAAAAGACATTAGAAATCACAAAAAGGGTAACAAAAAAAAAAAGCATCAGCATCTCTTTCATTTTGTGATTTTTTTTTTTTTTCCTTCTTCTGGTCCCTTCAGGTCTCTCAGCTTCAGCGTCCCTGGTCTCTCTGGCCTGGATGATCGCCTCCTACCAGAAGGTTCTGCGGGACTCTCGTGACGATAAGCTGCCCATGTCCTACAAAGCCGTGATCGCGCAGATGCTGTGGCACTTCTTCACCATCGGGGCCAGGACCGTGGCCTTTGCCCTGTTCGCCTCCGTCTTCCAGCTCTACTTCGGCATTTTTATCGTCAGCCACTGGTGCGCCTCATGTCACCAGAAACCAGCAAGTTTAGAAAAATTAACAAATAACACGCCAGCCATCTGTTGTTCAACAGCAGGCACGCCAACGGGAAGATTATTTAAGCCTCTTTAAGCTTTTTAAAAGTCATTTAACAATGTGATTTCAGAGCAAACACAACAAATGATACTTTTTTTAAAGAAACATCTTTAATATTAAATGCTGTAAATGCTTAATTTAAACATAATCTTCCATATTTTTTCTCAATTAGCCACATTAACTCACAACAAACAACTCGGTGGGCTTTGCAGGTTCCTTCCCCTGAGGAACTCCACTTACTAATTACTAACCCATAAAGACAAAAACATCCACTGGCGACCAAAACTATCTAATCATCTGAAATGTTTAATACCCGTTGATCCATTAATCCTATCAATACATGTAAATAATAGCTATAAAATGCAGTTTATTATCTTTTCATGGTCATCAGATATGACCCATTTGGACATTCAGAGGCTCCATAGTTACCGTGGAAACGCACTACATTGATTCACACGTAAAACCCATGGAGTTGGATCAATGACAGTGGATGGAGACACTGGGTTTATGTTCAGTTATTGATAGATTTTACAGAAAACTCACTTTTTCTTCAGTTTTGTCTGTTTCTGATATAACCCTCAACTTTAATCTGAGCTGTAATGAACATTTACATGATCAGTGAATTAAATATAAGAAAAACCTGATTTTTACTTAAAAAGAAAAAACAAAACTAAATACATAAGATAATATTATAATAAATGGCGATAAATCACTTAAGTTTCAATACAGAGAAAAATTTATATCACAAGAAGTAGCACTGGGTCTTTATAGGTTAAAGTCGCATTTAATGTGATTATTTATAGATTTATTGAACTGTGCAGGTCCAATGTGGTCTGGTCATACACATTCATCCTGTGCTTTATTCTCAACTGCATATTTGATTAATTCTACAAAAAGTATGATTACTGTTAAAAAAAATCAGATATCAATTTCCATGTATGAGTTTCAATTTTGTATCATATTTGATACATTGGGTCTCAGTGAACAAATGTTATTATTTTTGAACAAACAAAAATGTAATATAACACAAACATGTCTAACAAATTGGTAATTGCTTTTCAAAACTGTCAAAGTTACACCTCCTTCCTCCTTAATTACAGTCTTGTAGTGTCACTGGACAAGCCTCTGGTGAATGAATTCCTCCCCCCTGGTGGATTATCCGTGTATTGCACGTATCTTATTGTATACATCAGGTTTTTCAAGACAAAAGATCACACTGATCACGTAGAGGGCTTCAAAAGTCATGGCTCAAATATGATATGTTTAGCGTTATAGGGTTAAGAATAATTCAGGCTATGGAGTTAGTTTGCTGAATTACTGTGTACTTTAATGTCTTTCTTTCTCATGTAAATGTCAGTATTAATTATTTAGTAACTGATACTGACAGAGCATCTATTTTCTTTTAAGTCAGGAGCAGTTAAAGTGACACGTTTTCTCTCTGCTCCTTTTCCAGTCATTGAATGTGCAAAAACAGCCATGTTTGTTTGTTTATTTGTGCTGTTCGTCTGTTGTGTTCCAGGTGTGTGATGACGTTCTGGATCATTCAGGGAGAGACTGATTTCTGCATGTCGAAGTGGGAGGAGATCATCTACAACATGGTGGTCGGCATCATCTACATCTTCTGCTGGTTCAACGTTAAAGAAGGCCCGAGCCGGTTCCGGATGACCGTCTACTACTCTGTGACGCTGGCTGAGAACGTGGCGCTGACCGCCGCCTGGTACACCTACCGCGGCTCCCACGCCTCCGACTCCTCGGCCCTGGTGGTGGTCTGCCTGGTGGCCTGCAGCTTCGCCCTCGGGACCTTCTTCATGCTGGTGTACTACTGCTGGCTGCACCCGGACGGGCCCGTTCTGGGCTCGCAGTGGGCCGGCTGTGTGGACGAGGGCGTGGTGGGGGCGGGAGGGGTGGCGGGAGTGATCGACGCCTGCCTCACGCCATCCCAAGGCTCCCAGACGGACATGGTCATCACGAGTCCACCCAGGACTCTGCCCAGGACTAAAGACCCCGGGGATCCGGTTCCTGGGGAACGAGACAGGGAGCGGGACAGGGACAGCGTCCTGCCGGTGTTCCAGGTGCGTCCCTCCCCTTCCTCCTCTCCGGCGCTCCTCCACAGGACCTCCTCCTCATCCCGTGCTCAGGAGGGACCCGTGATCCGGATCGACCTCCCCAGAAAGAGATACCCAGCCTGGGACGCGCACTTTATCGATCGACGTCTCCGCAAGACCATCCTGCTTCTGGAAACCACATCAGCAGTGAGTCCAAGGATCCAGTACAGGAGCAGCATGATGGGCAGCAAAGAGGTGTTAGAATATGAAACGACTGTTTGAGCCGACGGGGCTCTGAAACCTCAACACGCAGTCTGAGACCAAGGCCCAGTCCAGGACTCTCTAACCCGCCAGGAGAAACGTGGACAGGAGACATGAAGCAACACTTTTTAAGAAAAAGGTTGTTCAAATGTGATTGTAAAATGTGAAGCGCAATCTGGGACCCAGGCTCTCCCCTTAGGACTCGGTCCAGGAGTCAGTAGCATGAACGAGCCACGGGACGTGAACAGAGTAACACTGAACTGGGATAATCCTCAACTTTTCTAAAAGCTCGAAGCTGAGAATCTAATCTTTCATCCTGGGACCAAGGAGTGTTAGATGTAGTTTCACGGTCAGTAAGAGAGGTAAATGAATTAAAGAGCAGCAGAGTTTGATTTGGATTTAGGAGTGCGGTGCATGAATTTGAGCCTCGGACTCTGGAGACCAAACAGAGACTTACTGAGAGATATTTAGGGACAGAGTGCTGGGAATTTCAGTGGACATGTGGTCATACGGTTAAAAAAAAAAAAAAAAAAAAAAAAAAAAAATCTGTCAGAGTATGGTGACTCATTACCCGTGACATGTTGGTTTATGATGAGACATCCGGAGGTCTGGGTTCAAACTGGGCTAAATTTGGATGAAAAGATGTTTTTTAGTCAGAAATCAGTTGAGTATTTCTGTATGACGCACGACGTAACTACAGTATGAAATATATGAATAAAATGTGAATGAAACATGTTTATATTTACCCTAGTTGTCTCACTTCTCAACTAAATTCAGCGCAGATTGAACCCTTTATATAGAGAAAGAAACACTGTCGGTGACTTCGAACGGTTTACAGAGGACAGAAAATAACTCCGTTTTAGTCCAGTCCATGCTTACAGAAGGTTGCATGTCCCGTCATAATGTATGAAAACAGTCTCCAGAGCATTCTCTTCATGGTGTCCAATGGAATACGTAATTTACGGGACCTGGCTAACATGGGGCCACGGCTCCGTCCTGGATCAGATGAATAAACATAGGCCCGACAGCAACATTCACATGTTCTACAGAAAGCAGCCATAGAAAAACAAAACCCTATAATGCTCTCACATTACCCAGTAGAGTGCTTAAGTCCTACCCCTTCCACAAGAGAAAAACAGTTTTATTCCGTTGAAATCGAACCAACATTTACACAAATGCTTGTCAACTTAAAAATCACAGTTGGCGTATTTTTAGAAACCCTTCACTACCAAAACTCATCATCGTCTGTGTCATCATCTTATTTTTTTCCCTCCACAAGCTGCTCGGAGATGCAGAAGATGTCTAAGCAGCTCCAACGTGGCCAGACTTGTGCTGCTTTTCATCTGTTTTTATACTTTTACCACTCGCGCAAATATCAAGGTGTTTTTGGAGCCAAGAGATGCAGTTCACTGAGCTGTTTTACACCAAATTAACTGGTATTTTACTAGATATGATATTATACATGCACATCAGGGTATCATTTACACAGAATAAAAAAAAAAAAAAAAAGGTACTTGCCATGAGCAGAGTGGTGCAAGTTACTTCTAAACTTCAATCCATTACAGATTACTTGTTCCTGTTATTTAAAAGTAATTCCTTACCTTACAATATTACTCTCTCAGAATTGAAATGTGTCACATGACTCCTGTAATACTTTTGAGTTACATACAGACTCATCATAAATGGCGCATGCATAGTAGAACCCCCCCCCAATACAAGAGCTATGATAGCCTTGGGGCACATACATCTTCGCCCTGAAGTGCATGTGGATGGATAGCTCCGTAAGTAACATTACAGTCTACAATGTTCAAATCTATTTTTTGAGGCATTTTTTCCAACATTTTACATGTTCAAACAGGGGGCGCAGCACCAAGGACGCCGGTAGATAAGTCCGCAATCGATAAAGAATTCTAACTAGTCATAGAAACGTTAGCTTACCTTGTCATTGCTGATCCCAGGGGTCATGCTAATGCTAACTAGCATCTGTAAAGCAGGGTTAGGGTTAGTAATGAGCAGACGTCCATGTGAACAGTGGACTGTCTTCTGCCGTCTTCACCCATTGGCTGAACACCAACAGGAAGTAGAACTTTCCTGCTGCATTTTTTTTATTCCTTAAGATCTCCCGGTCTTGCTGTTTTTTGTTTGTTGTTTTAATTTGAGCATTTAAATTCTGGGTGAGAATTGTGTTCTAATGCAAGCGATTGATTAGTAATGCTTTACACTACTGCGTTACAGCAAAAAGTAATCCGTTACTGTAATGCATTACTTTTGTAACATGTTACTCCCAACACTGGCCATGAGTGTGTTCCCAAACTAAGGTTCCATGTTGTTGACCAGAAGGGGCAGGACTTAGCCCTTATCTCTATACTCCAATACTGAAAAAGGAAACAGGCTTAAGACAGTGGATCCAGAGAACACAGAACATGCTGCACACACCACAAACGAAGAGGCCTGAGATGTACAGTCGATAAATTCAGACATCAGATATAAGCTATTCCAATAAGCTGTAGATAGTTTGGCGATGAATGGATTTTTGGTTAAAGAAACTTCATTTACTCAAAAAGAGTCTAAACGACACAGCCTCATTTTGTTTCAAGGTGTAAAAGTGTGAAAACATTTTCCAGCGCTTTTTTTTTAAAAAAAGAATTGTATTTTAATCACGTCAACATCAGCGTTACAAAACAAAAGAGTAAGATTCGCTTTAATCTTCAATCAAGGGAACTGATAGATGGAAAAATCCAGTGACGATGCATATATTTACTGGCCAAAATAATAAATCACCTTTTTGTGTCGCATTTGTTTCAGTACATTTCATTGAGGCATATAGTATTATACTAAAAACAAGTAAAAATTGAAGCAAAATATGTGGATCCATTAATTGATTTGACCAATTTATTCTATGTCTAAAAAAAGTAAAATGTATTTTTATTAAATGTACTGAAGGATCAATTATAGAAGTACATTTCAAGGGTATGTAAACTTAATGGTGCTTAATCATTTTATTCCACTTAACCCATCAAGACCCAGTTTTACATTTTTATCAGTTCCAAAATATTTTGTTCTCTATACTTAACTTTTCTTAAGTGATTTTTCATCATTTATTATGACATAATCCACTGTGTCTTGTGTTTTTTTCAGTGAAAATCAGGTTTTTTCTTCTATTTAATTCACTGATCATGTAGATGTTCATAAAAGCTCAGATTAAAGTTGAGGGTTATTATATCAAAAACAGACAAAACTGAAGAAAAAGTGACTTTTTCAGCAAAATCTATCATTAACTG
>JAPQRP010000028.1:57006-74929 GCA_037367295.1 Apogon hyalosoma
TTTAGTTGGACCAGGCATTAAAATGAACAAGAAATTGAAGAAAACAAGGGTGGTCTAATAATTTTTTCCACGACTGTAGCAGTTTGTGTTATATTTGGATTCTCTAGAATTTGGCTGTGTGAAATTGTCATGTCCATCACCAAAGACACAGGCAGAAAGTTTAGGAGGCGGGAATGATGAAAACAAAAAAAAGATGAAACTTAACCTTTACAGACCTTCAAGAACAATTCTGGTGACAATTTTCCTCTACATTTAACCTTTCCCAAGTGATTTATCACCATTTACTATAATATTACCCACTGCACTTTTCATTTTTCAGTATAAATCATGTGCTTTCCTAAGTTTAATTCACTGATCATGTAGATGTTCATAAAAGTTCTCGCAAATTCTAAGGTTATTGTATTTAATTCACTTCATTTACTTTATTTGATAGAGATATTATTCAATAATCGACAAAAATATAAAGAACTGCAAATGACCCAGAGTTAGACAATAGGTCTCATTTTTTTTATCTATTGTTATCTGTCTGATGTTTAAAAAGCTGCTTAAAAACAGAAAAAATCTACAGTCGAAAAGAAAGAAAATATTGCGTTATGATTTGTTCTCTCTATTTAAACCTGTGCTTAGTAATTTATCAACATTTATCATAATATTATCCTCAGCATTTTTCATTTTTCAGTGAAATGCAGGTATTTGTTGTATTTGCTGATCATGTAGATGTTGATGAAAACTCAAAATCGAGTAAATTTAAGACAAAAACGACTTTTTCATTAAAATATGTCATCGACTGAGCATAAAACTAAGCGTCTCCAACATGCGTCTGTGTGTTTATTCCTTAATAAAATCACAGATCTTCTCTCATTAAACACAGGATATGTTTGTGACTCAAAACCCAGCTTATTATGACTTAAAAATCAATTAAAATCTGACTTTTTTCTGCCGTCTGTCACTCTGAATTAATGTGTATTTGTGTGCGATAGCGTGTCTCGCAGGAAATCGTAACCGCAAATACATTTTGTTTAACCATAATTAAATTCTGTTGGCATAACTCTGGAGCGGTAACTGTCATTTAGATGTGAATGGCATCTCTGTAAGACCGTGGTGGTGTCTAACAGTGAGTGATGCAGCACTATACTGATGTGTGTTGGTGTGTTTGTGTATCTGACAGTGTGTATGTGTGTCAGTTGTCAGTGTGTCTCAGTGGTGGGCTGTCAGACATCAGTCCTCACCTGTCAATCACAGCGGAGGAGACATCCTGCGTCAACAAAGCGAATAGTCTGATAAATATTCACATCTTTTACTTCGGTAGTAATTAATTTGTGGCTTTACTCATAAAAATCATATTCTGTGCAGACTGTAAGGAAGATTTTTTTTTTTAATTTTATAATTTGTTGACTTGAATTTACATGTACACTCAAAGGCCACTTTATTAGGTACACCTTGCTAGACCCTATTTTGCCATCCGATTTGCATTACTTCTTCATTGCAGCGATTTAACAAGACATTGAAGACATTTCTCTGAGGTTTTGATCCTTATTGACATGAGGGTGTGACATGAGATCAACCCATCAAGACCCAAACAACCACTGGTGACTAAAACCATCTACTGATCTAAAATGTTACTAACTTCTGAAACATTAAACCCATTAATCCATGTAAATAATTGGTGTAAAATGCAGTTTGTCATCTTTTCATGGTCATCAATATATGATCCATTTGGACGTTCAGACGCTCCGTAGTTACCATGGAAACACCGTCATCTTCTACAGCATTGATTCACCAGTAAAACCCATGGAGTTGGATCAGTGACAGTGGATGGACACACTCGGTTTAAGCTCAGTTAATTATATCTTTGCTAAAAAAGTCACTTTTTCTTCAGTTTTCTCCGTTTCTAATATTATAACTCTCAACTTCAATCTGAGCTTTTATGAACATCTACATAACTAGTGAATTAAATGTAGGAAAATACCTGATTTTTACTGAAAAAGCACAAAATACAGAAGATAATATTATGATCAAGGATAATAAATCACTTAAAAAGTTAAAAAAAAAAAATTTGGAACTGCCACAAAAGTAGCAGTGGGTCTTTATGGGTTTATTTTAGCAATACTTTAATATGTACAAACATATTACAAACATATTAATCATGATTATATTTTGCCATATTTTTAAATTATTATTACTATTTGTATGTTTCAGTTGTGGAACTGCATTGGTAGTAGTTGTTTTCTGGGTGGAGGTGGTCTTAAAATAAGAGGGATTTTCTACTGGTTCAGGAAGATAAATATAAAAGTGAGTTGAACATAGAGTTGGTTATCCTCATGCTGTGTCGTTACCCATATCATTAAGTAACACTATACAAGACAAAACTAAAAGTGTTCCACTAGCGTCATGCAGTTGCCGTGGTTTGGTTTGCTATATATCCATGACGTCATGTTCAAGAAACCAGTCTGAGATGACGTGAGTTTTATGACGTGGTGTGCTATCCCGGTGGAAGTAGCCACCAGACAACAAGGGATGGACATGGGATGGTTAACAACAACACTCAGTCAGGATGTGGCCTTGAAACAATGGTGATTTGGTCCTAAGGGGCCTGAAGTGGGTCGAGAAAACATCCACTGACGTCACACTAAACAACCACCACCGTCCTAAACCACCGACGTGAGCCAAGATGGATCCATTCCATTGTTGTTTGTGCATGAAAATACCAATAAATCAGTATTTCCTGAGACGCTCAAACGTTCCCATCTGGTACCGAGTCTCTGAATACGGTTTCTTCCTTTTTCTGATACTCACTTTGAACTTCAGCAGATCTTCTTTACCGCCTCATGTCTAAATGTACTGAGGTGCTGTCATGTGATTGTGATCGGTATTGGCATTAATTAGCAGTTGAGCGGGTGTACCTAATAAAGTGGCCGGTGAATATAAAGCACACAGGACCACTGTAATTACTGAATCTCAGCATTTAAGTGTTATAATTTTACATGAACTTCAAAATTACAGTTTTTTTTTTTTTTAATTATTATTGACATAACTATGTTCACACAGCAGGTCTTAATGCACATTTTGGATTTTTTGGGTGAAATCTGATTTTTTTTTTTTTTTTTTTTTTTTTGGGTGCTCGTTCATATTACACATTAACTGCGACTTCTATCAGTTTTGAGTACGAACTGAATGCGACCCTGAAGTGACCCGCATGCGCAAAAGAGGCCCCGACGTAATACGTGCACTGTCTTTACGGAAGTAGATATGTTTTTCCCGCCGCTTCTCCTCCTGAGACGCAGAATTGTTACGTTTGTCGCATTTCAATGACGTAAAGGTCAGATAAACGCGACCTTGCCGTTCAGACTGAAGTCGCATTGCAAAATATCAGACACGTATCGGATTTAGGACCTAATATGAAAGTGTCCTGGGTATTTGTGCTGCTCAAACTGTCTAACAGATCGGATAAAGGTCACATACGGGCAAAAAAAGAATAGAATCGGGCCACATTGGCCTCCAGTTTGAACGTAGCTTAATGCTTCACGTTAAAAGATCCTGTACGATCAAGAAAAAACTACTTCTGTGTATGTGTGTTGAAATGTCAAGACAAGTTAAAATCTCAGAAACCAAAGTAATGGATTCACCTTCTAATAATGTTGTCCGGGTATTCAAACTATTCTAAAACTCAGGTGACGCCTTCGTCTGTCATTTCTCTCCCCTTCTTCAGGGTTTCGTGTCTCCCATTAAGCGTCTGGTCTGGTCTAAATCCACCCGCAGACCCGTCGATCGCGGCAGTGTTTACCGCCGACCGCTGCACACCGTCCCTCTGTACGCTCCCGACTACCTCATCCATCCTGAGAGACTCATCTTCGACTACGTGGAGAAGGAGGTCAAGGTACTCCCAGAGTTAAAAGCAAAGATAATCGACGCAGCTGAATACAATGTGAACCTGAGCTTGACCTTTGACCCCTTCTCTAGTTTCTTGGTCACCTGACCTGGGTGTCTGTGTCACTGAACCCGTCCAGCCGAGATGAGCTGCTACAACTACTGGACACAGCCAGGGTTAGTAATCAATAACTCTCTGGAGCTAATCGATAAGGCTTTCTATAACTAATAAATAATGCATTTACAACAAGATGGAAGCTATTAATTCGCCGCTACATCACATTAAGTGATTTGAGATATTTTTATTTATCCCCAAGGGGTAATTCGAGAACACAAAGAGTAGTTCAGTGAAAAAAACTACAGCAATTTACATATAATAGCAAATGTCCACATGATCTAATGCATACCTGTCATAATTAAATTATAGTGCAACAGTAAAACCAGGAGACGTCTTCTCACATCATGTTATGGGAAATTATTTTACACATATCATTTTTACAAGTAATAACAGTAAAGCTCAGATGTCAATATTAGGTTTGTTGGTTTAGTACAGTTCTAACGTCCACACATATGCATTTCTCAGTCTCTGTTTTAAGATCTAATGTATGTACAGAAGGAAAAACAAAAGTTTCAGGTTAAAAACAGCTTCTATAAACCAAAGTGGTCGTATTTAGTGTGACCTCCCCTTTGCACATAACGTGTCTTTAACCTTTTTGTTCAGACAATATTATGTTTATGGTAGTTCTGTCAAGCGATTACTTTTTTTTTTTTTTTTTAAATCAGATTAATCACAGGGTTGCTGTGGATGGATAATCTATATTAACCATGTGTCATTTTGCATCAGCAAACAGACTCAAGAAAGAAGGGAGTATATGCACTTAACATGTTTATCAAACACCTTCAACAGTTTCAACAAAGCAACTTGAAACAAACTGTTCCATCTTGGGTTGTTTATGTCCTCATATTTCCATCCAGAGGGCCAACTTGCTGTTTAGCGTCTTCCATCTTTATGGGATGGCTCTGCTGCCTGTCACTACAGGATCAGCTGCCCATTTGCACATGCGCGACGTTAACTCTACTTGGACAAACTGCCTGAAATGCGTTGGCAGGGACGTTCAGAGTCATTCTGTGCTGCAGACGGGTTAACTGTTTTCAAATTTTTAATCAGATTAATCATGATAATGGATGAAATTAATGTGTTATATTTTGACAGCCCTTGTTTATTGCATTAATTTTTGAATGTTTTTTTGAATGTTTTTTTTTTTTTTTTTAACCAGGTTTCATTCAACACATGTCAGATGTTTCTAATTGTTTGTACTGCTTCTTGTCATGGGGTCAGAGGTCACAATAAATAGTGACTTCAACCTTTACAACACATTTAGTTCAGTTTTTGTGTGTTTATTTAAAGCTGTGCACATATTTCCCATATTTTCTTGTTGTATCTGAAGAAAAGAGAATGATAAATAAATATACTGATTACAGCCCTGCAAAAGCAGCAAAGCTAAAGGTGGACTTTTGCACAGTACTGTTTCTTTAATGTCATTTTTTTGTTACTGGCATCATGTCGCAGTTGAAAATAGCCATGTAGAACGTATAGTTTTCATAAAGAAAACTTGAATCATGTTTATGTAGACCAAAAAAAAATTCAACAGTGAATCACTTACAACAGTAAAATTTGCACATTTTGGCCATAATTATAAATCTAATTGTGAATGTACACTGTGTTAACATTTTGCTAATACTGCAGTTAGGTCTGGTACAATCTACTGTCATTCTAGAGTAAGGTAAAGGTTCTCTGGGTCATTTTGTTACTTCTTCAGATGCATGACACTGTTTTTGGTGACGTGGAACATGGGTTGCAGTGAATATATGTGCATTAGGAAGCATGACATGCAATTAAAATGACTTTATCCCTGCAGCAGAAAACATGTCGTAGGAAAATGTGGTATTTTTCGTGTACAGTTGCAGATCAGAGGTTGTTTTTCTTTCACATAGTGGGCGGTTGGGGGTCAAAACTGGAAACAGGCAGATAGTGGAAGGAAGGAGAATGACAATCCATCCACTGCATGACTGAAATAGATGTCCTAATTCCAAAACACTACAAGCCAGACTTCCTGAGTTCTACAGATATCAAGTGTTCATCTTCACATGATGTGTTTAGAATATCAGATAAAGTTCTTCTGTAAATGTATAGATCCATCTTAAAAATGTTAAATATGAATTGCTGTATAATCCGTCATCTCCGTAGTCCTGTGAGCTCCTTAGTTATTGATCAGTGATCTGTAATCAGTCTGTAAATGTCAGCAGCAGCTGAAGGTTCTGCCGCTGAAGACGAGTCCCGATCAGGACTGTATTCTGAGTCTGTCTGCTCGCTGTCTGCTGCTCACCTGGAGAGACAACGAGAAGCTGCTGATGAGGATTCCCACCCACGAGATCGCCGCTGCCTCCTACCTGAGAGACGACGCACTGCACCTGCTGGTCCTCAAGACTGGTGAGTGACAGGTGATGGGCGGGTCATTCCCTTCTTTCAAGCACCAGAATGAACTGTATTTTACTTAATGGAAACTGATGATGTGATGATAATCCAAAAATCCAAATACAGTGCAGAACTACCAGCTAGCATGGATTACCCCCTTCTTGCTTGTTATTGATAATTATAAGACGCTCAGGGTCATTAAATAGCGGTCTAATGAAAGAATGAATATAAAAGAGACAGTATGTAATATTGGCGACAAAAAAAAACAGGATAACATAAAACAATTTAACAACAAACAAATGCAGTAATGATGGATTATGTGAGGCTGTTAGTAGCTTTTAATATTTGTGTTATGTTAGTTTCAGTGTGATTTTGCATATATCAAAAGTTTAGAATGCTGTTAGAATTCAGAAAAATCCAACATGTCATCTGTCTGACAAAATGTAAATGAATTATGATCTTGAGCTCTTTTGGTGTCAACTTCTAAATTCATTTTTCTCTACATTTCACCTTCCCTATGCAACTTATCACATCTATTAAAACAATTCTCAACATTTTGCATTTTTCAGTGAAAATCCGGCATTATCCTATATTTAATTTACTGTCCATGTTAATGTGAATAAAGGTTCTGAGTAAATTTGAAGGTTATTATATCAAAACAGAAACCTGGAGAAGAAGTGAGTTTTTCAGCAAAATATATCATTACCTGGAAATAAAAACATGTCTACGACTACTTCCATTGTCAAATTACATGGTTTTTACTGGTGAATCAATGTTGAACAAAATGATGGCGCTTCCCTGTTCACAACAGAACCTATTTCATGTCCAAATAAGACACGCGTGATGCTGCTGAAAAGTTAAGAAAATGCTTTTATTTTACCTGAATTATTTGTATGTATTGATAGGATTAGTGGTTGGAAAGTTATTAAACACTAAATCGCTGGCCTGTAGGGATCCACGGGTTCTAGATGTGCTAGTTTTTATGTTGTTGTGTATTCGTACATGCTGTACCACATTTCTCCAGCAGTCATCACCAAAGCGTTCTGGCCATAGCGACATGATTCTAAGTCTGTTACATTCCAAAATTACTAATATCTCCCAAAGTATCTGTCCTATCAACTTGCCGTTTTCGTTAGTCTCTTCCTTGATCAAAAACACTTAAGTGTGCCAAACTGCAGCAGTCAGCTCTGTGTGGATTTAGTGTGAATCCCCGGACACACACACACATACGCACACAGAGGCCAGTTGGCTTTTATAAAATAGATTTTAGATCAGTAGATGCTGTTGGTTGCTGCCAGATCTTATGATAGTTCACATTCTATATATGACCATTTTTCTCAATGATTTCAGATTGAGTTGCATCACATACTGTAGATTTTCTTCAGAAACACTGAGGAAAGTGACAACTCCCATGATCCCATGATTATGCTTTGCTCTGAAATGGAGACATGAAGTACCAGCAATTCCATCGTGTATGTAAATTACATAATACTAGTCAGTGTTTATCTTGTCTTCTTTCATAAGTGTGAACACGTCTGAGATGTTTTCCAGGTCTGAATGTGGACACCGTGGTTGCTGGCGATGACAGCCTCGACAGGAAAAAGCCAACAGGCGTCGATGGGCGGCGTCAAACCATGAGCTGCAACGCTGACCCACGACCCGCAGGAGGCACGATGGAGCGCAGACACACCATCTGCGGAGTGGACTGGAGGCCATCACTGTCCAGAAGCAACCATGATAAAAACCAAAATGTGGACCGAGGAGAAAGAGGAGGAGAACGAGGAGGAGGAGGAGGAGGCAGCTTGGAGAGGAAGAGAGTAGGAGGCAGCTGGGAGAGGAGGCAGCAGACCCGAAAACCAGGAGGGAGCTGGGAGAACCGCAGAGCCAGGCCCATGAGTGGGAGCTGGGGGGTGGGGGGAGGAGGGAGCTGGGAAAGGAGGCACGGAGGAGGCGGTGGGGGAGGAGGGAGCTGGGAGAGGAGGGCGGGAGGAGGTGGTGGGGGTGGAGGAGGAGGAGGAGGGAGCTGGGAGAGGAGGCAGGCCTGCACTGGGAGCTGGGAACGGGGGAAGAGCTACGGCAGCTGGGAGAGGAGGAACCACAACCCCCTGGAACCAACACCGTGTCCCGACGCCTACTGCAACCTGGTCATCCTGGCCGTGGAGAACAGGGTGGGTCACATGATCGCATCAGGACTAACGGATCCATCCTGTTCTAATGCAGTGCAGACCTGCCAGCTGCTATGGATGGTCATGAGACTCTCAGTATTAAATAGCAGTTTAATGAAAGAATTAGTACAAAAAAATATCCTCCTGAGATCTGGGAAAGTAAAAGTTTTGGCATTTTTACTATAAATAATTGACTTAATTGGAAACAGCATGATACATGATTTTTCTTTTCTTTTTTTTTTGTTATGGAATGGATTTTTTTTTTTTTTTTTTTGTGCTGTGAAACTCTTGGCCCTTACAGACGACAAAAATGCATTGTTGGGTCTCAGGAGGATATGGGAGCGGGATGGTTGGGAAATGAATGAAAGTAAACTGATAAAGGTTAAATAGATTTTTATTTATCTATTTATTTTTTTAATTCAGTTTATTTTCCTGCTTAGTTTGCTGCAGAACTCCTTTACACTGGTATGACAAAGGAAAGTATCAGTGACAGGAAATCAAGAGACTAGTGGTTTTATCAGGGTTCACTGGTCATTTACTGCTTGTGTTGGAACAGCAGAAAGTAGAACAAAGCAAAAATGTTCATTCATCCACAAACACACTCAGACTGTGCAGAGCGGTGACTGTTACATAACCCACAAACATTACGTTACAGCAAAGAAGGTCAGTCATCATTTATCTTTGCGTTAGTGGGATATTTTATTGCGCAAGTCGACATAATGAATCAATCAATACTAGAGATTCTGCCTTTTCAACATCTGCAATTAAGGAGTTTTAAACACATGTTTAATGAGCTCAGTTTATTATGATAAAAAGCTTTGGACTTAGAAAAGAGGACGCTGAGGTTTTTAGCAGAAACAGATGCTGGTTGTTCAGATACTATGTGTAAAGGACCGATCACATTTGTTTTTAATGTTGGTATTTGTTTAATTTAGATTTTCAAGAACCCTGAAACCAGAAGATGCCTTAAATATTCAAACAACCGTGACTATTCCATTTGCATTCACACATTTTTGTCATATTTTTGACTCTTTTTACTCAATACTTTTGCTATGCTATACTTATTTTCACTATTTCCACCAAGAGAGGCCAACACACTATTTTATTTAAAGGTTAAAGATTACAGTTAAAGGTTAAATCACTTTATTATTTGTAGAGAAAATCAGTATTCTAATACTAACAGCACCTTTTAGCATTTAGCATTAGCACATAGCAGAATGCAGTTTACCGCGTCTTCCTTTTTTTGGTCAAATCATTGATTTATTTTGGCAGATTTGATTAATTTAGACTTTAAAGAACCCTGAAACCAGAAGACTCCCTAAATGTTACAACAATTGTGACTATTCCATTTACATTCATATATTTTTGTCATATTTTTGACTCTTTTTACTCATTACATTTGCTATGCTATACTTATTTCCACCAGGAGAGGCTAACACACTATTTTATTAAAAGGTTAAAGATTACGGTTAAAGTTTGAATGACATGATTTTCCTTATAGAGAAAATCAGTCTCTGCATTTTACCCATTCTAGTACTAACAGCACCTATTAGCATTTAGCATTAGCACATAGCAGAATGCAATTTAGCATGTTTTCCTTTTTTTTTGTCAAATTATTGATTTCTTTTGGCAGATTTGATTAATTTAGACTTTCAAGAACTCTGAAACCTGAAGATACCCTAAATGTTAGTACAACTATTTAATTTGCATTCATGTATTTTTGTCATATTTTTGACTCTTTTTACTCATTACTTTTGCTGTGCTGTACTTATTTTCACTGGGAGAGGCTAACACACTATTTTATTTAAAGTTTAACAACTACTGTTAAAGGTTAAATCACATTATTTTCCTTGTAGAGAAAATCAATTTCTACATTTTACCCGTTCTAATACTCAGAGCACCTATTAGCATTTAGCGTTAGCACATAGCAGAATGCAATTTAGCATGGTTTCCTTTTTTTTTTTTTGTCAAATTATTGATTTGTTTTGTAAATATCCATGTAATAACAACCAGCTCACTGTGCATTATTCATTACACGGTGACTGCAAATTCAGGCATTTAAGAATATATTCATAAATTTCAAGCTGATGATGTAAACTACTAATATTCAGTTTTTTTATTTGGTGCTAATTGTGTCGGGGTGTCACTCTGGTGTCCTGACGCTGCACTACACCACTGACCTTGCAACTGGTGCTGCAATTAAACTGTTCCAACTGTGTGTTACTGTATGTTTGTGCAGGATGCTGCAGAGGAGTACTGTTCTCTGATCTGTCAGATGTTCCAGATCATTTACGGCCATCAGACCATCGAGTGTGTCGACAGAGCAGGGTTTCACCACACTATGCCGGACCGCTACTGGCTGCAGAGGAGTGAGTGTTAACACCAAATGAGTTCAAACCATAGGAAATGAGCATCCAAATGACCCTAAATGATCTATGATGTTACTTCTAGTCAGACAATATTCATGTTTAACTCATGTTTGGTTGTTTCAGTCCCATACTTTATGTCCAGCATTAGTTGTAATCTTAAAAACCACCGTCCAGACTGACTTCAAATCTATGTATTTTCTTTAACATTTTAATATTCGCTCTTTTCTGGGAACTTGGACACAAACAAAGATTCTTTATGTCAAATGTGCATGTGATTAAGCTTCATTTGAAAGCCAAAATACCAAACATAACCCTAAAATGTGTCCCCGGCTACTTAGTGGATGTTAAGAGGTGGAAAACTGTCAAATAAGAACATAATATCAACCTAACATGATGATTTTTCTGATGAAATCAGTTACAGTGCATATATAACCCATTCTTAAAGTAGACGTCCTTGGTAGACACAGTACGTCATGTTTTGTTTCTGTGAGTAAAGTTGTGAGTCGAGGTCAAGTTTATTAATAAAGCACATTTACAACAATGCAAACCAACTAAAGTGCTGTACAAAGATATAGGTAAAAATACAAGATATGGTAAAACTAGTAAAAATATATAGATATACAAGATAAGATGTACTAAAACTGATAAAACAGATGCACAATAATAGGATTAATAGTATCTAAAAATAAAACCAGAAGACAAAACGAATAAAAGTCACACACTTGTATTCAAAGCCAGTGCAAATAGGTGCGTCTTTAAACATATTTATTTATCATGTTTTGATGCAGATTTAAGTTACATTGAACATTTGAATATTCAATTTCAGAGGCATTAAGCGTGTCCCATTCTTCCAACCCCTCACCTTCCCACGCCTGGTTTTACATAACATACTTGAGCATAGTGATAAAAAATAAGTGCTCATAGAACAAAAAAGGGGAAAAAATTTAAAATAAATAAATAAATAATAAAATAAAAAAAGAAAAGAAAATAATAAAAGCAAAGAAACAAAAACAAAAAAATCCTTTTTTTTTGCCTATAGTAGACAAATCTGCTTATTCACAATGACATCCTACATGAAAGACATGGATGTGTAGTGTTAATCATATTATTAGAGTGTACACAAGTATATACAGTACACCAAATGGGAAAAAAAAAAAACAGTGTGTTTATGGGAAAGGTGCGTCTTTAAATGAGATTTAAAGTACTCGATGGACTGTGCACATGTGATATTTTGGGGGAATATCACTGCACGTTGTTAGTAAAGTGGGGTTTTTTTGCACACATTGCCACTGGCACTTCACACTTTAAACTCAACTGAGTTTTTTAAAAAACAACTGAAGACCTTCTTGTTTAGACAGGCTTTTAGTTGGGTTTGGGTTTTATGACTGTTTGCTTTAAATTTTTATGCTTGTTTCTGTGTATGTAGCTGTGTTTTTTTGTGTGTGTGTGTGTGTGTGTGTGTGTGTATTTTGCTTCTGAGTTTATTGTAAAGCACATTGTGAACTTTTGCTGCATAAAGTGCTGTATAAATAAACTTTATTTATTTATTTTTTTCTGCCTCTTTGCAGGTGACAGCTGTCTGACTGACATGTCCTACAGTTATGACCCAGAGTTCAGCTGCTGCAGTTCATAGTGAGAACAAACGCATTCATTAGAACCGCAACTTTACAGGACAATATGATTTTAAAGGCTTTAGAATTAAAACCCTTTCGAACCCTGTGACCGTGTCTCTCCCACAGTGACGGTTCCCAGGATGCTTTTGAGCTTTACTACAGCGAGACGTACAGTGAGAGTTCGTCTCTGTCTCGTCGAAGTTTGGCTTCAGCCAGTGACGGAGGTGACAGTAACCCTGCCCTGATCCTGATGCACGAGTATATGATCACAGTGAGGCTGAAATTTATCATCTTCATCCGCATATACATTTTATCATACAGGTGCTCTGGTGCAAAATTCATATGTAAATAAGCTGAGCTCAGTAGGTCAGTGATTAATCCTTTTGTCGGGTATTTTCACAGTGATCAAATCATTCAGTGAGAACTCATGTCCTGTTTAATTAAACAGCCCATTAACATCAGACGTTTATCTGTCACTGATGTATATTTGTCTATCTGTCACATCTACACGAATATATAATATCACACATATTCATTGCACTAAAAGGCAAGGCAAGTTTATTTGTACAGCACTATTCATACACAGGGTAACTCCAACTGCTTTACAAAGGCAAAAAAAAAAAAAATCATAGAAAAAAAGACATTAAAAAAAGTCACAAAAAGAAGATCACACAAGAAAAGACATTAAAAATCACAAAAAGGTAAAAGACATTAAAATAATCAGAGATAAAATGTAGTTTTAAAATGCATTCACAGAGCGAAATAAATACATTAATTATATTAAAACCATACATTAAAATTAACATTAAAATTGAGTAAAGCAAGACATTAAAATCAAAAAAGTGCATTTAAAAGACAAGACTGAGAAGAGTTTATTAAAAAAAATGAATAGAATGTGAAAATTAGTAAATATTATGCATTTTTCACTTTTTTACAGTACATGTATAGTGATTTATTGAGACATTTCCGTAGATTAATAGATGTTTATACACAGTAAAAAACAATTGTCAGTTTAACTCTTAGAGAGTTGAAATTAACTCTATTTCAGATAACATTTGGTCCCACTCACAACTGGAGTAAAATTTACTCTATGGCCAATGTCAAATTTTCAGAGTTAATTCTACTCAATTCAGTGTCAAAATTAACAATGAAATGTGTAAAAACTATTTAACGCTGTGGTGTTTTCACACTGTTAAGAGTAATATGATTACACTTTATAGAGCTATTTTTACTCCAAAGTTAGTTTAAAAATGACTATAATGTGTTAATACAGTATGTATTTCTCTGCAGTGTTATTTTTTTGATCATTTGTCCTCTACTAGGGGTTTTGAAGGTGTGGGTCATGAGACGATTTTCAGAAATTTCTTGAAGAAGCTCTTGGGTTGGTGACGACAGTTTAAGTGTGTTATTGTTAAATTTTCCATCTAAAGGGAGGCAGTTTGCTCTGTAGGTTTCAGTCACCCCAGAACACGCTTTTACTTTGACAGAACAAAGTCCTCCTTACTTGCAATACAAGTAGAGATTTACACTGACAGTCAGGTTCGGCATTGTTCTGCTCCAGGTTTGACTAATGGTGTCACATGGATTAAAAAAAATAAACCTAAAAAGGCCAATAAACATTGTAAAACAGACACATTAACCTAAATAAACATTAACACAAACCCCCATTTGAACCCCTGCACATAAAATAGAACACAATGAGAAAAATGACCAGTACCCACAATGCAATGCGGCAGACTAGCACTAATTATCACTCTAATGTAGTGTTGAATTTTATACTGCGTCTGTGCAGAACTTTACACTGACTTTTAACTCTACTGTTAGAGCTGCTTTACTCTCCATAGAGCTATAAATACTCTATATAGGTTAAAATAGCTTGAATCTTAATTTTTTTTTACTGTGTATGAGCATTTTTTTCCTGTAATAAATGTTTCATGTTCCGTCCATTATATTTGACTTTATTTTTTATCATAAATTCCACATGCCATGTTCAGTTGTACCCAAAGTGTGTTTTTTTGATTTTTTTTTTCTATTTTAACTATGCAGCTGTTTATCAACTGTAATCAATCTGTCATATTTAACTAGTAATCTGTATCATTGCAGTCTTTATTTGCTATTTTTATTATTATTACAAGCAGAGCACAGTCCTGTTACTGGAAGTATACGCATTGAAACCGATTTGAGTTTGTCTGTGTGTGTCTGCGTTTGTGTATTTGTATGTTTTGTGTGTGCAGCTGCGTAACAAACTGACTCCAGCAGAGTTGCAGCACTTTGCGGTTTTGCTCAGAGAATACAGGCTGGGATCAAACATCGACCACTTCTGCTGCGAGCTGCTGCAGCTGTACGGAGATGAACGCAAGTTCCTGCTGCTGGGTGAGACTCACAAACACATACACAAAGACGCACTGGATTTCTGCAGATGCAGGTGCAGGAATGAGAGGGAAGTGTGTAGAGGAAGACGACAGCAGCGTTTGACTGCAGCTGCAGGTCAGAGACATGGAAGCAGAGGGTGTCAGTGGAGGGAAACTACACTTCCTGTTATAATACAGGTTTAATAAAATAATAATTTCCTAATACCGTGTTTTTTTCCTTCTCAGTTTTACCTTCTTCAGATAAGATTTTTAGTGTCAGTGTTTCTGAGATTGGAACAGTACATTTTCTTGTGATCCTTGTGTGAAAATGCCATGTCAGAGTGTTTAGGTTTAGCAGATGGGCAAAGTCAAGGGAAGGTTAACATCTGGTCAAAAAAAAAAAGTATTACAATAATCTACACCAAACTCATATTTTTGGGGAGGTAATTACTTATATTTTCAGGAAAATATATTTTGAAATGAGAAAAAAAAAATTTGAGGAGTTTTATGAGCATGAATGTCGTGAACGTGACAGTTTTGTGCCGTCATTCCGGGTTCATTTTATAAACTCTTATAAATAAACTACATTTCTTCCAAATACATTGATATTTGACTATTATATTATTTGTCATATTCTAAACACATAGTATTTAAGCTTAATAAATGCATATATTTATGCAAAATACATTTTAATATAATGTTAATATTATTTGTATGTTGTAAATATTGTAAAAAACAAACAAAAAAATATATGATATTGATAATTGAAATGAATATATTTAATTTGATATTTACTTTTGTTGTCCATCCGTGACGCTACCATTTTTCAAAACTCTTGCTATTAAGGTATGATCAATTTTTTTTTTCCTCTAACCAATTATTAGCTTGTAAAATAGTGTTTAAACACATTTTAGGTTGAAAATGTCAGCGGAACTTCACTTTTGACACGTTGATTTTTTTGTCCATCCGTGACGCAGTAGTTTTTGATATTTTTCATTTAAAAATATTTGAAACTAAATTTTGCCCTTTGAGTTTGTTTAAGACGGCATTTAGCCCTTTATAATTATGTGGAATATTCGTCTTAAACTTGTCTGGTTCAATAGTTATGAATCAAAAGTAGTGGGCGGTCCATCTGTGACGCCCATGACCTCGCCCCAGATATGCTTGTGTAAAATGGATGCACTATTTACTTGTGTGATTTTTCCGGCGTAAGAATCAGTCATAAACTGTAATCACATGAAATTGAGGACCAAATATACCACGAGACTCCTAAAAAGGTGAAATGTAACAGTGACGAATGAAGAAACAGGGAATTATTCGTATTTTTATGAATTATCTTTAATGCAAAACCTAAAGCCAGGTCTGGACTCAACGATGATGAGAATAGTAGGAGACTGGAGTACATTTCTAATCTCATGTTTGCCCTGGGCTGTGAAAAAATGAGATAAAGTAGGAATTGTATTTAAACCTTGAAGAAAACTATTTTTGTGGCAACCACCAAATGAAACTGACTTTGCAATTAACCTTTCCTTGGTGATTTATCACTGTTTATTATATTACCCTCTGCATTTGGCCGTTTTTAGTGAAAACCAGGTATTTTCAGGTGTATTAAATTCACCGACCATGTAGACGCTCATAAAGGCTCAGAGTAAATTCAGAGAAAACGGAAGAAAAAGTGACTTTTTCAGCAAAATGTATCATTAACACTGTAACCCCTGAGACATTGTTCCAGGTAAATGTGCTGCTGTGAATTTGTGTCATAAAAGCTGCTGTGAGTAGGTGCTTGTGTTCCAAGCAACGTTTCTCCTATCAGCATGCTTTGAAATGTTTCCTGTTGAGCAAATGGTTGAATTTTTCTGAAGATTTAAAATAGATCATACATCCAGAACGCTCACCGCAGATACATAAGGAGTTAAAGGGTTAAATGAAGGTAAAAACAAATGTCTACAACCACTGTCATTTGTCAAACTACATGTTGTTTTACTGGTGAATCAATGTTGTAGAAGATGACGGCGTTTCCACGGTAACTACGGAGCCTCCGAACATCCAAATGGGTCATATCTTGATGACCATGAAAGGATGACAAACTGTATTTTACATTAATTATTTACATTTATTATTTAATTGTATTAATAGGATCTGTGGTTCAAAAGTTTTTAAACATCTTTGGTTTTCTTTATTTCTATTTATAATAACCCTCAACTTTAACCCGTAAAGACCCAGTGCTACTTTTGTGGCAGTTCCAAAATACATATTTTTCTATATATTTAGTTTTTCATAAGTGATTTATCGTCATTTATTATAACATAATCTTCTGCATTTTGCGTTTTTTCAGCGAACATCAGGTATTTTCCTATATTTAATTGACTGATCTTGTAAATGTTCATAAAAGCTCAGATTGAAGTTAATGATTATTTTATCAAAAACAGAGAAAACTGAAGAAAAAGTGACTTTTTCATCAAAATCTATCATTAACTGTACATAATCCAAGCGTGTCCATCCACTGTCATTGATCCGACTCCATGGGTTTTACAGGTGAATCAATGTTGTAGAAGATGATGGTGTTTCCACGGTAACTATGGAGCTTCTGAACATCCAAATGGGTCATATCTGATGACCATGAAAAGCTCAGATACGACATTTTACATTAATTATTTGATTGTTTTGATAGGATCTGTGGTTCAAAAGTTATTAAACATTATAGATCAGTAGATGTTTTTATTCCTAGCAATTGTTTAGCTCTTCGAGGTTTAACAATAGTAATTGAAATACACACATGGCAAAAGATAATCAAATATGTGAGGTGTTACTACAGCTGTGGTGTACATAAGTTGATGTATGATGCAGGGGGGGGTACTAGGTAACCTATGAGTCAGATGCTGAGGTCATCACACAACCACCCCCAGATGACTCACAAACCCTAACAGTTAACAGCCGGGCACAGAGATGGAATGGCTGAAAAGTTCAACCACACTGGAGAAATCCTATACATTCATAGGAAAAAATATTAGACCACCCTTGTTTTCTTCAGTTTCTTGTTCATTTTAATGCCTGGTCCAACTAAAGGTACATGTGTTTGGAC
>JAPQRP010000028.1:99808-120756 GCA_037367295.1 Apogon hyalosoma
CTTGGTAAAACACCTTCAGTTCCTTCAGATTTTGGGTTTTCTTCATGAACTGCATGTTTGACTCCTCCCCAAAGTGGATCGATGATACTGAGGTCAGCAGACTCACATGGACACTCCTTCACCTTCACTTTTTTCTGCTGTCATTGTCATATTGGAACATTCAAGACCGTCCCATGTACGTTCAGTCAGGGTATGTAAACTTATGAGCACAACTGCATAATCAAATCATCTTGTTATACGTGAAGGAAAAAAATGGGGAGTTGAGGTAAGTGCTTTCCATGAAATCACAGAAAAAGTCAAGCCACTGAAGAATTACAGGAAAAATAATAAACAACCCAAACTGAAAGAAACTGTACCCATAATAAGCAACAAAATAACCACAAGAACCGAGAACAACCGAGAAGAACTACCAAGAAGAACCACATTAACTTAATAATGACTTAAAACCATAATTTATGTCACTGTATTGAGGCTTAAAACAGGCTTTTTGGCAAATACAAGCAAATTCAGTTTATTAGAGGCAACAAAACCACAGTTATTGTAGACTTATTTTTCTTAAATTGAGAAGTTGGGTCTGTGGTTTCCCTTTTAAAATCAGGGAAATAATATCGTTCTTCTTTTGGAATATTATCCAAACCATTGTCTTATTTTATTACTTAAATATTGATTCATATGATTAATATTAACAGCTGGTTTTGTCTTCACTGTAAAATAACCCATTAAGACCCAGTGCTACTTTTATGGCTGTTCCCAAATTAATTTTTCTTTCTATTTAACCTTTCTTAAGTGATTTATCACCACTTATTATAATATTATCCTCTGTATTTTACATTATTTCATTGGAAATCAGGTATTTTCTTACATTAATTTACTGATCATGTACTTAAATCATCATTCTGATATTACATTTGAGGGTTACTATATCAAAAACAGAGAAAACTTAAGAAAAAAGTGACTTTTCCAGTAAAATATATCATTAACTGAATGTAAAAAGTGTCTCCAACAACTGTCATTTATCAAAGTACATGGATTTAACTGGTGAATCAATGTTGCAGAAGATGATGGTGCTTCCACGGTAACTACGAAGCCTCTCAACGTCCAAATGGGTCACATCTGATGACCATGAAAAGATGACAGATTGTATTTTACACCAATTATTTACATGTAGTGATAGGATTAGTCAGGTATTACATTAATGTAAACATTTAAAACAGTAGATGTTTGAGTCACCAGTGGCTGTTCTGGTCTTTATGGGTTAATAAAATAATTTAATTTAACATGTGTCAAAATGCAATTTTACTCCAACTACCACATGACTCTGAAAACTGTTACAAAGTCAGAAAAGGCTGAAGTGGAGGAGACAAATGTCCAGGAAACACGAGTAGTTCATGGGTTTCCATAAAACAGAGGATCACCCAACACTTATGCAGAATCATAAACGGCTTTGAAAGGGTTGGTTTGAGGTTTTATACCAGTGTTACCACCTAATAAAGTCTCATCTAAAAATAAATATCCATTTACATGTCAGCTAAATTTAGAATATTTTCTCCTCTTTTCCTTTCCGTCTTGCAGTCTTTTCCCACGGGGAACTGAGGCCCTGAAGTGCTCTTAAATCTATCAGATCACCGGTACACTTCTGCCGACTCTGGTTTTATATCGCTGTGGTGATTTTAGCACCCTGTCACAGATTCATACTGACAAATAAATGACTAAAACACTGGTTTTATGCATTCAGGCTGAAAATAGAGTAACTGATAAATTAACACAGATTTTTGTTTTTCACACAAATTTCTCAATGTAGAGACAAACCAATGAATTAAAAGTTTGTCTCTTCTTGATTATGGAGGAAGCCTTGATAAAATAAGTCAAGCTGTTTTGACTCATAAAAAGCAGATTTTCATATATTTGTTAATTGTTCTGTGCATTATTAGCATCATTGGCGCATTTCATTACAACTGATATGAATAGGTCTATTCCTAAATAAATATGTTTGTATTCAATCAAACAATATGAACTGAAAATTAAATATCAGGGTTTTTTTCAATATTACAATTTATGAGTTTAAATGATTGTTTTCTGCTATAACTACTGCCGTCAAAATATGACTCAACAAGTGGTTCCAGGCACAGCAAACCCCGGCCCTCGCATGTATTGTAGCTTATTTTGGCATCAATCCAGCTGATGTCATCATGTCTGTGTGTGTGCTGATGTCAGCATATCAACTGCCTCTATATATGTGCTACGTTTGAAGAAATTGAAATAAAATGGATGTTTTTATAGACTTTAGAAATTTCGCCCATTATAGGTAAATGGGAGAAAAAAAAGATTTTAAAAATTCATAAAAAATTAGAACTTTGACCTACTGTTCCTAAAATGTAATCAGATCTATTCTGGGTTACTGGCAATCTATAAACCTGATACTTTTGCCGCTAAAGTGTTAACAAATAAACCTAGCCAAAAACAATACCCCTTGCCTCCCCTTCTGGGGGCAGGGTGAAAGTACTGTTTCCTTGCTGAGCTGAATGTCATGTGTGACTGAAGAAACAGTCACAATTAATATTTTACAAGATCCAAACAGGTTGTATTTAGAATTTTCTTAATAAAAAGGAATCATTCAAATGTTGCAGTTTAAGCATTTTTCATGATTGTCATAAAACAAAACCTCAGTTATACAGATTTCCTTTTCTTATTTGTCAGACAGATGGAAAAAGAGTTCATTCTTTTACCTTGACATGTTTCAGCTACAACCTGTAGCCTCCCTCTGAAGGGTCACTTGTTGTTCCTGTGACATGTCATTGTCGGCTGTTTTATCCTGGTTTGCCAGGCAGCAGGGGGTGATTATGCCCCCGACTGCCAGGGACGCTGTCCTCTGTGGGATACCAGGCAGTAGGGGGCATAATTGCCACCATTGCCTGGCATCCCACAGAGGACAGCATCTCAGGTGTGGAATAAGGTGTAGGATCCCTCATCCCTGTTCATGGTCCTCTGGGCCCGTTTTCTGATTTCACTGGCCTCCCTGACTTGTCGTTGATATTCTGAGGAAGGCTACAGGTTGTAGCCGAAACATGTCAAGGTAAAAGAATGAACTCTTTTTCTATCTGTCTGACAAATAAGAAAAGGAAATCTGTATAAGTTCTAGTAGACACTATGAACCTAACTGGATGTTTAAAACCTCAATTTATTGAACTGATTCAGTGTATTTCTCGGCCCTATTTTAGTGTTTAGTATCACTTCAATGTTTCATTAATGGTTTTTGCTTCCAACACTTTATTGATTCTGTGGTAAAAGGGTTCAATTAATCAAATATTCCTAATCTCTGTATCACCCTGCACAATGTGTCACAGATTTAAGAGGATTTGGGTGTGATCTAATTGCATAAATCGAAAAAAGTAATCACAACCTCCATTATATGGTAATGTTTCAGATTTACTGATGCCTAGAGGTGTTTTTTTTTTTTTGTATTTTTAATGATAAAGTTTGCACGCAAGACTTGAAATTCCTAAATGGGTAGTCGCATATTTTAATAACTAAACACAGAGACTCAGGTAGAAACAAATTGCATTCTCAGTGTTGCGCACAGTAATCCAAATGTGACTTATCCGCAACAAATTGTGCCGCTTTACTCTGTATTCACTCTGTTTCGTCCTGACTCTCATTGTGGAGGTACTTTGTTGCTCCATCTTTCTTGTGCAGCAGTTAAACAGATGTCTTCTTCTCTCTTGGAGTCTGGTCACTGTCATTTGTTCTCTTTTTCCTCTATTGTGTTCTATTCTGGTCCTTCCTCTCTCTGTATATAAATCAGACCTCTGGGTCAAAGAACACAGACTGCTCATCAGATAATAATAGAGAAGGAGCTGATAGATTAAAATAGAAGAGCAGAGGAGCCTTCTGTAGTTCAGTCGCACAGCAGAGTGTGTTTACAGAAACAAAGACGAAGCTCCAGTCAGACCCTGCTGTGGCCACGGCTGTCACCAGGATGAAATAGTAGTTGATAAGTAATAGAGCAGTAGTTTATTTATACACATACAGTAGATTTAATGAAGGAGAAGGAACATATGGCACTGAACACTGGGACACATCAATGAAAAGGACATTTCTGTTCGCCTGTTAGAGTTTGGAAACAAAACCTGCACAGGCCAGATCTGATATAAATAACACAAATATACAAAGAAATGACCAGTGTTGTGCAAGTTACTTCCAAACTGTAATACATTACAAATGACTTGTTACTGTTATTTAAAAGTTATTTCTTACCTTACAATATTACTGTCAGATTTATAATGCGTTACGTGACTCCTGTATTACTTCTGAGTTACATACAGACTCTCGTCATAAATGGTGCATGCGCAGTAGAATCCCCCCCCCCCACTTCCATCGATAAAGAATTCTAACTAGTCATAAAAACGTTAGCTTACCTTGTCATTGCTGATCACAGGGATCATGCTAATGCTAACTAGCTTAGGGTTAGTAATGAGCATACGTCCATGTGGACAATGTAGTGTCTTCTTTCGTCTTCACCCATTGGCTGAACACCAACAGGAAGTAGAACTTTCCTGCAGCATTTTTAATTCTTTAAAGCAGTGTATGACGCTCATCACCTATTTTTCATCCAATCTGTTAAACCCCAGTGATAGCTTAAGTATCACGACTGTTAGTCTTTCCACGATTACGCACCTGAATCTCTTTCCTCATGGTGAATAACTTCAAAGTGTACTCCATGACAAACCGTCTGTCTGTTTACATACCAAACTGAAACTGAAACCAAACTGTTACTCGGGCCTTTTCGAAATTGCGGTTTGGTATGTAAACAAACAGACTGTTCGTGATACTTAGGCTATCGCTCAGGTTTTACAGATTTTATGAAAAATTGGCGACGAATGCCATACGCAGCTTTAAAGTCTTGCTGTTTTTATTTTTTTGTTTGTTTCATTTGAGCAATTAAATTATGGGCAAAAAGCGTGTTGTAACGCAAGCACTATTGAACTTGTACTGAGTAAAATATTACTGAAAATTGATTAGTAATGCTTTACACTACTGCATTACAGCAAAAAGTAATCTGTTATTGTAATGCATTACTTTTGGAACATGTTACTCCTAACACTGGAAAGAACAAGTCATGATGACATGTACCAAGAGGCTGAACAATAAGAAAGAAATGCTTTTTTTATTAGTCTCTCACTGAATAATTTTTTTTTTCTTCACTCTATTTTGTACACACACACAGTCCCAAATACACAAACAGGACCGATATACATGTGCTTAATGTGTAGAAAGGGGTCAGAGCGAATAGGTTGGGTGCCCTGGGCAGTTCAGGGATTCAGTGCCTTGCTCAGGGGCACCTCGGCAGTGCCCTAGCAGTGAACTGGCACCTCCCCAGCTTCCAGTCCACATGCCTTAATTTATCTGGGATAAGACTTGAACCGGTGACTCCGGTTTCCAAACCGAGTCCCAACAACTGAGCCACTGCCGCCCCCAGTATGTCAAATAAATTCAATTATGTGAGGTTTTGCTTTATGAAAATCACGACAAATGCCTAAATTGCTAAGTTTTGATTCTTACCCCTCGGCCAACTCTGCCCAGAGGGGTACTGAAATCATTTTGTCGTCTGTCTGTCCATTCAATGATGTGTTCGCCTTATCTGAAGAATGCATTTAGATATTGGTACCAAATTTATACTGTGTCATGGAGCAGAAGCCTATTGAAATAGGTCACCTTAACCTACTTTTTTAAGGTCAAATGGCGCCATGTCTTTTCAACAACGTAATTGCTGTATTTGGCTGAGGGGTATTAAAAGTACGCATCACGTTATGTTTCTTCTGGAGACCTTCCATGTTAAGCAAAAATTCAACATGAAATTGTGTTTGTTTCATGTAATCGATGAACTGTGAGTGCGTTTCTCCAGTTTTGTCTTCAGTCAATGTCGCCAGAAAACAATTGACTTTAATCCTCAATTGTGCATCACATTGGAAAAATAATTGTTTGAATTTTTTGGCCACATGACGTAGTTTTAGTATGAGTAAAATTGAAATGCCGTGTTCCAGTCAGAACTCAAACAGAAAATTATGTGAAAAATAGTTTCATCCAACTGTTTTTGTGCAAATGAATTGTGATCATTATCGCTCACATACAATAAGTGGGTCAGCTCAAGATTACGCAGTGTTTTGATGGTGACGGGCCCAGATGTTTCCCTCCAAAGCGTCGTGGACATAAATGTTGATCATTTCGGCGATTATTTCAGTAGTTCTGGATTCCGCTCTCAGTGGATCAGACGGTATTTCAGGATTTTTTCTTTGAAGCCAATGACGGAATAATGCGTCCCCTGTGTTTCGAAACGTGTTGTGACAAACATACATAAAACTCGGAGTCACGTCGTCAGCGTGTGGTAATGATGCTTCTGTTCTGTTTCCACTTTGACTCCCCACAGATTTCCTGCTGCTGACTTTCCCATGGATCACTGTGTTTATGAGTGTGTGTGTAATTCACATGTATAATGTGCCTCGTGGGATGAAGGTTAAAAGGCACCAGAAGAAAAACAAACACTCAGTAATTTCAGATAAACTAACTGCTGTGTTTTCAGCAGAACTTTGAGATCATTTATCTCTTGATTTAATTTCGCTGTACCACTGAACTCTGTATGAGAAGGTCAGCCAGGGCTTGGATTAATTGCTTTGCTCTTCTAGTTTTTTTTTTCCATTGTGACCTGACAAACAAACTGTATGAAGCTGTAGTACTCACTATCCTGAAAATCTAACAGAAACTGCACTTCAGCTGATATAACAAAAACAATGTAATTACTGACTTATTTGGATTTCAGTTTAATACATTTTTCATGATACCATTATGCCATCTGTTGTTTTTTCATAAAGCACAGAGTTTACATTTCCAATCATTAAGTCAGTGTTTTCAGACAGCTGATATGACACCAACAGTATAAATCATATTGTAAACTTTACATTTCTTTTATTGCATTTCTACATTATCTGTGAAATATCATAGGTTTTGCCAAAAAAAGACCAGAAAAACTATTAGGAACAGAAACACTATCAGGGTATTTTATGACATTATTGGGTTTTTTATAACATCCAATCATTAGGTCATTGTTTAGTCTGACAAACGGCAACTTAACAAAGATAATAACATCACATAGCAAGTGGTTCCAGGCACAACAAACCCCGCCCCTCGCATGTATTGTAGCTTATTTTGGCATCAATCCAGCTGATGTCATCATGTCTATGTGTGTGCTGATGTCAGCATATCGACTGCCTCTATATATGTGGCAAGTTTGAAGTAAATTGAAACAAAATTGATGTTTTTATAGACATTTGAAATTTCGCCCATTATAAGTAAATTGGAGAAGTTCATTATTTTATTTATTTATTTTTTCTTCTCTCAGGGCCTTTGCGTGGGTGGGGTGTGATTTTTATGTGTTGTTCTGCCTTGGACTAGTTCATATGTCCTATGCTGATGTCGATGCTTATTTGAAAATTGAAAAACCAAAGTTTTTAAAAAAAAAAAATAATTAAATAAAAAATTAACTTTGACCTACTTTTCCCAAACTGTAACCACATCTATTCTGGGTCACTGGCAATCTATAAACCCAGTTTGGTATGAATTCAACCAATAGTTTTGCTGCCAGAGTGCTAACAAACAAAGAAACAAACCAAACCAAAAACAATACCCCTTCCTTGCCTTCCCTTTGGGGGTTGATAACTTTATACCTTCATTAGCCTCATAATCAAACGCACCCATGTAGAAGAACTGCTGCCGTTTCAACATCAAACTCCATTCTTCTCATTCAGCTGTGTCCAGTGGTAAAAACAACAATTCTTCAGCCTTTTTTCACTTTGAGTCTGAAAGTCTTTTCTTAGCGGTTCGCTTTCCATCTCATCACTTTCTGATGCTTTGGTCAAAGGTCCGGTGGCGTTCGTTTAGCTCCAGCAGAGCGACTCACTACTCCCTCTAGTGGCCACATACATCCAACAGACTGCGGACGTGGATAAATTCAGTCTACATCTCTACAATCCAATACACTGGCATCTTTGGAATAACTTCAAGACTCGCTCTAATGATACTTATATATTTTAAAGTCAATTCTATATATTGCTCCATTAACAGCTGAGGAATTAAAAACATTGTCCTTCCATAACAGACTCGGTGCTGCTCCTCATATCCATTATAAAGTATTGATAGTCCTACTGTATGCAATCATCACACCATCAATTCATCATTCACATGTAAATCTGAGGTGTGTATAGTCAACACAACCCCCGATGACTACATGTTTATAAAGGATAAGCAGGTTTATGTTTTCACACACTGTGAATCATCCTCAGTCTCTTTGTTTCCTGAGCCAAACATAATGACTATAAACATTTTCTAGAGACACGAAGCAGACACAGGTGGAGCGTGTCAGCCAATTTAAAAGAAAAAATAAATCAACCGTGTGTGTGTGTGTGTTGTCAAAACTTCAGTCCCGTCTGCTTTATACGTTCAGCGCCTATAGAGATGAAACCTGTTTGTGTTTCAGGATCGTACTGATCTGTGCTAAGAGGTCTCTATGTGCCGCCTTCTCCGTTCTGCCGTATGGAGAGAGCTTCTACCTCAGGTAACGGACACAAGTCACACACGTCACATACAACATCACACGGCCCAACATGAAAGATGGAACCGGTACACGTACAAAAACAACACTAACACACCTGTAACATCAAAATGAGTGAAATGCAGGTTAAATCTGTCAGAGCCCTCGACCATTAAGACCTGGAAGTGGTCCTGAGTGCCTTCAAGTGGCACCTCACTGCTCCTAATGTTCCAAATGCTAATATTAGATTAGATATTTTTTGTCTGTCTGATACAGCCACACCTTCTGAAACACTTTTTTCTGCAAATATTTCATGATGAAATTTGTAAAAATGTAATGTTGTCCGAAAACTTTATCCCACTACTGTAATTGCAACACATTCATACCTGTTTTTCCTCCGTGTTTGGTCAGTTTCATGTGTGCTTTGCATTTCAAATAGAAATAACTGTAAGTGATTTCATGTTTTAAATAAGTCTCTTATGTAAGAAACCGTTTAAGGGGGGGTTATGTTGCAGGACAAACTGGATAAAAGAAAACATGTCTGTACTTTTGATGCCTTTCTTGGCAGGATAGGACACTGTTGGCGTGTGAAACCTCAATAAAAACCTTAAAGTCTCCTGATCCAGCACATGCAGGGTTTGAAATGGAAATGAGTGGTTGTTGTCACAGTACACACACTGAAGGAAGCGGTACTGCGCAGGAACCCTTCTCTGTTTTCTACACAGTGTTAGTTTAGAGTGAACATGTGACGACTGCTGAGGAAGTGAGATCGAACGTCTCCACTTTCCTCTTGTAGCTTACCTTATGACGTCACACTCTGACCTTTGACCTCTGACAACTCCCTCATATTGGTCTCAGCTGAATTTACATTTTTACACAGTATTTTCGAACATTATCCCTGCTGATCATGTACTCCAGTCATACAGATTTGGAAACTAAAGTGTGGTACTCTCCTGTTTTGTGTTCAGTGACCCGATGTTGAACCACCCAAGGAGGAGGCATTCATCTGGAAACATCTCCACCTTAGAGATGCTGCCGGGGCTCGAGGGCTTCCACTTGGACACCTACGGCAGGGTACTCCCGCAATACGACTAGACTTGTTTAGTTGTGAAATTGCTTATCAAATACTAATTTTAATCTGACCAGCATTTCACTTTTAAAAATCTGATTTCCAGAAAAAAACTTATTAGATCCTTGGATTAAGCTTAATTCAGTGTCTTTATTTAACTTTGTTGGTTTAATATGATGCATAATATCATTCAAGACAGTGTTATTTCTGTCCAGAGCAACAACAACACACACACACACACAAACACATTCGTCTTACAATATTAGGGGAAACTGTAGATGATGGTTCTAGTGTTTTCAGATCCTTAAGTCATCTCTCTCTCTCTCTCTCTCTCTCTCTCTCTCTGTGTTGGTCTATTGTAGTCGGTGTCGTACGCCCAGTTCTTATACCCCACTAACGCGCTGGTGAGGCAAAAGCCGTCATCGACCAGTGACCTGACGCTACAGATTCCTGTTTCCAGAAGCACACAAAGCATGCAGAGCAGGAGCTGCACATCCAAACTAAACAGCACTGTGGGACTGGACTTAGGTAATAACACACATAATTATATATACACACTTAGAGGAGTGACATTTTGCTTTTTTTAAATGGAATTATGCATTTTAAAACATTTCCCTGTGGCCTACATAAACTTTAAATGCTATGCTTGGATCTGAATTCTTCGTTAACTCAACTCCACAGGCCCATCTTCAACCCTATTTTTGAGTAATGACACAAAAAAGGTCATTTTGAGCGCTGGCTTTTTAACCTCTACCCACCAAAAAAATCCCATATATCCTCATGTGTACAGATTTAGAATCAGTGAACGTGAAAAGAATTTTCAATTTGCCGCCCCAAGAAAATTTCAAAAGAGGTAAAATAAAGTTTTTAGAAGACAATTTTTAACTAAAGCTGCAAAATAGAAACTGAAAATAAGCCTTAAAGGGGTCATATTTTGCTAAGCCCACTTTTATTAGTCTTTGGTTCATTTATTTGTGTATTTGGACCCTAACAGTTTGTAAAATTTGCATTTGAACCATCCAGGTGCTGCAAAGCTATCTTTATATTCATGCCGGCAAAAACTGAGTGGATTTCTACAACCTGTTTTAATTCCTGCTTAATTTGCTACATTTTATGACTAGTTACGTCACGACATTTGCCCAAGCATAGTATTTACAGTTTATGTAGACCATGGAGAAATGTTTTAAAATGATAATTCCATTTAAAAAAAAGCAAAATAGCAATCCTTTAAATAAATACTGGCGTATAAAAGGCATAATGGAAATATTAAACTCTATAAAGTTTGAAGTGAAGCAGCAAAATAAGGCTCAAAATATATAAATTACACTGTTACACTTTATCAATAATCACAATCCAACTTTATGGGCAAACATGTATAAAAGTATAACCAGTAAAATAAATCATTCAAGTGTGTGAAATCACCTACATCAGTGGAATGTTTATTACACACACACCTTCTGTAAACTGACATAATGACGCCCTACAGCAGTAACATTCAACCTAACTGTCAGGCTTTGTTTGAGGTCAACAGTTCAGTCGTGTGTGTATGTTTTACATGATTTCGGGATGTGTCACTGCGTCCGGAGATGTATGAAAATAGAAAACTATGGATGTACAGACGTAGGAACAGAAAACAAACAGTGTTGTTACAGCTGTCACATCCGGAGTGTTTTGTATTGAAACACATGTACATGACTGCACACTGTTCCATGTTCTGTTCATTCACACAGATCCCTGTATTAAGGTCCGGACCGCTCCCTGTAATCCACAACCTTTCATTAACACAACACAGCTGTGTGTTACACAACATGCGGGACTGATAACATGTTTATATTTTTAGCCTCTTGATGACGCTTCTTCTTAGCGTCTCAGACCCAAAGCAGATTTTTCTCAGGATTATTTGAGATTATTTGGTAAAATTCTCCTCTGACTTGTTTGTGTGTGTGTGTTTGTTTTTTAGGTCTGGAAGATTTCCCAGATTATGACCCAAACCTCCTCAGTGACCCCCAGTGGCCTTGTGGGAAACATAAGCGAGTGTTGATCTTTGCCTCCTACATGGTAAGGAATTAAAACAGGAAATAATCACAGTGATTTTACTGCTTTAAAATGCATCTAATTAATTCATGTTGAATATACCAAATTTAGTATGTTTGGCATGGGGTGTCAAACATGCGGCCCGTGGGCCAGAACCGGCCGTGAGGTCTTTTATGTCAAATATGCACTAATATTTCGCATTAGATTCAAACAAAACTCAAAGGTGTAGTTACAGGAGTGAGTGTTACCTGCTGCAGCCTCTGAGCCTCGTCATCATCCAAATGTAATTATAGAACGTGGAGATTATTCATAAACAGCAGTGGAAACAGGCTGACACCGTGAAATGACACTAACATTAACAGTAACAATAGAACCTGGAGGAGTTTTATGGTACCAGCTGTAACAGACGATCCAGAGCCACCGCCCCCTTCACTCAGCAGCCAATCACAGATGTATTAGTGCAGTTTAATTGGATGCTGTGGTTAAATGTTTCTGCATGTTGAAGGCGTTTCCCCCTTTGTCATAATGGAAACTCTGCAAATGTTGCAAATGGCCCCGGTGTCCTCTTCACTGGCAAACTACAACCATACTTTAGAACACTTCTGAACCAAAATGACGTCATGGAACAGTTAAGAGGAGTCATTAAGCAAGCAGACTAACGACTCCAAGGAACTGAGCTACTGGGAACCTCCTGGTAGGGATGTCATGAGAACCGATACTCACAATACCATTTGATATTATGATTTAAAAAAAAAAAAGTTGATACTCATTTTTTTTAAGAAACGGAAAAAACAATGCCTGCGTAAGAATCGGTACCATCGGTAGGCTACTACTCTTCTGGAATTGATGGAGGTAGTACGCGCCAAAAGTACACATGCAACAGGTACAGCAACTCATGAAAGAACATTAACGGCTGCAGCCAATGCTCGGCCTCGTCTAATGGACAAACAGGGGCCATAGGTCATGTGTGGAAGTATTTCAGGTAGACGACCATGACGTGGTTATTGACACGCGTAAGCCACTGTGTAAACGCCGCCACCGCTGAATTCAAATGAAGGGGAGGAATACCATGAACCTAGCAAAGCACATAAGACAGGTACCCAGATCTGTTTCAAGAATTCAAGGTGAGTTCTGTTATTCAGCATTAAACACTTGACATGCGATACCATCAGGGCTCGACACTGGCACTGGTCCGATGGCCCGACACTGTTTTTACAGCTTGGCCCGTTCGGAGCATCACCGATACGAAATGTTGACAACAAAAAACTATACCAGCGGTCACTAACGGGCTGGCTGCGCACCGGGTCCGGACCCAGAAGCCGTCCCATACTTACCCGGACCTGCAGCCGATGGTGGAGCGCTTCTATTTTAACCAGCTTAAGGTAGAGTAGATGAGGAAACGCACGGACCAATTGCATGTATGCAGAACCATCCCACATGATACCACTCAGCCAATCAGGTCTGTGCATTCAAAGCAGTAAACTGTGCCTGACAGTGATGAGAGTTAGAGGCAATAGAAATATTCATTTATATGCAAATACTACAAAGAAGTATTTCTTGTTTAAGTTTATGGGTTCTAATGATTTTTTTTTTAACGTGTTATCGACTTTGGTATTGAGAATTGTGTACTTTTAGTGGTATCGATATGGATTCCTGAATTTTTGGTATCGTGACATCCCTACCTCCTGGGTTCTGGATTCCCATCCCTAGTCTCCAGCCAGACGAACATCACCGTCCTCACTGACATCCCAGACCAGTGTCTTCTCTGCTCAGCTCTGTATGGGACTGGGAGCGGGGTCCTGAACCAGTACTTCTTTGGGGACAGTTGCGGCGCTGTTAAATCTGGTGCTCCTCATATGGTTGACCGTCCCTGTGAGGACCATGTGGATGAGGAAAAAGGTCCAAGAGTGAGGAAGTGGAGGAGAAATGGCTTCACTGGCTGTTTCTGACGTCCTGCCACACCTGGTGTCACTGGGCGACCAGTAGAAAACCAGTCCACCGTGGAGACCCCAGGGCTTTGGATCAGTGCTGCTGGGACATAAACCAGGGTCTGATCAAAGCGGACTGGATCCCCTGAGTGAGGATGGATCAGGAGTTTACATTAGTGCTGAACATGTAAAGGAGAACAGAGGGTGTTTTAACAGTGACACAGTTTACGTCCTCGTAGTTCATTTCCATTCATGCCTATTGTTTACACTGTAAACGTCTGCCAGCCCTTCACTTCTAAACCAAACTAATCCTCTTTACTCGGCTTCTCTTCTTCCTCCTCTCTGTTTCTTTTTGTTCCTCCTTCTCCTCTTTCACCTTTTTCTCCGTTTCCTCTTCCTTCTCTCCTGTTTTTCCTTTTTTCCCCTCTATTAATGATTCATCTCTTCCTTTATTTCTGTTTCTTCTTTTCCATTTACACTTCTCACCTTTCTCTTGTCTTTTGTTTCTCTTATCTGTTCCCATCTTTGTTTCTTCTCTTCCTCCTTTTTACTTCTCTTTGTCTTTCCTCTTTGTCTCTAATTTTTCTCTATTAATGTTGTCTTCCTTCTCTCTTTTCTTTTCTCTTTTCCTATTTTCTGTTTCTCTTCTCATTTTTACTGTTCTTTTTCCTTGTTTTCCTCTTTCTTCCCATCCTCCTCTTTTTACTTTTCATTTCTGTTTTTTCTTCTTGATCATCATTTATCTTTTCTGTTTGTTTCTCTTCATTATCTCCTGTTTTCATCTTTTCTTTTTTCTCCTTTTTCATTTCTGTATTTCCTCTCATTTCCTCTTTTTTCCATTAATATTTCTCGTCTTCCTTCATTTTTCTTTTCGCTCTTTTCTGTTTGTTTTTCTCACTTTCTTCCTCACGTTCTCTTCTGTTCGTTTCCTCTTTTCTGTCTCTCCTTTCCCTCCTCTTTTTACTTTATTTTCCTTCACTCCTGTCTTTTCCTCCCTTCTGTTTACGTTTCTCATCTTCCTCCTTTCTTGTCTTTTCTTCTTTTCTGTCCTTATGTTCCTTCTCTTATCATTTTCTGTTTCCTCTCTTCCTCTTCTTTCTTGTCTCCTTTATTCTTTTAATGTCCCCTCTTCCTCTGTTCTTGTTTTTATCTTGCTCTTTCTTGTCTCCCTCAGACGACAGTAATCGAATACGTGAAGCCGTCGGATCTGAAGAAAGACATGAACGAGACGTTTAAGGAGAAGTATCCTCACATTAAACTCACTCTCAGTAAAATCCGCAGGTAAACCTTCAACCAGATCAACATTATCACTGAATAAATAAATACTATCACACACAGAGACACTTGGCATTAAACCTCCTGTGTCTGCGTTTCAGTCTGAAGAGGGAGATGAGATCAGTGAGTGAAGACTGTGGCCTTCAACCCGTCACCATCGCGATGGCTTTTGTCTATTTCGAGAAGCTGGTTCTGCAGGGACGACTAAATAAACAGAACAGGTACAGAAACAACACAACACAACTGAGAAACACTGCATTCAGTCCATGTAATAACAGAACTGCTAAATTTAACACATAAATCAAACACAGTTGGATCAGAAATATTCAACACCCAAAGATTTTAAAGATTTAGCCATTAAACTTTTCTCAAACAGCAATATTCTGCTTTGGATGACTTCTTTATGAGTTGAGTGATACGGAAAATCAACACAGAAAATGCATGATGTAGTATTTGTGTCCAACAGTATATTTTTTTAAGTGATCTATGTCACAATTATTCAACCCCTACATAATATTGTTGTTTTTAAAACTTTCTGACACTTTTTTATGCCTAAGGTGGAGGTGAAACATAATTAATGATCCTTATTTTGCAATGTATGTTGTTAAAATGATTCAAATCTGTACTGATGAATATTTTTTGTTGTTTAGTGAGTTTTTTTCTGTCATATATACATGGTTTCTGCGGGTCATTAAAAAGCATTAAGTCATTAAATAGATTGTGTGAAAATTAAGGCCTTAAATGGCATTTAAAAGCCTTAAATTTGATGTCCAGAGGCATAAAAAAATTAAATACTCTTGATGGAAAAAAGCATTGTTGTTCACTATTTATTTTGATTATATAAACATTTAATAATTTTGATCGGAAGAATAGTGTGATTATTGACAGGCGGAACCCTTTAATTGTCTATTGTTTATGGCCAGTACATGAAGTCATAAACACCGGATGCTTGAAATGCAACGCACTGTGAGCATGCTCATGCCGTGGCGAAAGAGTGGAGAGAATAATAGCAAATGTCGGAAAAATGGGCAAATGCAAGTTTCAGCAGAAGTGATTAGAGGAGGAACTATTCAGAACCTGGTTAAAGCCTGTCGACAGTAAACCGTCATAAAACTATATATAAAACTGTATCTGCAGTTGGACATGGGCATTAAATTTGTTTAAAGTGACATTAAAAAGGGCGTTAAATTAGATTTGCTGATACCTGCAGAAACACTGCCTTAGTCATTATCTTTCAATTATATTAATAAAATGTCTTTAGATGAGGGGGTTGAATATTTCTGATTGCAAATGTGTATGTGTATATAGTTAAAGACTCAGTCACTGTCAGAGTCACTGATTAGTCAGTTTACTGCTGTTGCAAAAGTTACTGTTTTACATTTGCCTTTTATAATCTTAAATACTTCTTTGGTTCTAGATTACTTTAACATTAATTCATGTATTCTTAAATTTTTATGGACATCAGTATTAAAATTTCAATACCAGGTAATAATGACCATCAATCCCAAAATAACTCACTCTTAAGAACTAAAATGTTGAATGAATTAAACTGATTAATATGTTGTGAATAATAGCAGAGGTCACATATTTAATCCAGACTATGTCATTTCCCACAGTCCTGTAATGTTCTCCTTGAGGCTAGAGCTCCCTCTTGTGTGAATTTTTAGTCATTGCAACAGCAGAAAAATGAATTGATTCAGTCGGGAGGATAAGATGATTTGTAGGTGTTTGTGTTTATATTATCGAAAGACAGAGATAAAAAAAAAACCATGTAAAATGTAATTGAACACAAAGAATGAGTTGTGAACAATTAAAAAAAAAAAAAAAAGAAAATGACAATGAACAGCACTGTCCTAGAAGTCTGTTTGTTTTTTGTTCATGCACATATTTGTTGTGTTTTCCTGTTTTATCTGAAGAAAAGAGAATGCGAAATAAATATAGTATATGCTCATTTCAACACTACAAAAACAACAAAGCTAAAGGGGACCCAAGAGTTTTTCCACAGAACCAGATGGGTGCTTCAATCAAACTGGGTTTATTTCTGGCACTTTGCCTGCTTTATAGACCCAGTAATAAAAGAGAAATTTAGACATATTTCCTCCCAGGATGTACAGTGCTCAGCATAAATGAGTACACCCCCTTTGAAAAGAAGTAAGATTTTAATCAGTATCTCAAAGAACACAACTACAATTTCAAAACTCTGGACAAAACTGAGGTTCATAGAACATTCCCTTAACTCAGAACATGATAGTAATGCTGATAGTATCACTTAGGTGACAAAATCTACAGTTTTACTCAAATTAGGTGATGCAAAAATATAGTCCGCTGTCTGTTGGACGCCTGTTTGATGAATAACTGCACTCACCTGGGATTGAATTCCTGTTCATTTTAATTTTGGAGCTTAAAATCTAGCTCTGCTCCTCAGACTTTCATTGGGGTGGACTCATTTGTGCAACATGGTTTTTAATTAATTTATTAGGAAAATGACTTTTTGTGTGTGCAAATGAACATATCTTCTTTGTAATCAATGGCCCACATTTGTGGGAGTATTGTGTTGTATAGTGTCCCATAGAAAATGTTGATTCTCAAAGAAAACTAACGGTTTTGTGACAAATCTGTTAGGGTGGACTCACTTATGCTGAGCACTGTACCTAATGATGACCTCAGATAAATGCAAAAAAAAATTCTACTCTTGCTCTGACCCATCCCAAAATTAATGAATTTCTATTAAAATATTGGGGCCAAAATTGTGACAGGAAAAGCTACCTAGATGTCAGTGCATTTTGCATTTTACGAAATCAGTCAATCAAAATGGTCTTATATACCGCTATAAATAAAGACACTGTTAAATTTGAGGATCCTTGTGGTTTTTCTAATCCAGACATTGGTTTTTCATGGATCGGCCGTCTCATTCTGGAACCTGCCCATTTAAACACATAGAAATTGTGAGTGATTTTGCAACAGCGGCCATTTTTATGAAACATTCTGCCTTGCATAATTAGTTCAATTCCCAAAATCTACCTGTGAGAGAGTAAAAAGATACTTGAAAAAATAGTAGCACCATGTTACATGTGGATTTTTGTATTCAAAATAATACAAAAAATATATAAAAATGTGTTTTATCTGAAAAATAGTTTCTCTTTTATCTCAGTGAATATTTATTTTTCAAATAGACCCAAAGTGCTTCCAAACTTGCTTCATCACATTAGTCTGCATCTGGTTTGAATTTTTAGCCCCATGTTCTGTTTTTAGGACCAGTTTCATAGAAGCATCCATATGTAACAGGTCTTAAGTTTCTTAAATTTCTGGAGTTTAACTTTTGTCATTTTCTATTTTGGGTTTTGGTTTCAGGATAGTTTTAGTTCATTTTATGGGTTCATATGCAGGATATATAATTTTGATTTTACAGGTTTTATAAGTAAAGCTTTGATTTAGAGATGATGAAATAGGCTGAATGAAAGACAACATCCCAACTTTTTTTGGAATGGTGGTCGCATGTCAATGTGATTTACAAAATAACAGTAAAAGTTGCATATTATGCAAATTGCATTTTGCACAGCGAGAAAGAAAAAAGCCTCCACTTACAGGATGGGAGTAACTGCAAGTCAATTCCCAAATGATTAAAATGTGTAATAAACAGGAAACAGAGTGTAACACTGGTAAAAATGCAGCCATCCTGTTTTAGTTTTGTTGAATAAATATAAAAAGTTTTGTATTTATGAGATTAAGTAAAACCACATTTTAAACATTGAAAATTGGGATTTTAGTTCATGTTGAATTGTTTATGTTTTTATTTAATATTGATTTTACTTTTATACAGTAATTTCTTAGTATTGGTTTTTGTAAAATATAATAACACTAGTCGTTTTTCCATTGGACATATGCACAAAACTTTACCGATATTTACTAAAACTCGAAAAAACAGAGGTAATGTTGGTTTTTCCATTAAATCCCTAATGTGATGATTTATCGTGAGATGACACGAGAAGTCATTCCATAAATATGGTGACGAACATAAATAAGATGTTGATTTACAGATATATTCATTATTAGTATATATTACCCCTCTATCCTGTACTAAATTGAATAATTATTCAGTTTCCTGGTGTGTCCACACATACCTCTTTTAAAACTCTTTTTCTTTGCTTGTTGCAACATCTGTCAACATCGTTTTTTTTGTTTTTTTTACACGACTCTAGTTGCAGAAAAAGGTCTTTCCATTGCAGTTTTGCGTGATATGCCATTAGTGCTACGCCTGAAAAACTACCTCTTGCCAGCACAAAAACTTTTAATTGAAAACTGAGAGTTTTGGCAAAATTATCGTTTTTCCATAAGGTAAATTTTTATGTGCAAGTTATATTCGTGCAGTTTGAGGGTGAATGGAAAAGCGACTACTACTAGACAGGTTGATTCATGTTTAATGTTATATTTTATGTAACTGATGGGCAGTGGCTGCTTCTTGTGGTCAGTTCGTAGTTCTCTGCTTCACAGATTGGTTTTTATTTACAGGAAGTTGGTGTCAGCTGCCTGCATCCTATTGGCTGCCAAAATCAGCAGTGACCTGAAGAAACAGGAAGTCAAACACCTCATAGATGTGAGTCACAGCCACACACACACACAGACACACCCGTTGCACTAACATGAGTGATGTCTGTGACCATAAACGTCACCACACCATGAGAGAATAACAGTTAGTGTCCAGTGGTGTTTAGGTTAATGGGGTCTGTTCATTTTGGAAAACAGATTCACTTCAATATAAAACAAGTGCTGCCAGGCACGACAAACCCCGCCCCTCAAACGTACTGTATCTTATTTTGGCATCGATCCAGCTGATGCCATCATGTCTATGCATGTGCTGATGTCAACATATCAACTGCCTCTACATACAGTATGTGCTAAGTTTGAAGCAAATTTGTTGTTTTTATAGACATTTCAAGTAAATGGTGAAACAAAGATGTAAAGAATTCTTTAAAAAAAATGTTAACTTTGACCTACTTTTCTCAAAATGCAATCACATCTATTCTGGGTCACTGGCAATGTATAAACCAAAATTTGGTATGAATTCAACCAATAGTTTTGCTGCTACAGACATTTGATATTTTGCCCATTATAAGTAAATGGGAAAAAAAACATAAAAAAATTCATAAAAAATTTGAACTTTGACCTACTGTTCCCCAAGTGTAATCAGATCTATGCTGGGTCACTGGCAATCTACAAACCAAATTTGGTATGAATTCCACCAATAGTTTTGCTGCTAAAGTGTTAACAAACAAACCAAACCAAAAACAACACCCCTTGCCTCTCCTTTGGGGGGGGGGTAATTAACACCCGCCCCCACAAACAGAGTCAGGTGATGTGAGACGACGGCATTGACCTCTGTCGGTCGGATCGCGTTGCTCGTGCTCAGATGTTTGAAGCCGATTTACCTGAGCAGGTGGAACTCAACCCGCTGACGGAGAAAAGTGTCCCGTCACGCAGACCTTTAGCAGACGACAACACGACTGTCGACCTTTACATCAGACGGACAACTCTGACCTGAGCTGTAACATGTACCCGTGAACCTGCAGCCGATGAATACACCATATTTAAACCCAGTGAAACCGATATGACAAATGTCCGTGTACACATTTTTTGTGTGTCTGTGGCGTAGTATTTGTCCAGCAGTGTGTGTTTTGTGTGTCTGTGGCGTAGTTTTGTGGAACACTGTATTTTGTGTGTCAGTGGTCCAGTGTGTACGTAACAGTGTGTGTTTTTGTCTTTCTACAGTGCACTGTCAAAATGGGTGTTTATGTGTCAGTAGTGTGGTAACTGTGCAACAGTGTGTGTCTTTCTATATCTGTGAAGCAGTGTGTGTTGTGGGTGTGTGCACTGTAGTTTTGGGTAATCATATATGTTTTGTGTGTCTGTGGTCAAGCGTTTGTGTAACAGTGTGTCTTTGTGCATCTGCAGTATTTGTGTAACGGTCTGTATCTTTATGCGTCTGTAGTATTTGTGTAACGGTCTGTGTCTTTGTGCATCTGCAGTATTTGTGTAACGGTCTGTGTCTTTGTGCGTCTGCAGT
>JAPQRP010000028.1:136053-149971 GCA_037367295.1 Apogon hyalosoma
TGAAGCTGCGTTTCAGTTCCATGAGCTAAACTCTGGAACAGTCTTCCTGATGACGTCAGACAGACTCTACTCTGACACTGTTTAAGTCCAGGCTGAAAACGGCTTCAGCTGTGCAAACAACTACTGAAAGGGTTCCATCTGCACTCTGCTCTTCTTTTTTTTAAACTTTATTTTAATTATCTTATTTTAATTGATTGTTATTTATGTTTTATTGATTATGTTTTAACTGTAATTGTGTGTTTTCAACTTTTCTCTTTTCCATTTTTGTAAAGCACTGTGAATTGCCTTGTGTATGAATTGTGCTATACAAATAAACTTTGCCTTGCGTTGCCTAATTAATGTTTTTTTTTTTTTTAATAATAAGAACAATGGTAACTGAATTTATGTAGTTTTCTCAAGCTTATTTATTGTTAAGACACTTACTCAATTTAGATATTTGGGTATTTAACTGTAAAGTCCAAAACTTTACAACCTTTGTAGTTTATTTTGGACATCTTCAGTTATTGGCTGCATCCACCAATTAAAACAGCTGAAAAAGTCAAAGTTCGCTATAATTACTACAATAAGCAGACATACAGAGAACATACATTTGACAACACCCCCTTACATTTCTTAGCCAATGTTTTACAAAGAAAATAAGTTGGAAGTTCACAACCCCTTGTGGACACCAAAGGTCAAGATGTTGCCATGGAGATGACCCTCTCCTGTCATGTGAGGAGATAGAAGTGAGATGGATTGCAGAGTAAGGGTCTCACTGGCCTTGTTTATGGATCAGTACTTCAGCTGCAGGATACAGATGTAGACAGATTAAGGATCTACAGGACATGAGGCTCTTTGAATGATCTGTACGACACAGTACAACAACAGCATGATGATGGATACTTAGATTATGGGATGGCCTTCAGAGTCACCATATAACAACCCAACTGAACTATGGGAGGTTTTAGCCGTGTAAAGGTAGTGTGAAGGTAATAAAGGCTTGGATTTAAAAGGTTATGTGTTATGTTTTGTTTTGAAACTTGGTCAGGTCTCACTGAGCAAAATAAATAATAAATAAAATCCATAATTGGGTGCTTCCATGAAACTGGGTTCATCCTCGCAACCTTCTCCAGGACTAGATGTTCCAGATTATTAATGAGTGAATGAATGAATGAGCAGATCATTGGATAAATATCGTAGATAATATTGAATATTTATATGGACACATTTTCTGAATGTGTTCACAAAAATTGAGTCAAAGTAAACAACTGACCTTCGACTACTGTTTTTTTAGTCCCGTTTACGAACTTAAGAGATTTATTTAGTGAAATGTCCTCCATTCATGATTATGCCTTTTATTTGGATGATTATGGAAACCCTAAGTTGTTTTTCAGAAAGACTTTTCAAGCAAATTTCAATGCCTGACAAGTTCAAATGGACTCCAAGAAAACCAAACATCAAATGAATTTGGGTCTTTCTGGGTTGAAACTGGGTTCATTTTGGTATCTGGCACTTTACCACCTTTTTAGACCTAATAATAAAAGGTAAATTTAGTTATATTTCCCCCCAGGAAGTACCTGATGATGACCTCAGATAAATGCAAAAAAAGTATACTCTTGCTCTGAGTCATCCTAAAATTAATGATTTTTTAATAAAATATTGGAATGAAAATTGGGACAGGACAAGCTACGTAAATGCCAGTGCATTTGATCTGAAAACATGGGTGTAAAGGGTCTTATATACCGCAATAAATAAAGACACTGTTAAATTTGTCGATCCTAGTGGTTCTTCTGATCCAGACATGTGGCTTTTTCATGAATCTCAGTCTCATTCCAGGTTTCATGCGTAACCCATCGCGTCCAATCACGTTACATGCAGAACCGGCCCATTTAAACACAAATAAATTGTGATTTTGCAACAGCGGTCATTTTTGAGAAACACTCTGCCTTGCGTAATTAGTTCGATTCCCAAAATGTACCTGTGAGAGAATAAATGATATTGAAAAAAACAGTAGCGCATAATTTTTGCGTCCTTTCTACTGTGTTACATGCGGAATTTGTGTAAAACTAATATAAAAATGTGTTTTATCTGAAAAATAGTTTCTCTTTTATCTCAGTAAGTATTTATTTTTAAAATAGCCCCAAAGTGCTTCCAAACTTGCTTCATCACATTCGTCTACATCTGGTTTGAATTTTTAGCCCCACGACCTATTTTTCCAGTTAAAATACATTTCAGTTTATTGTCATTCAAGTTGTTGCAACCTCAGCCTGTTACTCCATGTTTTAACCTTTGTTGCCGTTTGCCGCCAATCCCTGTGAGACCGTTTTCCATCCACCGTGTGAATATCTGCTCTGTCTGTTTACGGATGGATTTTTTTGTAACGACCTGTGCCGCCTGACTAAGCCTTCGGATCTCTGCTTCCTGGTTCCTTCACCTTGTTGTTTCTGTTTGACCCCTTCATTTCCAGTCTCCAGTCCGACTGGTCAAGGCAGGCGACCATCCTCCAAGAGCCGGGATCTGCTCCAGGTTTCTGCCTGAGAAAACTTTTGTTATGATGTGACGCTATATAAATAACATTTGAATGATTGACTGATTTATTTGGTTGATTGATTGACTGATTGATGATTTAATGCCTCTGAGACACAGTTCACAGCCTGACAAATTGCCATACAGGTTGAAATTACATCCGCAGGCACACTTTAACAAAGCAGGAAACACTAAATTGATAGAATAGCACTTTGTTCCAGCGAATATATGAAATCTTGACATCTCACATTCAGTGCATATAAAGCCAGTGCACACTACAATCATAATTATATGATCAAAATCAGGTAATGACTCTATTTCATTCCATTTTTAAATGTTTAATGCTCTGGGTGCATTTCACAGTCTTACTTCACTTTCTAGATGAATAAAATGGTACAGCAAAGTTAGCTCTGATGGTTTGAATCGTCGACCAGGGAGCTCTGACTATGTAAAAATTTTTTCTCAGTCCTGTCGTCAAAGCCCTTTCTTTTTAGGGCTGTCTGCATTACTGTCAGAATATACAACATAAAAGTAAAGCAAAGATGAAATGTGTCTACCCATAAGACCCAAATCACATTTGGAAACATCTGAAGCTTTAAAATAATAACTGGGAGGGCATTTTTTACTGTCATTTCTATGATATTTGAAGGATTTTAATAAAAAAGCAGCCACAAGATGGGACTTATAATAGTACACAGACATTTTCACAAAAATATCAATATGAATAAAATATAAGCTCAAGGCAAGCACTTTAGATAAAAGCCTATCCAGGATGCACAGGTAAAAGCTGATTGAAAGTGGGAGGTAAGAAGGTAAAAGTTTGTCCTTAAAAAGAAGAAGAAAGGAGGAGGTTTGTGTGAAGGATGAAAAAGCTAAGAACATTTTCAGCCACTATGAAATGGAGTTTAAAAAGGACTGAGCTCTTTTTTTAAATAAAGGTTAGGACGGGATAAAGCAAAGGTAAAAATAAGCTTGATGAATGGATAGAAGGACATGTGTGAGAACAATGTGTTTCCATCATTTGAAAAAATTACAGTTGTGGAGAAATAATGTGGAACAGTACAAAGCCACACATTTGCGCTGGATGGAGATGGTTCAGGAACTCACCTTCTTCACAGGGTTTCTGCAGGTGACAGCAAGTCGAATTTAATGCTTTTTAACACCACTTTAAACAAATTTAACACCCAGGTCCAACTGCAGATACAGTTTTATATAAAGTTTTATGACGGTTTACTGTCGACAGGCTTGAACCAGGTTCTGAATAATTCCTCCTCCAATCAATTCTAATGAAACTTGCATTTTCCCATTTTTCCGTCATTTGCTAATATCCCCTCCGCTCTTTAGTCACGGCATGAGAACGGTCACAGCACGTTGCATTCCGAGCATCCTGTGTTGTGACCAAGGTTATTATCGTTAACAAAAACTAACGAAATGACGAAAACTAGGATTGAAAAAACATTTTCGTTAACTGAAATAAATAAAAAGTATAATTAAAAGAAAAAAATTATAACTAACTGAAACTGTATTGTGTGCTTACAAAACGAACTAACACATATAAAAATTAGGGATAAAATTCCCTTTGTTTTCGTCTTTGTTAATGTCGGATTCATATGAAATCGATTTATTTCGCTCAAGTAATTTTAGCTGGCGGCACCATATGGCATTTCACGGTCCGTCACTTCTCGTCACCTGTCGTTTAGAGTTGTCTTCTCGTCCCCACTCTACCTGCAACATGGAGACTAAAGTTGGGGGAAAGCAGCAGAGTCCTGTATGGGATTTCTTTGAATACAACAGCAAGGAAGATAAAATATTTGAAAAAACTAAACTAAAACTAAGCATTTAGAAAAAAAAAAAAAAAACCAAGTAAACATGTTCTAAAAATGAATTAAAACTAACTGAATTAGAGAAAAAAAAAGTTGAAACTAAATAAAACTAAACTAGAATGAAAAATCCAAAACTATTATTACCTTGGTTGTGATTTTGTGTAGGCTTATCGGCTATAAACAATAGCCAATTAAAGGGTTCCGCCTGTCAATCATCACACTATACTTTCAATCAAAATTATTAAATGTTTATATAATCAAAATAAATAGTGAATAACAATGTTTTTTTTCATGAAGTGTATTTAATTTTTTAATGCTTCTAGACATTGAATGTAATGCTTTTTTAATGCCATTTAAAGCCTTAATTTTCACAAAATCTATTTAATTACTTTTAATGCTATTTAATGATGTGCAGAAACCCTGTTTCAGGTTTTGGCAAACACAGTACCATATTCAGCAAACATGATGCAGCGAGTAGATTTTCACTTCTTAAACAACCACCAAGAAAGAGTATCAGACTGGACTGTGTTTCGATGGTAAAAGGTCAAGTGGTCTAATGAGTCCAGATTGACCCCGTTTCCAAGTGATGGAAGCATGAGAGTGAGAAGAAAGCTGCATGAAGTGATTACCCATCATGCCTAGTGCCTACAGTATAAGTCTGTGGGGGCAGTGTTATGATCTGGGGTTGATTCAGTTTGTCACGTCTTGGTTCAACAATGTTTTGTGTCCAAAAAAAAAAAAAAACAAACAAACAAAAAAACAAACCCTGAATATACTGAATGACCAGGTCCAGGGTTCCCACGGGGTCTGAAATCCACCAACATTTCTTTGGTCTTGGAGGTTCAGTGAGATGCAGTTTTTGTGACACCACTCTCTGGTTGCTTCATTTAGTTATAACTCAATTTAGTTATAACTGGCCTCAGCATTTACTCCACACTTCGGAGCAGATAGGTTCCTCCACAGTTCGTGCCTTTTCCCCACAGTCCCGTGATTTGCCGAAGTGCATCCACAGTCTGTCCCGCGATGAAATCCAACTTTATTTTGAGTCTGCAGCTCGCACACTGATTTTGTGAGTCCGCAACTCTCCTCCAACTGTGTCACCATCTGCTGTAAAACCTTCCCATTGTCACTAACTGCTCCAAAGTGCTCCTTAATTTTGATCCGACAGCAGCTGGGGTCCCTTTGTGCTGCTGTCTTTCCGACTTTGCAACCCCAGGGCAACTCCAAGGCCAATTAGGTGTCCTGTTGTCAAAAATCCAATAGGTATAAAATCCTCGACATCCTCCCCCGATAGAACCGACAGCATGCTACCCTCCCCTCGTCTCCAAGTGTCGATAATAGCTAGCCACGAAAGTTCCATCAGGGCAGGAGGGCTCTGTTCTGGGTGAAAAAAATCCTGTCAATTGCGCTGAGTGACCAGTTGATCAATTCCATAATTTGGCCGTTTGGAGCTCAAGCAAGCAGGGGATCCAAAAGTCAAGTCAAATGAGACAGAGGCAAAAAGCAGAACGAAAGAGGGAGGCAGGAACAGCTCAGAAACACGTCTGCTCTCGACAGAGGACAGGAGAATTTATCAGATAGAGTTATTTTACCCAAAAACCCATCAATAGTATTTGCTCACTATTATAAAATGATCATGACTTGATCAGGAGCAGTTTGTAGGTTTTACTGGTCACACAAGCAGCTGCATGAATGTAAATGTATTCAACATGAGGCAAACATAGGATAACGTAAGCCTTTCATAACGTTAGCCTACTCACACAATTTAACTATTCTCGACAAAATCTTTTCTCCTTTAAATGTGCAGTCTTATTGCTAGGAATTTAAAACAGTGACTCATTTGGAAACCACCTTAAAACTTACCTCAGAATTCTGTATTCCATGAAAGTAGGTTCTCTCAATACGTGTCACTCACTTGACAGACGTTTATTCTGCTTTTCTCGTTCGCATCTCCAATAATCGCGCATCTTTCAACGAGACGTGCAGTGACCTGTCAATCAACTGGGGTGACACTGGCGCTTGAGGTGTCCAATCAGACTCGACCAATAGACTCATCATTGCAACAGATAAACAATAGGGCCACGTTGCCATGGTGTCAAATTTCATGTGCAGAAACAGACATGCCAGCTGAGAGGTTATCAAACTGAAAATGCCAGTGGGATTTACCAAGAAAGTAAAGGAATGAACTGGATCAGAGGATCTGTCACTTTAGGAAATCAAAACTCCACCAAATCCAGTGAGATCCTCATGTGAACTCTGCATCCAGTACATTTAATAAACTGTTTGTTTAAACAGCTTGAAAAACCCTAAATATAACGTGGAATTATCTCTAAATGGTGCATCAGTCAGTTTTAAAATTATATTATAAAAAGTTCATTGTTTATTTTCCAACTTACACATTTAGCACAACATTCTACTATTCTGAAAAGGTTCATTCCCTGTTTATTTCTGCTCATTTTGTATGTTTTTATATATTCTCTATGGATTTGTGAAGTGGTACCATGGATTTTTTTTCTGTATAAATGGACAGATGACTAATATGTTGTGAGAATGCATTAGTAGGCCTCAGTGAAGCAGCAGTCTGCAGTATATTAGTGACCTGTTAATGCAGGACTGATTCAGACACTCAGACCATTAGACCTCCTGCTCTGAAAGGTCAGCTCTTCAAAATGACTTTAACCTTTTTTCCTCACATAACCACTTCGAAACCAAAGCCAGTAGTAACTGAAAAACTACATCTGAGAAGGTCAAATGGTGTTCAAAGAGAAACACAGCAAACTCAGTTGATTAGTTTTCCAGTCTGACTCATGAAAAGAACTGACTGACCTCAAAGCAGTATTATTCACTACAATGAACATGAAATCAAGAATTTAAACACGTAAAACCCATATAATTTGTAGCTCCATGGGATGCTTTCTGTTGAAATGCATCCTGGTAGTTGTAGTCTAAGACAGTTATTAAACTTTTCCTGATAACTGACTTTTTCTGGAGCTGAAAACACACCACGTACGTAATCAGTCCCTCCAGAAAAACGTGATTATGCAATCGCATAATTTGATGCATAATCAAGCAAATATTGCACATTATGCAGGGGACCAGATTGTTTCAAAAAGGGCACATGTTCACTGCAATAACAGCATATGTCCATGCAAAATATAAGGGGGTTGCATGATTTCAAAATCCCCGCATTTTTCAGCGTACAGTTCTAAAAAATACTGCATTGTAACTTGACACAGGAAGTGATGCAATATGCGACACGGCAACATCATCGGCACAGCCACAGAACATAAACTAACCACGAGCCTCTGCAAAAATCCTGCAAGATGATGAAAAATGCAGCTCATTTGCCGACAAAAATATCTGCAACAAAACAAAGCAAACCAGTAAACGAAGTCCCACACGAAAGCAGGTTCATACTATTTTACAGCCCATGCAACTGTACATTAGAACATGAGAGAAAATCAACACTGAAGAGCAACTTGACCAGCGTCAAACATCTGAAAACGGTTTCTGCTGCAGGTATAATAATGTTCTATGAACATAACGGCTCTAATAGCCTTGAAACAGATGGCCTGTTCTGCCTCAGTTTTGTGAAGCAGGAAGCAGTTATTTTATTTTTGACACTTGTGGCTCAGAAATATTAAAGCCATGTTTAGAAAATAAAGAACTAAAACAGAACCAGCACTTTGTGGGATGTAATGTATGCTTACTTCTTGGATGTTTGTTTATCATAGGATATCATTAGACATTTTTCACTTAGTAGTCGTCTCGTTAGAACAGGTTGTGGGAGAAGAATCAGTGTTTTTCATTGAAACACGTTTTTCCAGTTCCTGCATATTTTAGCAACTTTGCGCATTTTTGCAAATTCCCGCATTTTCACCGCATAAAGTCACATAAAAACCCTCCATCGCATAAATCAAGGATTTTTGCCTGCGTTTTTCTAGACGGATTGAGTAATAATAATAATAATAATAATAATAATAGACCGGATTTCTATAACACTTTTCAAGGCACCCAAAACACTTATATTACATGAGTAAAAAATAAATTAATAAATAAAAATAAACCAAACAAACTACTTTTTCAACTAACTGAAATAAATAAACTAACAGACTAATACTAGATAGCTGCGATCATAGATACTTCTTTGACCATGTTCCTAAGACCTATTTGCAAATATTGCAGCAAAGTTTTGTTAATGATACAAAAATAGGATAAACCCATGGACACTAACAACTGAGTAGCTATTCTATGTTTTTTTTTTTTTACTGAACAGGTGTAGGAGGTTCTGGTTACAAAACAATTCCCACGCATGGCTATACTTTTATTCTGCACCTCAGATGGACAAATGATACTGTTTTTAATGTTTGCACACAAAAGCCCACATGGAGACACATTAATATCCAACCTGAATCTGAATAGAGCTGTTATTCCATTTAAAACATTTTGCCGTACAACAACTGCGTTAACGTGAATCTGTGTGGGATGGGAGACGAACACAATGACTATACATTTCACAAAACAGACCGCAACTCAGTCTGAAAGGATTAGACATGCAAAGGATTCTGATTTTTGTATTAAGCTTTTAAAACCTGGTGTGTTCCTATGATGGTAATTGATTTTTTTATTTTTTTGTGTGTAGCTATATAACCATTTTTCATTGATTCATACAGATCTCCCACACTCTTCTTCCTCCTCTTCCTGCTCCATTTAGTCTTTTGTGTTCGTCGGTACATCAGTCAGTCCACTTGACGTGTGTAGGCTGACCATTATCGCTATTAAGAAAGAAGCAATAATCTGCCAAACCTTACTGCAAAGTCTGTCGAAGCTCTATCATTGGAGAAAACTTCACTGCAACAAACCAGATGTATTCTCTATTCCATCATAATCTGATTTTACAACACTCTATTACCAGGTGACTTTATGAGATGGGATAAAAGCATCCATCAAATAGAACAATACATAACTTTTCCTTTCTACATGGTAGGATTTTTCGTGTTCGTTGATCGGAAGCTCCAAAGACGAGTTCAGGACGCACTTGGTCTCAGTTCAAGAATTTATTCCAGGGGTGTCCAATCCTGGTCCTCGAGGGCCGGTATCCTGCACGTTTTAGACGTATCCCTCTTCCAACACACCAGATTCAAATGATCAGCCTATCGTCAAGCTCAGCAGAAGCCTGATAATGACCGTCAGGTGTGCTGGAAGAGGGAAACATCGAAAACATGCAGGATACCGGCCATCGAGGACCAGGATTGGACACCCCTGATTTATTCTGATCACATGTGGAATTTAAAAGCCAGCGCTGGTCTCTTTGGACAAGAGCTCCCGCAGGAACTTGAGTCAAAGAGCCCCGAACTCCAGGTGCGGTTGGCAGTTATCTTCTCAGGTGACTCCACCCCGAACAATAGGTTGGACTTCGCAACGTCATTCTGCTTGGGCCTCACCTATTGACGTGACTTGCCAACCATCAGTTCACGTCTTGTTACTGGGATGTGCTACGCAAAGTGTTGTGACTGTTGTTTTAGACGTGTATCTATTGGAATGCAAGGTCTTAACTTCAGTAGCCACAGCATCTTCTCCCGTGAGCAGAACTGACTCTGAATCTTATCGACGTCCATGAGTTTACTGAGAGGCAAGCCCATCAGTAGAGAAATACATGAAGTTACTGTGACATTTTAGAGCAGCTCAGAGCAATACTGTAATTATTCTACAAATATTCTTGAAGTCCTTTTTCCTGTTTACCTGATATGATGTGATATGATGAGGAGAGCGTTCAAAGTCTTACTCCTAGTCTACAAAGCACTGAATGGCCTTGAACCAAAATACATCCTAGACTTGTTGGTTCCCTATGAAGCATCCGGACCCCTGAGGTCATCAGGGACAGGTTTACTGTGCGTTCCCCAAATCAGAACCAAACAAAGTGAAGCAGCGTTCAGTTCTTCTGCTCCTCACCTGTGGAACAAATTTCCTGAATACCTGAGGTCTGCTCAAACTGTCAGCTCATGTAAATCAGGCCTGAAAACCTTATTGTTTATTGTTGCTTTCTCTTAAACTCTTAAATAATGTCTTTTAAATGAACTTTAAAATCACATTTTATCTCCGATGATTTTAATGTCTACTTTATTTTAATTTAAATGTTTTTAATATAATTTATGTCTTTGATTTGAACTGTCTCACGTTTTTAAATATATTTTTATGCCTCTCCTGTGATGCTTTTATGTTTTATGTAAAGCACTTTGAATTGTCCTGTACATGAAATGTGCTTTACAAATAAACTTGCCTTGCCTTATGTAGTCTATTATTATTATTATTATTATTATTATTATTGGCTTATTATGAAGAGTGACTGTCAATATTTGCAAAGTAATTCAACCATATGACAATAAATTGGGACAGTTCAGCTCAATTGGGAGTTCTCCAGGGAATTTTACATTTAAAGGGGTTATATCTGTATTATGGTATCATCCATATTTCTCATTCCAAATATTTTGTCACTCAGTCAAAATAACACTGTCTTCTAATCTTCACGTACTAGCATATTAGCTTAGCTCTGCACAGTTTGTGTTGTCAATAGCTGCACTAAAGATCTGTTTGGACTGAAGTAAACGAGGTGAGAACTGTCGGTTTAGTCGTGTTTAATGTTTAATGTACTGTCTTGTAAAGCAGACATAACAGACATAAAGTAGTGTATCATCAGCATAAAGGCGTAAGGCAACACCAAATATAACTCCAAATATAACTTACTCATACTTAGCAAGATTTTTGAATTTTTAGTTGAATGTACAGATTTCAGAACACTTAAGTGATCATTTAATAAAAGGTGGTAGAGCATTTTTTCAACCAATAACAATAATCAGTCACAAATATTTTATTTTATTTTATTTTATTGTGTGGCTCAGTTAAATTTCTCTGAAAAGATTAATAAACTTCATCTGATCATCTTATCACATGAAATCGCGTCGTATGTCACGCCGGTCTGTTATATGTACGCATTTTCGTCCTTTTGCGTGTTATTCGACACCATTTGGTCGCGTGTCAAGATCTCAGGGTTATGGGTTACGCTTATGTGAACCAAACCCTCAGTGCGTGATGTTTGACGTGGCATGAACATACACGCGGAAAGCTTATAATGCGTACAAATAACACATCGGTTAGCGTGTGTATTTACGTGATTTCATGATAGCATCTTGCTCATGGAGTCCTGCCATTGTAATGCTAAGGCTAATATATTAACACATCATTGTCATCAAATTTCTGCTGTTTTGGTTTGTCAATATATTTGTGAAGCATCCGTGTGGAACTGTTTCTTTAGTAAAGCAATTCAACAGCATTTGGTGACTTTTCAATCTATAGTGTATTGGTCTTAAAGATTCTGAGCTCTATAAAACAGTGCAACCCAATGTCAAGGCTAAATGACCCCATGAGCGAAACCACAACAACAAACAGTCACTGAATGCCATTGATTATTTATTCATTTCATATGCAGAGAAAAATATACAATTTAAAATTCAAGCTTCAGCAAAAATGTTCTATGCATTGACAACAAGCCAGCTAGCACGTCAGTCCAGTCTGCGATGTGCAGAACAGGAACGAGTAAATTTATTCAGCTACAGCCGGAGTCATGTGACGCAAACAGTTCTGTTTAAGGCCAATGTCAGAAGAAATCAACCGCTAAAGGGTGCATTTGGATGATAACGAGTTAAAGATGACTGAGGTGGGATTTCTGGTTTTCAAGACTCTTTACGAAGTTACCGTTAAACGTCTTCAGCGCTGTTTGGTTTTACGACCCAGGCTGTGAGCGAAATGCAGTCCACAAGTTTTACAGAGATACATACCAGACAGTCTCCCACACAGCAAAGAAACACTAATGCAACACTGCTTTTCTCTTTTGATAGTGATAATAGTCATAACAACAACATCGACATTGTATGTTTTTTCTTCATAGATTTGGATTTAACAGGTTTTCTTTTCTTTGACATTCATGTGGTCTGTAAAATGTAAACGAATGAAACAATCGCCTTCTGATGCACAGAGGTAACAATACCTACCTTGTAATAGTTTTTATTTATACACCGAGAATAACAGATAAGAGGTCAGACTTTAAATGATGATCAAAACTTTACATAAGTGTATTATTGGAACAAAAAGTCTGTACAGAGCGAACAGACGTTAAACTGGAGCATTCAGCCCTCTTCAAGTCCTTTCTGTATAGTTTTGTGCTACAAAAACACCAAACAGTAATACAAAAGATCCTTCACTTTGAACAGTGACAGTTAAGCACAAATAGCCTCACAGCTGCGTTAGCGTATCTCTGAAAAGATGAATCACGTCGAAGCCGAGGTCCTCAGTGCTCCGACTGTTTTCCACGACAGCGTATTATGGCCCCATACAGAAATAAAAACACTTGTCACTACGAGAATAAAGTCATAAAATATGGAGATAAAATCTGTAATTTTATGAGAATAAAGTTGAAAACAAAAAGAGTCACAATTTTATGAGAATAAAGTTGTAATATTTCGAGAATAAAGCCATAATATTACGAGAATAAAGTCGTAGTTTAAAAAAAAAAAAAAAGTCAATTTAATGAAAATAATGTTGTACTTTTATGAGATGAAAGGCGTAATATTTTGAAAATAAATTCGCAATAGTGCGGAAAAAAAAACGTTGTATTTTAGAAATTATAAGCCTTAAGCCTTGTTGATGACAGTGTTTCCGGTTACAGCGAAGCAGCAACTTTCACTTCTGTTGGAGCGGACGAATAATGCAAATGTGCTGTTGGTGGGCGGGGCTAATAGGCTCCGAATTTCGCTGCACGTAAACCCCAAATTAAAGTATAACCTCACAAAATGTTCCAAGTTCTCCATTATTTGACAAGTGGGTACGACTTTATTTATTATGATATTTTTCCCACCTGGTTTTAGATTATTCTCATAATATTATGGCTTTATTCTTGAAATATTCTGACTTTATTCTTGTAAAATTATGACTTTTTTTGTATTTGACTTTATTCTCACAAAATTACAGATTTTATTTCGATATTTTGTGACTTTATTATCGTACTGACAAGTGTTTTTTATTTTCTCATGTGGCCCTAATACACTGTTGTAGTTTTCCTACACAAAGTCTGCTATGTTTAAAAAACAAACCAAAAAAAAAAAAACAAAACATGAGTGTTTATGAAACCATCTGAAAACAGGGAGAGCCTTCAACATTAGACACACTAGAAGTAAAATGTTCTCTACAACTTTGCATCAGATACTGAATGTCATAAATGTCAAAAAGTACACATTACATCACATCAGTAACTGTATGTGTGTTGAAATTGGTTTAAACTGATTTTATACAGGTTACTGGCACTTCCGAATGGTCCTCATGACTTACTCCAAATATTTAATGGCACACAAAAAATAGAAACAAACACAATGAAGTAAAGTCAACATTTGACTTATGAAATATTTTTTTAAATATTGAAAATAAGCAATTTGCCACACACATCTTTATTACAATGGATTATGTGTAAAATTAGCATTGTATTGAAATGTGATTTTTTTTGTATAAGGTTGATTCATCAGTCATTGAGTATGTTCAAA
>JAPQRP010000028.1:184860-201335 GCA_037367295.1 Apogon hyalosoma
ACTGTGGTACTGTTTATCTGTCAGATGTTCATTGTGGTGGGTTTCAGATGCTGCAGCTCTTTCATAATTCATAGTTTAGTTCTTGTTTGTTCAGTCAACCTTGTAAATCCAAGCTGGACTGAGTGTACATATCCTGACCAAGGAAAGTCTAATTCTCCCTTTGTGCAGTAATCTACACCTGGCTTTTCTGCCGCCGTCCATAATAATATACATTATATAGACTACATGTCGTCTAAAATTAATGTTTATTTGCAACATAGTATAGCAAACTATTACATGATTAAAATCTAATTAATTTTAGCAAAAAAAAGTCTCTGTTTGGAATGTCTGGGGTCGCCAGAAATGTGTGATTTTAAAATGGGGTCAGGAGCCAAAAAAGGCTTAGAACCACTGTTGGCATTCTTGCAGAGAGAGAGAAAGGGAGGGGGGGCGTCCATGCATACCTCACAATTTTACAAAGTGCTAATTTATGGCAGCGGCCACGCATAATGGGTTTCTGGGAAAGAATTGTACATTGGCCCGTTTCAGTGTTTCATTTGCCACTTGTGTTTAGCTGCGATGCCCAGGCTAACGGCTAAAGCTGAGGAGCTGGACAGAGAGTCTCAACTGTGAATGTAGCTGTACATATACACTGTTGTCCATAAAGCTGGAATTATATTTTTTTTACCTTTTCTCATGAAACGATTGTCACAGTGTAATTTATTCTTGATAAAGTGTCACTGGAACTCGGTACGTAATCACTGTACCTGGTAAAAGGTGATTACCGATGTGTCTAAATACGAATAAAAACAGGAATGTGTCTAAAAACAAAATTATTCTAACCTTATGGGCAACAGTGTATGTTACTGTATGTATTTATGATATGTTTACAGTAGCTTTGTCAAAAATCGAATCCCCAAGCGCCTTGTCAGCTGATCTGAGTTTAGCCAATCAGAGCCTTTGCTGATGAATAATGGGTGGTGTTACTGGCACAGGTAGCCCCTATAATGGTTTTCTATCGTTGTCTCATTAGTGGTGACTGGGTGCGCCTGCCATGTTTCTCTTCACCTGGCTGCAATTAGTTATTGGAAGGAGTATGAGCCACCCCCCCACACACACACACGCACCCCACCCCCCGATAGACTCTGTGGATGATTGTAAATTGTATTTTCAGTCTTCTTTTAGAACCCTTAAAAGAGCCTTTTCATGATTTTACCCTCTTTTTTTCATGGTTTTTGTGCGTTTTTTTTTTTTTTTTTTTTTTTTTTTTTTGTTGGGGTTTTTTGGGGTGGGGGGGCATAACTGGTGATATTCACCTCAGTGTAATGAGTATTTTGAGGCAACAATAAAAGTGAAATAATTAAATCTACTAATACACTGTTGCCGCTAAAGTTGGAATAAAATATTTTTACTTCTTCGAATTGAAATGATAGTGACAATGTCATTTATTCTTGATAAAGGATAACTGAGACAGATGACTGATGTGCACAAAAAAATAAATATCTGAAAACATAATTATTGTAATTTTTTTAAACATGTTTTCTTGGTTAAAAGAAGAAAATCTAAAAAAAATACAAGTGACAAAAAAGACACATGGAGAGTATGTGTGTACATATATAAAGAGAAAAAAAATCCTGATCAAATAAATAAATAAGAATTTGTGTTGTCAAATGATTCAAATTTTTAATCAGATTAATCACAGGGTTGCTGTGGATTGATTTTGATTAATCAGATTAAATATCATTCACTTTTAATCTATTTGAATTAAATTTCCTTTTGCATGAGTAAACAGACTCAAGAAAGAAGGGAATGTATATGCACCTAACATGTTTGTCTTAAGATGGACAACGCATTAGCTGAAGTGCTAGCAGAATCCCCAACTAACATATGCTTCACTAAACTGAAGCACTTCCAGCTTAAAATACCACAGTAAAAAGAAAACTCCTTCCTGCAGAGTGTGCAAATACTTTGTCAGCTGACTGTTCCATCTTGTTTTTTTTTTGTTTTTTTTGTTTTTTTGTAATTTTCCATCCAGAGGGCCAACTTGCTGTTTAGCATCTTCCATCTTTATGGGTTGGTTCTGCTGCCTCTCACTACCGGATCAACTGCCCATTTGCGCAAGAGCAACACTAACTCTACTTGGACAAACCGCCGGAAATGCATTGTCAGAGACCTTCCGTCATCCTGTGCTGCAGATGGGTTAATTGCATTAAAATTTTTAATCAGATTAATCATGGTGATAGATTATTCTGTGTTAATGCGATTATTTTGACAACCATAATAAGAATATATATCAATTTGTGTCATACATCCAAACATCAGCAGATAGACTATTATTATTGTCATGAAAACTGTAGAAAATGGTCCATATTTCCCAAAACTTGTCAAGTCTGTTCTTTGTTGCGTAACTTAGTTTTTATCTTGCTCTGGAAAAGATAATTCCCTTCAACTATTGTGGGGAAAACATAATTATTTCTAAACTTCATGTGCAGCGGTGTATATACATATATATTTATTAAATGGGACCTTTTTTAAAAAAATGTTAGATTTCAAACATTGCGTTTCATTTGGTTTTCACTAGTTTTGATGAGTTTTATTCCTGCAGTGAGAGAAGGTACATCAGAGCAGAAAACTCCTGCATCTATTACGTTCAATCTGCTGGGCCATGAGCGTCTTGCAGACATTTGTGCAACACTCTGGATGCTCTGTGCACACACAGAGGAACACAAATCTACTCATTCTGTCAGACTTGGATACAAACAGTCAGCGTTCTCAAGAGAGGAGGTGCTGATAGACTACTAACCATGTTTCTGTAAGGTCTTTAGTGTATTGTCAGGTTACTCATAGACACACACACACACACACACACACACACACACACAGACACACACCTCCTCCAACAGACAAACTCAATCATATTGGCTTCAGCAGTAAAATCCATTTCTGAGGTTAATCTTTTGCGACTTCCACGAAACATTTTAGCGCTCACAACCTGTTAAATGTTCTCACTGTAATATGTGTGATTTACTAAATTGACTCACTGGGTTGTTTTCGTAAGCGGGGCTGTGACTTTTTTTTTTGTGAGAGCAGCAGAATAAAATGTATATTTCGACAAACCAAAGGCAGGCCTAATATTGTGATGTTTTTGAACTGAAGCCTTGTCTCGACAGTCTCCTGCATCAGGGTAGATACTCCAAAAGGCCCTGGAAAAACTCCTGGGCGGGGCTTGAGGTTCACTCCGTGCTGATTGGGTGTAATTAAAGCAGGATATGATGTCATCACGAAGCGCCAAAACAAGCACCGTATCAAGGGACGATGTGAGTGTGCGCACACGGGTCGCATCTTACCTGACACACACACACACACACACACGGTCAGAGTTAGCACAGCACGGCTTGGCTCTGAAGTCAAGTTAGCTCAGCACCAACTTTAGCTCAGCCTAGCCGGGGATGGAGGGGTCGGAGTGGAGCCGGTTGGGCCCCGTCAGACCGCTCCTCTCCGTTGGTCTGGATATGAACACTCAGTCCCTTGATATCGTACATGCGTAGTAGCATTTATCTCTGTCGGCCATCTTTTTACGACTCGCTACGGCACCCTCGCAAGGTCAAATCATAGTTGTAGGAGTCAAATGATGTTAAAGTACAGAGACTTTAGCTTCAAGGAGCATCTTTATAGCAATCAGAGGTGATTTTGATAGTCAGTTTATGTGCCTACTTTTGGTTTCTTTCACAGCTGAGAGCCTGTCCAGCTGACGAACGTCATGATCTAAATTTGGGGGAAACTGAGCAGTGGAAGGTATGATCCATCCTAGCGAGATTGCTGTAGCGACTCGTAAAAGATGGTCGACAGATAAATACCACTACGCACGCGAGACTCAAATCGTCCCTTGACTCGGCGCTTTTAAAACTTGCACCGTCTCATAATGATTGGCTCCTTCTCCGCTTTCTCCCTTTCATTCTTTGACCAGGAACTTTTCTCAGCTCACATTTCTAAATACGTGTCAAAACGATTGAGTTTTAACGTTTAATGATGCTTTTCGACAGCCTGTAAGTATTTAACATTTTCCATGTTGAGACACTAGGTGTGTTTTCAAAGAATACATTCATGGAAACGCACATGGCATATAGAAAAAGAAGAACAAAATAAATGCTTTTCTCAGTTGGGATGATTTTGGCCATTTTTCTTTAATACATTCTGATGCAGAACATTTAGTGTAGTTTGTCTCAAACTTTGAAGTAAAAAAAAAACCCCAAAAACAATAATACATACGCACCCATCAACAATCATTAATCACAGAAAAAGTAACAAAATACAATAAATTTAACAAATGTACATATGTATCGACTCCTAATACACAGTTTGAGAAGCCACAGAAAGAAGCAAAAGCTGATCTAGTCCTGCCCCTTCCTTACTTTCAGTCTCAAATTCTTAACTGAATAAATGTCCTTCATTGGCTATCATGTGAACATAGATTACAATAAACTACTGTGATTGATCCGTCGACCAATCAACTGTGTGCTACATTTACACAAATATTCTGATTAAGTGCAAAAACATTTGACACTGCAACTGTCAGACATCACAGCAAATTTTCTTTTTTTTTGTCTTCTGCTTCCTCTACTCTGTTTATTAGGGCCATATGTAACATAGCCGTTACTGCCACCTACTGGTGATGGCAATGCAGCCTAGTTTCTTTGCTCCAAACTATGGAAATGCATGCAACTTGCAGTGTTTTAAATTTTGTGTATGTATTTTCCTTCTCAAAGGTTTAATCAAATTCAATTGAAATTTTATGGAAACACAACCTCTGACAGCACTGGGTGATTTTTAAAGAAAGATACTAGGGTTTTAGCAAAGATGTGACTGAATATTACTCACAATATGAACATGTTCATGTGTAGGATAACGACAAAGCCGAATGTGAGAAACGCAACAGAATGGGAGTGAGTTATAGACGGTAAAGAGATGAGCCGAAGTTAAGCAGTGACAGGTTAACACGACATTGAGCTGCAGGGAGACAAGGTGAGTTAGGAGAAACTAAACACCGAGGACAGGTCAGGTATGAAATATTCATTAGAACAGAAATGACTCTTTGTTTAATTAATTCAATCTGGAATAATGAGGTTATGATTCAGGGCCTTTGTGCTCCTGCTCATCTCCCGTTGGCTTCAACCTTTGCTTTATTCACTCGCCGCTCAGATTAGATTCATTTCAAACAGGCGATGGAAATATCGAGCAGTCCACATGTCCAACCTAAAACACAATGACCCGTATAAAGCGTAAGCTATATTTAGAATGTTTTCAGTGTCTGTCAGACAGTACTGCAGCTGATTAGAGTTTAAACCAAAGCACACGAGGGTCGCTGGCTTGGACCCAAATGAACCAGAATCTCCATTGTTCAACGTGTCAACCGATAAATGAATGCATCGGTCACACAATGAATACAGCGGCCATGGTCGGTGCCACTGAGGTAAAAATAACAGGCTTTGAACAGAGCTCTTCACTGTTTCCAATCTGAAGGGAATGTCTGAAGGTGAGATAAAGTGGTGGAGATATGCTAAGTATAGTGTATGCTGGTGATAGGGTGGTTATCATATGTATTTGCTGCTGCCCACATGCAGCTGTAGCTGTTATTACATGTGTGCTCTTCCTGCCGTCTGTTTCTCTGGAGGCACATGGACATATATTGAAAGTGTAGTTAACCTCCAGTGTTTTTTATCTCCCTCTTACACAACTTATTGATTTATCTTTTTAGTTTTCCATATAAACACTCTACTTGACTGACTCAAGTGGGAAATCTGAAGCCACCAGCACAGAAGGAGTAACATTACAACCACACAAACGTTTCCATTACAAAACTGTTATGTAATAAAACACTCTGTGTCCACACAATCACGGCAGCAACGTTTCAGAATTATTTTCTTCACGTCTTAACACACCAGAAATATAACTGAAATATTATTTTAATTCAGATATTGAAGTATTAGGATGAACTTTTATTAGTTAGTAGATAATGTTTTAATGCAGGATTCATTTGTTTTATTTCAATAACGTTAGTGATGAGTTCTTTGTGACCAGATTTATGTTTCACCCTGTTTTGGTTTAAATAGTTGGTCAGTATGTTAAGCTTGTTAAGATAGGAAACATCTGTATACATAGGAGTTAAAAAAAAATATATATTAATAAAAAATAAAAAAAAATAAATAAATAAATATCACCTCCGCAGAGGTTCCAAGCGATACTAAAACGTGACGTGTAAACACTGCAGACCTCTGATTGGTCAGACAGTTGTCTCTACGACCCGCCGGTTTACAAAATACAGATGCAGAAGTTCACAGTAACTATAGCAGTAGGTTAATCCACATGATGACAGCCCAAAACTACACCACGGTCGGTCGAGGAGATTCAGTCCTTGGTGGCCGACGTAAAAATTCAGACGAGACAACACGCAACGAGCGAGTTTATCAGCAACTCTGAGCAGACGATACGGAAGTAAGACGCCGCACAGCTATGACGTCCAGGCACTGTAAAGTCGGTAGTATCCTGTAATGGAAACAGTCTCCAGGTATAGGACCTGGTACCCGAATCGAGTCGAGTCAGTTCCATGTAGTGGAAACACGGCATTATTGTATGTTTACTTAGAGTTAAGGCCCCACCTCTGCTTGATCTAGTTAGATAATGCTACGTTAAAGACCAACCCATTTGTACAGGCGAGCATGCCCATAGGGAAATAAAAGTACAATTCATCTTATGTTTGGGGCTCATCATTCTTTGAGACCGAGACAAATCCAGACTCATCCCTGGAGCTTCCAACAAACGAACACATTATCATAACTCGCACAACAAGACAAACAGAGGACTGACATAAATTGCCTCCTATAAATATAGTCAATAGCATCATGATCAAATGTAGACTTTAAAGCAGGGGTCTCAATCATGTGGCCCATCAAAGGTTCCAATCCGGCCCGTGGGACAAATTTGCAAAGTGCAAAAATTCCAGTCAAGGCTGTGGAACTCATTTTAGTTCAGGTTCCACATACAGATCAACATGATCTACAGTAAAATAATAACATAATAACCTAAAAAAAATAATGACTCCATATTTTCTTCTTGGTTTGATGTGGAAAAAATTACATTAGGCCTATAAATAATGACAACTTCCAATTTTTGTCTTTGTTTCAGTGCAAAAAATAACATAAAATTATGAAAATATTTACTTTTACAAACTATCCTGCAACAATAAAATGTGAATAACCTGAGCAAATATGAACAACTTGAAATATCTAAAGAAAATTAAGCACAATTTTAACAATTTTCTGCCTGTTACTAAGTGTTTAGTGTCTTTGTCGATCCGATCCACAATGCGCAATTTATAAATGATAAGTTGGGCATAATATTGTTAAAATTGCACTTCGTTTTCTTAATAAATTTCCGTTTTTTCAGGTTACTCACGTCTTTTTTTGTTTCGATAGTTTATGAAATTAAGTATTTTCATAATTTAATGTTTTTTTGGCACTAAAACAAAGACAAAAATTTGTAGCTGTCGTTATTTGTAGGTTATTGTGCTATAATTTTACTGGTCCGGCCCACCTGAGCTCAAATCAGACTGCATATGGCCCCTGAAAGAAAATGAGTTTGAGACCCCTGCTTTAAAGGGTACTTGTAGTGAACTTTCAGTAGATCACAAATAAGACTAGGGGTTCTGTCCAGTAGCTTACATTATAGCCCGTTGTCAGGTACATGTGAGTACTGAGTCACAGCTCCGTCAGTCAGTCACGGTCAGTGACATGTTGCCTCCGTCACAGGGCTGTTCTAGCATCGGTAGTGATGCAGAGTCATTAATTTGTCTGTCAATGACCCCGTGCAGCAGATACCGGTCTAAGATGACAAATTATCAGCCAGTGCAGGGTCGTGTCTCTAGGACAATGGCGGAGTGCAAAGCTTACAGCTGCACAAACAAGGGCGAACTCGTGTTTTCCACTCAATCTTGTTCACTGACTGCTACTTGTTTACTCGTACTCCATCTCCCGGAAACAATGACTGGTATGTCACTTAAGGACATCAATGGCTGCTCCCTAAGGGTTCTGCCCATGTGTATAAGTTCAATTCAATAAAAAGGTCCAGTGTGGTGCACTTATGACGATTATTATTATCATTATTATTATTTATTTATTTATTTATTTATTTATTTATTTATTTATTCATTTATTTTACTGCAATACTGCATTTCTTGCTTATAACAATAAAAGTGTTAAGTATGACCAGTACAGGTGCGCTTTAACTATACAGCAGCTATTAACAGAAACAAGAAACACATTAACATCTGTATTTCAGCATCCCTAGGGTATCCAACAGTGATGGTCTAGGCTGGTGTTTCTCAACAGGGGCAGTTCAGTTGGGACACGGTCGGGGGCGTTTGGAAGGACAAAGCTGAAAGGAGGGCGCCGAGGCACAAATTAGGGGTGTTAGTCAGTGTTATGCCTCACAATGTTGCCCCTACTGCACTAGACAATTTGTTTTGTTAAGGGGGGAAGATGTTGGGGGGGGGGTAAAAAGGAGGATAATAATGAGGTGTTTTTTTTTTCATGTGACTAATCATGATACAGCAAAGTCTTCATTTTAGCAAGTTTAATAACCACAATATCCCAGATGGAAGGTGTAAAGGTAGCCAAAGTTGCACCTCAGTGTTATATATTCATTTATTCTTTAATATGTTGGTGAGTTGCAACCTGCCATATGACAAAAAAAAATCATAATATACTGCAGGATGTGATATATCTTGGCAGCTCAAACGTCTTACTGAGAAATTGCAATCGCCACATTTCCTCAAATAAACCCCAGGAGGCAGTTACAGAGCGTAATAGCTGAGGATGAGGTTGACGTGAACAGATAAAAGTCATCAGAGTTTATAACAGCTGACATATCACACCATGTACCATGTGCGACCACAATGTAAATACTATTTGAATTTTAAAAATGTTTAATTCTAATTCTCTATTTCTATGAATATTTCTATTAATACCATTTTTTTTGCTTTATATTTCATTTCTTACTTGTGTTTTTTTTCCTACCTGTTTTTTTTTTTTTTTTTTTTGTGTTTGTGTGTTATATCACTGCTGTTAACTGGGAAATTTCCCCATGGTGGGATCAGTAAAGTATTATCTTAGCTTATCCAATCCACTTTATGTGAAGCACTTTGGAAATGTTCTTGTTGTTTAAATGTACTATATAAATAGAGTTGCAAAATCTTATCTTATCTTAAAATAAAGATGTCAAAATTACTAAAAACTGACTACACTAAACTGAATAAACTTCTGGTGCTTGTCATTTAATGCCCTGCCAGTTAATTACTATGTACACCTCTAAAAGTTTAATTTAAAGGTGGGGTGCAAGATGTTTTCCTGGAGCATTTTTTACTATATTCCTTCAAATCCCCTTCACACCCCGATTACAGCCAATTAATTAAATGCTCTGACACAAAAAAAAAAAAAAAAGTGGTCACCTGTGGAACGGACTGAATTGAAAAAAAACACCATCCAATCATTTTAATCGGCCCATCGAAATGATTGAACGGTGAGATGTCTATCAAACTCAACTGTTATTTGCCCCCCCCACTTCGTGCATGAATCACTCGTTCTCAGAGGCTTGGAGCACTGGTACAGGAAACGGAGCCAGAGCTTGGCTAGCTATATTAGCAATATTAGGACGGAAAGTTGACTGGAAAACTGTTTTGTCACTAACATAAATCACTAGGAAATGTAACGTTAGTCAGATAGGTATGAACTGGGGCTGTTCTGTAAGAGCGTGGATGCTGGAGACTGAATGAGGTATGCATGGATCTTAGCCGGGGCCATAGCCGGTGTTGGACCCAGAGTCGGGGCTGGAGCTGGGGCCGGGCGAATTGTTGTTGTGCAGCACTCGTGAACCCTCGGGAACAAGCATTGCACGTGCCAGTACTCTGGAGGCGTGGCTTCGGGGAGATGTCCGAATAAAGGGGTTTGGACTTTTGAATTGTGTATTTTCAAGATGTAGCTTGCTCGAACCGTTTTTCTAAGATCTCCCACCCCAGCTTTAACAATATAATCCAACTAACCCTACTCCAGTTGCCGTCACTGCAGGTGTGTGTCTTCTTCCACGAAACTGTCATTTCCTCAAACTTATAATTCCTACAGGAAGGTAACATTCGATGTTCTGTGGCTATTTATTTGGAAATTGTTGAATCTATAGAGGAGCGCTTTTCAATACCAGTAAAACACAAGTAGATCAAATCACGGTTTGTTACTAAATACAACCATATTTCCACAGAGGAATTCAGAAATAAAGTCCTGATGCCTTCTGCTGCTCATGTAAATAATAACAACAATTTGAGGAAAATGGGTATGTTGTAAGCCATAATAAACTGGTCTTTAATATATATTTTAATGATAGAAACAACAGAAATTACAAGTCAGCTGATATTATCATGGACAGTGTACAGTCTGTGTAATATTTATTGCCCATTTAATTCCTGGGGCTTTAATTCTCTTATAGTCTCCATCTTTGTGTCTCATGTGTTGAGATAAAACCTGCAGACAGCCTTGTGTGTGTCTGTATATGTGTGTTTGTTTTGTTTGCTTATGCAGCCTTTAGCTTCTATAGCCAATTTCCGTGAGAGGCGATCCATCACATAATGAAGCGAGCTGTAAATTGTATTGTGCGTCTGTGTCTTGATGCTGGCTTTGAGCCTGAATATTGTATGAGGTCAGTGAAACACATACACTCGTGTTCCTTTCAATTTAGGGGACATTACACTGGCTTATTCGTTTCTCGGAGCTGCTAATGTTAAGCACAACAACAACAGGAATAAACCTGATATTAACCTGAGCGTAACCTTTTTTTTTTTTTTTTTTTTTTCCTAACCTTCAGATTTAACGCTTTACATTACTTGGCGCTGTATTTTGTCCCTTTATGGAACTGTGTAAAGAGATTTACGTTCCTGTAACTGAGGTAATACGTGTCCACCTCCACACACATGCATTCACATGACAAGTCGGGCGAATGCTGTTCTGTAATTCACGTTGATGGATGAGTAATCAGCTAATGATATGAGCAAGAAGGGGATGAGGGAGAAAAGAGAGAGAAAGTTGGACTGATGGAAGGAAGCGGCGGTTAGGACGCTGACTGAATGAGACGGACAGAAGCTGACACGTGATGGATTGGTCTGATCCTCCGGAGCAATATCACAATTCAAAGTGACTTTATTTTACTCCGCGTCTGTGCAAGACAAGACCGGTCCACATGGAACACAACCTAGTTCCACAAAGCATTTCTATATATGCATTTTTGTAAGCATTGAGAAGTCTTCAATAAGAAAATGTCAATGTAATCGTCAATTACATTTGCATGTCCATATGTGTATTTTATATTATATTTTATGTCTATTTTATCTTCTACGCTAAGAACAGCTTGTGCAGCGGTTAATGTTGCGGCTTCATTTCACTGTAAGTATACCTGTACATCCACATGTGACAAATAAAAAATCTTGCATCTTGATGTTATATACATTAATCAAAGTCCATATGTCACTTTAAAGGGACAGTTTGCAATAATCCTTCTTAAATATATTCACACAATAGGCAGTTTTCCTGGCCAGCTTAGCTTTTATCATGTATTGTATGTTAAAATTACACATATTTGTGTAGGGTTACAAATTGTGCTTCTAAAAATAAGCACCTCTAGACCCATCCATAAAAGGGTTAAAATTTACTGCTTGGAGACTAAAATTTAAGCACCACTTAACTTTTAAACACGTAATTTACTTGAAACTACAGGAAAAAAAATTATTTTAAAAGTTCCAATTATACTGGAAACATTTGTTTGGCTAGTGAAAAAAAGAATAAAGTGACAGCCAAGCAATGTGACTGTGAGGCTATTGTATTCCAAAATGACCAATATCTTCCAAAATATTGTACCTATCAACTACTTGAGATATTTAATGTGGAAATGGAACTATTCCTCAACTGTAGGTACCAAAATGGCCAGGTAAAAACATTCCCATTTCTCAGAACTGTACAGATACACACACACACACGCACACACACACACACACACACACGCACACACACTGAGAGCTTTCAGTTTTATGATATAGCTTCTCATAGTAGTTTATTCAGTCCATGTATGTTCAACCCACGTTATGAAACTGTTTCAACTTCAGTTATATATAACTGGTCGATGGAGGCCAGTAGTTTGTTGTGGTTTTCACCACATTGGATTTTTGGGGCAAGAGGTGACCACATTTGGACAAAAGGGTGGACCCATGAAAGCCCCGAAGGTCAGAAGTCAACTGAGGCCAGGAGTTTACTTCCTGCTTCAGGTAAAGGGCTAAACATCACCAAACACTGTGCAACAAAGTAATTTGACATCTACAGCTACAATTGGAAAAAAAAAGAAAAAAAAAAAAAGGAAGTTTAAGGGCTGAGAGATTGCAGACCCTTTTGTGAGGATTCAGAAAAGCAAGCAGCAGTGGTTAGAACTATTCAAAGAGACTTTATTGTCTTGTTAGTGGAGGTGGCAGCAGGTGACAGGAAGGTTTGGAGACCAGGAGGACACTGGAGTTTTTAGCTGGGGCTGAAGATGATGGGATGTTGGTGCGCCAGCCTTCATACCACCATGCCCTCCTGGGAAAAAGAAAAGCAGACTGTGTGCAGGTACAAAGGAGGATGAAGGGGCTAGGAGACAAAAGGGAAATATAGGAAATACAGGGACCAGACAGTTTTTCCGGTCCCAGTTTTCTGGAGCCAATTCCAGCAGCTGTCAGTGGTATTTCAACTTCTTTAACCCATTAAGACCTAATGCTACTCAAATGAAAATTTCTCTATATCCAACCTGTCTTAAGTGATTCATCACCATTTATTTATAATGTTATGCTCTGTTTTTTGTATTTTATCAGTATGAATCAAGTATTTTCCTGTATTCAATTCACTGATCATGTAGAAGTTCATAAAAGCTCAGATTAAAGTTCAGGGTTATTATATCGAAAGCAGAGAAAAGTGCAGAAAAAGTGACTTTTTTATTCAAATGTATCATTAACTGAACATAAACCAAGGCCCAATCCCAATTCACCCCTTGGCCCCTCCCCCTACCCCTCCGCTTTGCGCGTACACATGAAGTACATGTGTTGTCCCGATTGTCGATTAGACGGAAGGGAAGGGCTAAGACAGGGGGCTGTATAGTCCTTGAAACAGAGATTTTCCAGGACCACACTACGAACGGAGCGGTAGGAGAAATCTCCCATAATTCTGATTGAGACATTGGCAAGATGGAGGTAAACACAGCGAAAGAAGTGCAGCAGTGTGATGGAAGAAACACAAATGTACGTATCATCTTCATAAACAACATGGCATGGGGAATACTTTCAGAGACAAAGTTTTCGCATCTGTTTATAGCGGCATCGATGACTGCTGATGACGTAACAGGTCGCGAAGGGTTGTCTCATTTCTTAGGGGAACGTTTCAACCACTACCCCTCGCAGCTCATTTTCAAGGGGTAGTGCCAAGAGCAAGGGCCGAGGGGGAGGGGTAAGGGGTGAATTTGGATTGGGCCAGAGTGTGTCATTGATCCAACTCCAGCCTCTGAACGTCCAAATGGGTCATATCCCATAACCCTGAAAAGACAATCTGTATTTTACACCACTTATTTGCATGTATTTATAGAATTCTGTTTATTTTAATTGATGACACACTGTCTTTTATCCCTCACATACAGCAACTTTGAAGAGGACTGAAATCAAAACTGGGTTTTTATTTCTGGATAAAATCTTACCTTTCGTTCGAGGCTAAGAAGAGACTTGTTGCTGCCACTTTTATGTCTGTGCTTCATTATTTATATGAATGTATCGTCTCAGTGTTTAAATGTCCTTGATACTGTTTATCACGGTGCTCTGAGGTTTTACTACAGGCCTCAGAGCTCGGACTCATCATTGTCTTTTATACGCCCGAGTTGGATGGACAGATCTTTTTACACGCAGACTAAAACATTAGTATTCTTTTATCTATAAATGTATCCTAAGTCTGTTTCCATCCTTTTTGGTGGTCTACATTTCTTGGAATGACTTGAATAATTACAGTCTCTGGTCCCAGGATCTGTTAGCTTTACGGGTTCCGAAGTCAGAACAGAACTGGGAAATAAAGTTTTTGAATGTTCTGCTCCCACTGCCTGGAAGAACCTGCAGAAGGAGATAAAACTGAAGGAACTGGTCTCTTTTAATACATTCAAAGTCATTTTAAACGAATGGGAAAAGGACACAAGTGGATGTAGATGTTTTTCTAATTGATTGAATGAATGAAATGAATGAACGACTGAATGAAACTTTATTGTCATTTGACATGTCACAGCAGAAGGAAAAGAACATTCAGCAAAGGAAATTACGATACACAGATTCTCCCAGAGACCTGTGCGGCCGCCGCCATGATACGGCGCCGCCAGCATTTAGAAATTCAGAAGAAACAGTACAGAAAATTTCAGTTCAGGTGCAAGCACGCATAAAAACATGACAGCACGTAAATTACATTATAGACACGGTACACGCGGTCACATGATGGAACATTTTCAGTGGATTCGATGGGGGAGGCAGGAGAGAAAAAAAGAAAGATTGTGAGGCAGACAAGGAGGAGTGGGGGGGTGATTTATGTTGCGCATAAGTCCTTGGAAAAGTTCGTGTGTGTACGTAGAAGACACAGTGAGTACAGTCCATATCAGTTGCTATCAGTCCGCTCTCCACACTATGTCCTGGCCTCGAAGAATGTGTTGACTGCATGAGAGAAGATCAGATGAAAAAAAAATCCAGCTGCTTGCTCCAGGTCCCAGGAGAAAAATGACTAAACTGGGATGATTTGATAGAATTTCTGCTTAATTTTGATTATAACTGGCACTTTAAGTTATAAGTTATGCCTGGTCCTCAGCATTCCATCCTCCCTTCAGAGCAGATAGTTCTCCCTCTTCCACACAGTTCGTCTAAACTCCTACCCAGTCCCGCGATCTGCCAAAGCGCTTCCGCGGTCTGTCCAGCGACGAAATCCAGCTTCTTGTGCGAATCTGCCGCTCGTCCCGTCAGATCCAACACCTTATCCTCCGACTGTGACACGACCCGTTGTAATTCAGTCACTCTGTCACTAACCGCTCTGAAGTGCTCCTTAATTTCGACCGACAGCACCGGGGTCGCTTTATGCGCTGCCGTTTTTCCAATTTTACGATAGACCGGTGCAACTCCAAGACCAATCAGGAGAGGCTCTCCCGGGCCTCTGTTCCTGGGCGAAAAAATCTTGTCATCTGAACTGGGTTCTGCTTTGAGATGCTTTTAAGGAACATTGTTGTCATACTTTTAGTACCTTTTAAAATAATGGTGACGTTTTATATGTATGTTCTTATCAATTTTGACTTTCATTGTGTTTATGTATGTTTTTCGCGTGGATGTATGGCTGTGATTTCCACTTTGTGTAACTTCTGCTGCTGTTACTGTCTTGGCCAGGACACTCTTGAAAAAGAGATTTTTAATCTCAATGAGCTTTTTTCCTGGTTAAATAATAATAATAATTAGTGGATCAACAGGTATTGAACAGTTTAGATCAGTAGATGGTTTTGGTCAGTGGTGGATGTTTGGGTGTTTATGGGTTAATACTCTTCCACATTGGTTTCATTTTTGAGCTGAGGTTCTTACCACTGGGCGTTGAATGCAAAGGAACTAAAGAATCTAAAACGTATAATGTGCCATATTTTTGTTGAAATGGATTCTATGAACTGGTTTATTTATTTATAAAAAAAAAAACAAAACAGTTGAAATCAAACATTTATTTTAATTACATATGTTCAAGGCATGTACAAACAGGCTTAGAGATTCCATAGTGTTTCGACAGTTTAGTGCAGCCTAAACTACAGCAAAGGTCAAACCTATTTGTGAGACAGAATAAATTACCCTGTCATTGTAATCTGTCTTCTCTGAATCCGTTTCTCCTTCACTGCTCTTTCTCTTTCTCCTTCTTCTTCCCTACAGCTTTCGCTCTCAGTTCAATTCCACTAATGCTTTCAGCAGGAAAAAAAAAAAAAAAGAGAAAAGGCTGATTCATTATGTCAGTAATTCTCTTTGTGTGGAGACACAAAGCAGAAGGTTGGCAGTGTTGTGCATTGTTGATTCATACTTCCCCACCTGCTCCTCCTGTTTCCTTTATTTGTGTCTTCATCCTCTCATCCTGTGCTTTCTTTCCTTGTCATTGCCCTCTTGTCTTCTGCTTTGCCTTTTCTTTTTACCATATCTTTTTAGTGTTCTAACTTCCTCTTTTATATAAATCCATTATGCCTCTCTTTTCATTATTTCCCGTGGGTCCTTTTCAGTTCTCCTCCTCATCCATCTCCTTCTCTTTGTCCCTTTTTTCCTGTTTGTTTCTGTCATCGCTCCTTCACTCTGACTTTTGTAACCAGCATCTTTTTCAGAACAAATACTTTCCTCAGCTATATATCTA
>JAPQRP010000028.1:201435-215193 GCA_037367295.1 Apogon hyalosoma
GATAGATAGATAGATAGATAGATAGATAGATAGATAGATAGATAGATAGATAGATAGATAGATAGATAGATAGGTTTTATCCAATAGCAGTAGGACACATACTACATAAACGTGACCCTAGAGGATAAAATACAAACAGATAACACAGTGTACAAACGGAAGCAGGAACGCTCAGACAGATGACTAACTTTCACACTTTTCCCCCTCTCTGCCGATGACTCTCTGTCATTTGTGAGCTATTTCTGTGCCGTTACAGCCTCCTCCTCTCAAACACAGAACACACTCATCATTAGTAACACTGTGGTCAAACAGTGATTCATTTCTCTTCATGTGGCCTTTGTGTTCCGGTTCTGTCCGGTCCCAGCGGAGTTCACAAAATTAGCTTTTACTTTGAACAGCATCTGCTGCAGCGGAGTCAGCGATAGGAGTGACATCGTGTGGACAAAGAGACAAGAACGCCATTTAAAAAGTTCCAAACATGAGAGGAAAATCCTTGTAGGTATTTATACTTTTACATCCTGAAGTCGGAACAGCAGCCTGTTGACAATATCTGGCATGTCCTCCTGAGACCCAGCAGTGCATTTTTGTCTGTAGGGGGCAAGAGTTTCACTGTTTAACTTAAATAAATAAATAAATAAATAAATAAAAATAAAATGTGTCCACTGTGAAGATTATTCAGTAAAAGCAATAAAATAATAAATATGTATCTGAAAAAAAATGTTGTTTTCAATCAAAACAATTTATTCATTCATTCATTCATTCATTCATCCTCTGAACCCACTTTATCCTATAGGGTTAAGTACAGGGTCGTGGGGTCGCTGGAGCCTATCTCAGCTACTTAAGGGCAAAGGCGGGGTACACCCTGATATGTCACCAGTTTGTTTGTTTGTTTGTTTATTTGGAATATAACATTAAAACCAAACAACAAAAAGAGCTATATAAACAGAAAGGAAAACAGTTGAAAAGGAGCGGGATGAAGTTTAACTTATAATCCCCCGCCCCCGTACCCCATCCTTCTACCGAGCCTAAAGTCCTATGTCAGATCCCATAAGTAACTCAAAAATCCTACACATAACAGACTCAATTCTGACAAAGCACAAAACACAAAAATACTGTACATATCAAGGTTAGACTGTCCATTTGGCAGCAGCATTTCACATCAAAATGAACTCTGTCCATTTCATAACAATAATATGCATATGAAAAACAAAACTAAACTATCCGTTTCATAACAATAGTGCGCAAATCAAAATAAACGGTCCATTTCTTAACAGTATTACATATCGAAAATAAACTCTGTCCATTTCAAAACAACAATAATACACATATCAAAACAAAAATAAACTATCCATTTCATTACAATAATATGGATATGAAAAACAAAAAAAAAAACTATCCTTTTCATAACAATAATACACATATCAAAACAAAAATAAACTATCCATTTCATTACAATAATATGGATATGAAAAACAAAAAAAAACTATCCTTTTCATAACAATAATATGGATATGAAAAACAAAAATAAACTATCCATTTCATTACAATACCCATTAAAAAAAAAAAAAGTTAATTGCAAGGCTGACATATAGAGACAAACAACCGGTCACTCTCATATTCACACCTATGGGTAATTTAGATTAACCGATTAACCTATCAGTGCATGGTTTTGGATGGTGGGAGGAAGCCGGAGTATCCGGAGAGAACCCACTCAAACATGGGGAGAACATGCAGACTCCACACAGAAAGGTCCTTGGTTGGAATCGAACCCAGGACTTTCTTGCTGCGAGGCCACATCAAGACAATTATTTAATGTAAAAAAGCCCAAACTTTGACTTTCCTGGGTTTCAGGAGGACCTTCAGTCCATTCACAGCAAAAACAGGAACAATTAAAATGTGAAAAAAACAAAAAAAACTTTCTATACGACTCAAAACTTTTGTGTCCAACACGTCAACTTTTAACCAACATATGTGATCTAAAAACTTCCCAGTATTTGGGGTTTTCTATCCTGTCCGCGCCGACTGATAGTGGTAGTAATAGTTCTGTGAGCCGGTGACAGAGGAACACTCACCCCTCGTTTCTACCAGGCGCCATTTACTGGAGTCGTGATCGTGGCGTGGTTTTGTTCCAGCCTCTCAGAAGCGTCATTTCACACCAAGAGCAAAGCATGTTGGGAGTGTTTAATAGTATTTAACAGACCGTGACCTGTGAAATGCAAGGCTTCAGATCCTTTTTAAGCAATTTTATTTAGTTACATAACTACCAAATGGCTCGCCACCATTTGGCTGCAAAACGTACGAGGAAAGCACATGCATTTATGTGTTAGCGTACAGATTTATACTCACCCTCAACTCCAAATACTGCAGCAAATGAACAAATACTAAAAAGTATGGAATTATCAAACTCTGTTTTTCAGAGCTTGAAAAGTCTGAAATTTTGTGTGAAAGTATTAAAGGGCTCATATTTTGCTAAACCCATTTTTATTAGTCTTTGGCTCATTTATTTGCGTGTTTGGACCCTAATAGCTCATACAGTTTGAATTTGAACCCTCCAGGTGCTGCAAAGTTATCTTTATATTAATTTTGGCAAAAATCAAGTGGATTTCTACAACCTGTTTCAATTTCTTCTTAATTTGTTATGTTTTACTAGCTATATGTCACAACCTGGGGTGCTGATAAGGGGGCGTAAAGGTGACAAATTCATGGGGCCCACTATTTGTGGGGTGCCCATAGAGCAGTGGAGGGGGGGCCCAGTGGATACTGGTTCAAAGTTGGGAAAATTCGTGTAAGATCTGCTGCATACGATAAGTATAGAAGTCGGGAGGCTAACGCTATTGTCAGTGATGTTTATGCCCCCCCACCCTCAGTCCAACAGATTGCGAAGATAGTTCATTTCTGCAAGGTCCACAGTGATTATGCTGTCATGGGGCCCATAATTGGTAGCGGCACCCCTGGTCACGACATTTGCACAGATAAGGTCAAGACTTCCGACGAACATTTCTCCGAGTACGACATAATTGTTTGTCAGCAGCAGCGGTTGGACTAAAAACTGAAAATATGTCCAAACTTCGAGCCAACTACCTAAAATGTTCAGTTGTTTGTTGTATTAACAAACACAAGTGGGTGAACGGGACAGAGCAGCGTGGTCAACAACCTGGAGGGGGCGGGGTCATGTGAATTTAAAGGGCCAGCGCTCAAAATGACCTTTCTGGTGTCATTACTCAGAAATAGGATGAAGCTGGACCTGTGGAGTTGAATTAACAAAGAATTCAGACCCAAGCAGAGCATTTACAGAGTATGTAGACCTCAGGGAAATGTTTGAAAATGCATAATTCCATTTAAAAAAGCAAAATAGCACTCCTTTAAAGTTATTCATCTCACCGTCCACCGTTGTTTACATGGCAACAGTCAGTTCCACTCTATAACTGACACTGTGCACATCACCTGCGTTTTTTCAGGTAAAATATCTCATAACAGTAAACATTTACTGTCAGGCTGAAATAAAACAACCACACTGAAATGAGATGAAAGGACTGAAGTGGTGTCATGATCGGCCAAGCCTTCATTTTACCCAGAATTCAAAGAAAAAAGCAGCTGAAAAGCTTTGTGCAATAGACAATAGATGCATTTAGGCCGCTCTCATTTCTTTCCCCTCTCTCTCTTTCTGTATTGGATATCCTAATCTGTTGCGATCTAAAATTCCCTGTGACCCAGTATTTGGGACATCTATCTGAGGTCTGACTGTTAATGAGATCCAAACCTGAGTGCGAGTTTGACTTTGTGGAAGTAGTCCTTGTGTGTTTGTCAGATAAAGAGACTGGAGAAAAGTTCATTGAAGATAAACACCCAGGGATTTTTGCAGAAAATGACTGCAAAAGATGTGTCCTTTTGATATTGTTGAATAAATCGTACTATGACGAAGCGGCTCAGATTGGAGCAAATTCACCCAGTATTATCACGAGAGGATATAAAAACTGACAGTGATGGGAAGGAAAGTGTGATGTATTATGTTGAATTGATTCGTTTTTTTTAACAGAAAGGGTCACGCACACAGATACACCTGCTGATCTAACCCTGGTAGTCGTTCATTTCAGCAGTTTGACAGATTAATAGTTTGCTTCCCTCCGTGGGTCTGTAATCTCCCACTTAATTATGTTTTCAGGAGGAAAATCCTCGACCAATCTGATGTGAGCAGGTTGAAAATCATTTTCTCTATACATCAAACCTCTTCCTCTGTGTGTGTGAATGTGTTAACCCTGCATGATGAAGGTTATCTTCTACATTATAATAACACACATACACTGTCTGCTCTGTGATGACGTTTTCCTGTGAAAATACACTCAAGCAACATATCACAATGACACAAATGTTTAGCATGCAGTGCTTACATTGTAAAGTGGGAGGTGCCAGAACACAGGGGGGTGGTGTGTGTGTGTGTGAATCCGGCAACTCAAAACGGGGGTGGAGGTCTGTGTTTCCCTTAAAATTTACCTTAAAATGCATCTACACATAAGATTTTTGTGTAACTTTGATGGGTATAAAGATAAACGAGACTACGGAGCCCATGTGGTGACGTGAAAAAAAAAAACACATGCGCGTGCACAAATTATTAAACATGCGCACGAAATAATAAAATGTGCGCATGAATTATGAAATTGTGCACACAAAATAATAAAACGTGCACACGGATTATGAATGTGTGCACATAATTATGAATTATGAATTTGTGTGCATGTTTTATTAGTTCGTGCGCATGAATTATGAGATCGTGCGCACAAAATAATAAAATGTGTGCACGAATTATGAATGTGTGCACATAATTATGAATTATCAATTTATGCGCACTTTTTATTTTTTTGGGCGCACAATTTCATAATTCGTGCGCACGTTTTATTATTTCATGCGTACATTTAATCATTTGTGGGCACGTTTTATTATTTCGTGCGCACGTTTAATAATTCGTGCACACACACGTGTTTTTTTTTTTCATGTTACCACACAGGCTCCGTACTAGACAGATATCAATAAACTTTTTTTTTTTTTCTCTTTTAGGCTATTTTTAATAGAGGTGCCAGATCCAATAAAATAGGTTCCGGATCTGACATTGGATCCTGATCCAGCTGGACCCGGCTGAAATGAAGCCCTGATAGTATGGTGTTGTTTGGCTGATTTTTGTCAGGTAAAATTTGATAAAACAAAAAGTTGACAAAAAAGCAAGAAATTTGTCTGTACAAAATCCCGGGAGCCGAAGGAAAAAATTGAAAATATGGAATTAAACAAATATTATGTTTAAAAAACAACGACAAAAAAAACTTAGATAATCCTTCGTCTGTCATAGGTTGTTCACTGTCTATGTTCACTGTGGTTCTGCAGATTTAAATAATACAATTCAGTGCACTGAGAATAAAACTAGTGTATGCGCTGAACGTGTGCTGTTGACCACATGTGGTGAATTGACGTATTTACATATGCATGTGGGCGCCTCAAGATCTCTTGAGGCAAACTCTTTCATGTCGTCTCTGCAGAAGATGTCTTTGTTGTTATCTATGATGTCTCCGCTTCTTTTGTTTTGTTTGTTTGTGGCATTAGTTCAATTATTTCTGAATGTCTATGTTCATGTGCTGATTATTCTCCCCTACATTCATCCTCTTTTTTTTTCAGACCTCAGAAGATGATTGTTTAAAAAATTATTCCCATTTGGAGGGACTAAACATCATTAAAAACTTGGAATGTTACAGATGTATCAGAAGTGGTGAAAATGTGGTATTATCTGGAATAGATGTATTTTTCACAAAAAACCCAACAGGAAGTCAGCCATTTTGATCTGAGGGATCAAGTTTTGCAAATTTGGTCAGTGTCATCTAAAGGTCCTTGCGATAAACATGTATTTAGGTGGGTTAAATATAAACAAAACCTCATTAGAGTTTGTAAATGGGTTAGTTATTGAATAATTCAATATTTTATGGGTCTTAGCTAATTGCTAATGCTAATATGAGATGCTATGTATCAGGAGGGGTAAAATGCAGAGATGGAATTTTCCTACAGGGATAACAAAGTGAGTTCAATTTTAATGGACACAAAAGCGTCACATAGTCGTACCCTAAAGGAACCAGGAAGTCAGCTGTCTTGATTTGAAGGTGTAACTTTTGCAAATTTGGTCAGTGTCACCTAAACATGCTTGGGATAAAAATGGATGTAGGTGAGTTAAACATAAACAAAAATTCATTAAAGTTTAATAATTCAATACTTTATGGGTCTTGTTCAAGGGTGTGGCACAGAAGGGTCATTTGAGGTTTCACCTAAATGTAGTTTTTGTGGATATTTTGGGTATTTTAGTGGCAGCATCACTCACAGTAAGAAAGTTTTGAGTTTGATTCGCAGAACCACATTCTTTTTTTTTTTTTTTTTTTTTCACTCATCATCGAAAAAAAAAAAAAGTATACATTAATTCTCCTGCCAGTGCCCTTGACCACGGTACTGATGAAGATCTGGAGTTGGTGCTTGGGTGTCTTCAATGGCAGCTACTGCTCTGAATATGCTAATGCTAATGCTAATGTGAGATGCTGTGTATCAGGAGGGGTAAAATACAGACTGCATTTTCCTACAGGGATAATAAAGTGAGTTAAATTTTAATGTACATAGAAGCATCTTATAGGCACAACCTAAAGCAGGGGTCACCAACCCTGGTCCTCAAGAGCTACTATCCCGCATGTTTCAGATCAGGGGTGTCCAAACCTGGTTCTCGAGGGCCGGTATCCTGCATGTTTTAGATGTTTCCTCTTCCATCACACCTGGTTCAATTAATAATCAGCTCATTATCAAGCTCTGCAGAAGCCTGATAATGATGTAAAGACTTCCAGGTGAGATGGAAGAGGGAAATATCTAAAACATGCAGGATAGCGGCCCTCGAGGACCGGAGTTGGACACCCCTGTTTTAGACGTGTCCCTCTTCCAACACACCTGATTCAAAATGATAAGCCTATCGCCAAGCTCTGCAGAAGCCTGATAACGACCCGTCAGGTGTGCTGGAAGAGGGAAACATCGAAAACATGCAGGATAGTGGCTTCCCCAAAGCAACCAGGAGGTCAGCTGTGTTGATTTATTTGACTATGTAACTTTTGCAAATTTGGTCAGTGTCATATAAAGGTGCATGGGATAAAATGTATTTAGGTGCATTAAAAAACATCGCCAAAAACTCATTAAAGTTTGTAAATGTGCTGCATAATTCAATACTTTACAAGTCTTGTTCAAGTGTGTGGCACAAAGGGTCATTTGAGGTTTCACCTAAATGTAGTATTTGTGGGTATTTTGGGTAATTTAGTGGCAATGTGTACAAAGGCAATGGTAGTCGAGTATATATAAAGTATATATAGATTAATTCTCCTGTCAGTGCCCTTGACCACGGTGCTGATGAAGATCTGGAGTTGGTCGGTGACTGCTCCGAATATGCTAATTGCTAATGCTAATGTGAGATGTTGTGTATCAGAGGAGTAAAATGCAGAGACTGAATTTTCCTACAGGGATAATAAAGTGTATTAAACGCTAATGTACATAAAAGCATTGTGGAATCATACCTGAAAGGAACCAGGAAGTCAAGCTGTGCAGTTTGAAGATTTTTTGCAAATTTGGTCCATGTCATCTAAAGGCTTTTGGAATGAGGTGACATTTTAGCACATACTCAAAATATATAAGGAGAGGTAATTTACTGTTATTATTAATATTATAACTTTTTTTTTTTTTCACATGTTATGAGTCTTAGGTGTGTGTGGTACAGTAGTGCCCTGTCCAATACTTCAGACATTTAGTAGATGCCCCAAACGGCTCTTAGACCCATAGCTGAAACCTCACACAAAGTCATCCATGTGTAAGTGTATTATTTTAACCCATGTCTAACAGTTTGATTCTGGACTTTAACTTAAGCGTGAATTGTCATGCTTTAGCTCTGGTTTTCTTTGAATCTATTTTCAATATTAAAATAAATAAATAAATGAATGAATGAATAAAGAATATATATATATATATCTCAATAAATTTCATTTGAACATCCATTTACTGACACCAGATCATAATCTCCAGGTATCAGTCCTTAGTGCGTTGGGCAATTCCTGAGCTCCGTGTTTCAGTTCATGGAAGTCTCATCGACGTCAGCTGTTTTACCCGCAGCAGCATCTACTTTCCATATAAATCCAATGAAGTTCAGTGCTTAGTGTACAGCATTCTCAGCATTTTTTTTTTTTTTTCTGCTGCACTCGCACCAAGTTGAGGTAAAAACACTTCAACTTTTGGACCAGTGCCACACTCCACACATCATAAACCAATCAAAATCAAGAAGGGGCGGGTATTACGATACGAACGCTGTCAGCTATGATGGAGGAGAAACGCATTAACAACCCTGTTATTTATGACCGAACACTTAAGGATTAACACAATCGTAGGAAATAACAGAGTCCTTTTAAAGTAAATGAAAAGGGGCTATACAAAACCGCATAAATGCTGAAAAGAAGAAGAATAAAGAGCTGATTTCTTCATCATGCAAATGATTTTAAATATACATCTTAAATGTATCATCTTATCAAACAAGATGAGACATTTTTATTTAAATTGTGTAGAGCATTTCATACACAGAAGGCTACGGAGGCCCCCAAGGGACACTGGGGGGAAAAAAATTATGGGTTTAAAAAAAGCTGAACTTATTTGGATCTTGTGGTCCTGGTTGATTTCATTAAGAACCAGCTGCAATACTCTGGACAGCATCACAGGTTTAGTTGGATGTACAGTTCCTTTAATGGAGGGGTCTCAAACATGCGGCCTGGGGACCAAAACCGGCCCGCCACAAGATCCAATCTGGCCCACGGGATGAATTCGCAAAGTGCAAAATATACACTGAAGATATTAACAATCAAGGGTGTTAAACTCATTTTAGTTCAGGTTCCACATACAGACCAATATGATCTAAAGTAAAATAATAGCATAATAACCTATAAACAGTGACGACTCCATTTTTCTAGGTTCAGCTGGACTAGTTTTGCTCTTTTGAAGCAAAACTAGTCCAGTTGAACCTAGAAAAACTACTAAGAAGAACAATGACCTGGGTAAATGAGAAATTGAATGAGAAACTGTTCTTATTTTAGTTCCAAACTCCATTTTTTTTTTTTACCAATATTCTGCTTGTTACCACATGTTTGTGTAATATTATGTGTAATGCACATGTATAAATGATAAGCTGAAGCATAATATCGTTAAAACTGCACTTATTTTTCTTACAAAGTTCAGTTGTTTCAGGTTATTCTGATGTTTTTTTGTTAAAGGATAGTTTGTAAATGTAAATATTTTAGTAATTGAATGTTTTTTATTGCACTAAATCAAAGAGAAAAAGTTGTCATTATTTATAGGTTATGATGCTGTTACTTTACTGGTCTGGTCCATTTTAGATCCAATTGGGCTGAATGCAGCCCCTGGAAGAAATGAGTCGGGCATCAAAGCAGGGCTGTCAATCTCACATCCTCTTTCCTCACCCCTAGTCCACATTCTCTGCATTTCTCGTACACCCGTCTGTACCCGTGAAGCTGTCCGTAGTTGGTTCTTGATGAAATCAGGACCGCAAGATCCAAATACGCTTTGCAACAACAAAGTCCTCTCTCGCTGAAGAATCTTCTTAGATGTCTCTCACTAACATCGAACCTGTGTCTACTGCCAAGCACTGTTTTAATATCTTTGTATTTTAGGCCCAGGTCAAAGTAGAACTCAATAAACTTGTCCCACTCCATTGTTGTGTCTATTTTGTTGTCATTCTGAGCACGGATAACCCGGAAGAACGTTGTAATGTAAACAGTAAAGCGAGAAGTTCATCTTTTTGTTTTTTCACCCATCTTTTTTTTTCCCTTGGGGTGCTCTGTAGCCTTCTGTGTATGAAATGCTCTATATACAGTAATTAAGATAAAAACGTCTCATCCTGCTTGATAAGATGACACATTTAACACATTTAAGCTCATCTTTTTTTTTTTCCCTACCACACTTCGTCTTCACCCCAAGTTTGTCTTTTTTTTTTTTTTTTTTTTTCTTAACCCATCACCCCCACCCCAGTGTCCCTTCGAGGGTTCTGCAGAAGGCTATTCGGTGGGTGATAAATAAATGGAACATACAAAGGAAAATAATATCATAAAAAAATGAAATACTACAAAAAAAAGCAAATAATAGCTTAAATTATAATAAAGACAGTGATATAATTAAAACTGTTTAAAGTGATGGATGGATAACTTTATTGTCTGTTCTAACTAAATATTGAAGTTTTTCTTTTGTCACAGCTTTAAGACTCAGGCATTAAAAACACCCCAACACATCAAAAACACAGTACAACAGATGAAAACTAGTAAAATGACCAATTAAAATAACTAAACTATGGATGGATGGATGGATGGATGGAGAGGCTTATTTCTTTAAATTTATTACCACCTTAAATATGTATTAGTGTTAGTTTACTATTAAATCGTGTCATGCTTGTCAGTGTGCTACTGATCCACAGATTTAAGGGTGGGGTCTTTTCTGCTCTTGTTACTTTGTTTCATTCATGAAGGACTTGATCAGGAGGGAGGACTCTGGTCTGGTCTGGTCTGATCTGGTCTGGTCTACAAAGAAGTGACTTGGATGGAGGTGACTACAAAGGGTCCTAGAGTTTGGTGAAAGGCCTCTAACTCAAATCGACTCCAGTAGGCAGAGTAGAACCTTCAAATGGGACGCTGAATGTGATTGGATGTAATCAGTAACACAGTTGTGCAGCCAATCAGATGCATTGTGAGCGTCTGAATCATCTGTTATTTTATTCATTTTTACAATGGCTGCAGACAGGCCGAGGGTCAGTAACTGTAGGGATTTTAACCCTTTCGCCGCCCTCGTCGCATTTCGGTGACGGAGTATGTTGTCTTTTAGAGTTCTCTGTTATACGTCATATGACTCAAAATATCTATGATACTCCTCACCACTAGATGGCAGACGTGTCGTTCTAGCCCCAGTTTTGCCGACTTCACTGTTGAAAATATTTCAGGAAGTCTCCCTGAACGCGATTCGTTGCACGCAGCAGTATTGATAGAGACGTGGCGGTAGTTTGGCCTTGTATTTTCACTCAGATTACTGTTACACAAGCACCTGAAAAGGCCCAAAACATGTACTCTGTCCATGAAGTTGTGCGAATGGTTATGGCGGATTCGGATTCTGAGGAAGAATCTCCCCGGTTCGAGAGCTTTGTTCGCAGTGGTGAGGATAGTAGTAGTGGCGAGTCTGACAGTGGAATGGCGGAGCGCAGTGTGCCTCTGTTACAAAACATGATCAATATTTTTCGGTTCAAAATTGTATTTACTGTGTATATTTTGCAATTCAAGATGGCCGCCAACTGATGACGTCATAATATGCGAATTAGATGAACAGAATCACCCTCAACATAGCCTCCAAACCAACCTTTCCTCATTTTTTAATTGTATTTAACTCACTTTATAGCTCATTAACACTTGTTAATAATAAAAAGAATAAAACTTTTTTGAAAGATAATAAAATTTTTAATGTTTCATCTGACATTTAATGAAATTTTGAATGTGAAAGTATTATTTATGTTTTTTTATGTATTTATTAGATTTTTTTATATGTGAAATGTTGTAAATATATTCTGTACTATCTGTATTACTTCTCATATACTGTGTGTTCTGTTATATGTTAAATGTTTGACAATGTTTGTAAATTAATAACTAGATAAAGTTGGGAAAAAGAGAAAAAAAATCACCCTCAACATATACTTTTTTCCGCATATAGTATACAGTCTAATTCACAGTATACCTCTATCTCCTAACAGTTTTATACAATAACTATTTAAATTAAGGAGGCCAAAAATGAAGGATGATCAGAAAAAAAAAATGGGGCGGCCAAAGGGTTAAATGTAGATCCCCACAACTATCGATCTCTAAACAAACTATTTTGAATTCATTCATAATCCATTCATTCATACACTCATCCATTCATGTAAATGGTTCTGGTGCAACTTCAGCTGCACGGAGGAAAATAACAGTAGAACTCCAACATCTGTTGTCGCGTAGAATAACTTTTATTTCACCTTATTTCAGATTTTGTATTCATCTCAGACAACATTTCCTTCTTTCAGTAAAGACACTTTTTTAATATAAAATCTACACATAAACTGCCTGTTAACAGGGTTAGGGTTAGCGTCACGGATGGACCGCCCGCTACCTTTTGATTCATAACTTTGGAACCGGCCAAGTTTAAGACAAATGTTACACATAATTGTAAAGGTCTAAATGCCATCTTAAAAGGGCAAAATTTAGTTTAAAATATTTCTAAATGAAAACCATCAAAAACTACCACGTCACAGATGGACAAAAAATGAATGTCTATTTTTCGCAAGAATTACAAAGTTCTCAAAACTGAAGTTCCAGACATTTTTATCCTAAAATGTATTCAGTGTATACCTTAAACCTTCTGTTTTACAACCTATTAATCATACCGAAATAGCAAGAGTTTTGAAAATATTTTTTATTTAAATTATCAATATCATATACTTTTTTTTTACAATATTTACAACATACAAATAGTATTAACATTATACCTCAAATGTATTTTGCATAGATATATATATGCATTTATTAATCTTAAATACTGTTTGTTTAGAATATGATATAAATAATATAATAGTCAAATATTGATGTATTTGGAATAAATATAGTTTATTTATGAGAGTTTATAAAATGAACCCAGAATAACGGCACAAAACTGTCACTTTCCAAACATTCACTCTCATAAAACTCTTTTTTTTCATAAATTTTTGTTTATTTCAAAATACATTTCCTGAAAATATAAGCAATCACCTACCCAAAAATGTAAGTGCGGTGTAGATTATTGTAATTTTTTATTTATTTTTTTCTGACCAGATGTTAACCTTCCCTTGACTTTGCCCAGTAGTTAGTTTTTACCTGCTGTAGATACAGAATGTCTTTTTCACTCGGATACACCAACATATCATCCTGCTGATGGAACAGTTGGCAGAACACGCGACTGAAACCTATGAAACCTACGGCAAGCTTTCACATTCCTCAGAATCCTTGTGTGAAGGTTGAGAGTTAAAAGGCGTCAAGTGTTAAGTGGAAAAAGTGGAACTCCGATCCTGTCGTCCTGGAGTGAAACGGTGTGACCTTCCAGCCTGAAATCATCACTGTCTGTCAGCTGTCTTCTTCCACATCTTGTTTTAGGTCCATCCTTTCACTCTACAAATCCCCTTTTCGTCCATCGCCTTGTGATTTCACTCTAGTCCAAGTGTTTGAGGCCCTCAGAGGTTCAGTTCAGTGTCTCTGTCTCGACACCTCTATTATGTTTCACCCTTGGATGGCAAACTGCTCTCTGATCTGGCAATCTTCTGTCCTGCTATAACAATGCAATATCTATTCAATATTTATCAAACAATAAGTGCGCTATTTTTATATAGACCTGGTTCATAGGTATGCATACTGTTTAACATAGATACATGCTGTTTTTATAGGAAATCCATACTTTTAATAGAGATACATACTGTTTCATAGATATGCAGTCGCAGAAAAAATTATTAGATTATAAAAAGTCATCAAAAATAATGGTTATGCAATCAAGTACTAACTCATGTGACTAAGACAAACAGAAAAGAAAACAGGGAATGCCTAAAAGCACTGTTTTTGTCAGTACAATGCCATAGATTTTGATGTAAGAACTGAAGTGATTTTGGTTATT
>JAPQRP010000028.1:244815-260219 GCA_037367295.1 Apogon hyalosoma
TAGAACAATAATTCATATTCTATACTACTAACTATCACTAATTTGTTGAATTTGTTGTTTCTTCCATCAGTTGCCACAGTACTAGGTAACAAAATGCACACAAGAATGCACTGAATATATGCCATATGACCACAGTACTATGGCAACATGAGGCTAATGAGCTCAAGGAACAGTATCTGCAATTGGCTCTAGTACAAATGTTAACTTTTGATTGGCTCTGCGGCAATAGACAAACTGATATTTTGTGCCATACTACTGTGGCAATAGCTATTGCCAGAGAAAAAAAAAACTGGAATATGTAATTTAAATTTTTTGTCACATTTTGGCATTTCCGTTTGGTTTTTGTAGGTGTTATTTGAAAACATGAATAAAAACAGCTGGAGAGAAATACACTTATACAATGTTCAGCAACAGACACACACATTAAATCCCAGTTTTCTGTCTTTGTATCTATATTCATGTCATCCTTTTGTCACTAGTAGTGAATGATATTAATCTATATTTTCCATCAAACAGCAGATAATGATTATTAACTCATACTTTTAAGCCTGTGTTCACTTTTACTGACCGGTGTGTGTGTGTGTGTGTGTGTGTGTAGGTGTGTGTGTGTGTGTGTGGGAGCTGTTGACGTCCCAACCATATATTAGTTTTTCATAGCGATGGAGATGTGGGTTTCAGTTAACCGTGAAGATGAACCCAGAACGCAGAAGCCACTTAAGATAAACATTTCCGCAGAGCCAAATGCATCACAATGTAATATCCACAAACATGAAAGAGCCAGACGCTACCTCAGAGCCAGGCTCCATTTTCCAAACAAAGGCAGTAATTTGGTCTGCACTCGAGGACAAAGAATGAGACACAAATGGACACAAGTGTTCTCTCTTTCTCATCATCTTGCCAATATTCATGGCTCTGACTCTGAAAGTGTGCCTTCAGTCTGTTCAGACACATACGCATGCTGTTTTCCCACATGCTCACGACAAATGGACTCATAACTGTCGCCGATATGCTGTTTACCTTATGTAAGTTATAGTTGTTTGTTTGTTTCATCTGAGAATGTATTTACTGAGACTCACACCAGACACCACTGGACAAATGTATAAAGCAATGGTAAGGGTTGATGATAAAAGTGTACCACATTAACCCATAAAGACCAAACATCCATCAATGACCACAAGCATCTACTGATCTAAAATGTTTAATACCTGTTGATCCACTAATCCTATCAATACATGTAAATAAATATTTTCGTGGTCATCAGATACAACCCATTTGGACAAAATTGTAATTATTTCATTATTATTATTATTTTGTAGAAAATCAAGGTTAATGAAGTTACCATGTTTGGTTCTTTACCCATGAGTGGCAAAACATTTTAAAATCCAAAAAGTATATAATAATAATAATAATAAGAATACATTTTATTTAAAGGCGCCTTTCAGGACATTCACTCACCGTACAGAGTTGTTAAAATAAAACACAATTAAAACGACACACATACATATATAAAACACATTAGGTACATAAAATGGCAGAATTGGAATTACGAAATCATGGGATAGAGTAGGCCTGTATGAATAAATAAATTTTAAGCTGAGATTTGAAAGTGATAACAGAGTCTGAAAGGGGGGGGGGTTGAGCGGCTGAAGACTCTGGACCCCGTGGTGGTCATACAAAAAGTCCAAGAAAAAAAGTTGGTGAAAGGATGAAAGGAACATGCATTTTTGCACATAACGTCACTTTTAAATAGTCATTTATCATTATTGTTGCTACATAAATAAAGCTGAAGGTCTATATGCATGAACTGTGAATGAAGGTCTGTAGCTCAGGCGGATCCACACATTATCCTTGCGTCATAATCTCCATGCAGGTCTTTGAATTAGCAGTAATCATGGGTTAAAATGTGCGGGTGAGCTTATGACAGTCGTAACTTTTTGACCTTTGGTAATCGGTTCATCCTCGAGTCTGCGTGTGGGAACGTTCATGGCATATTTAAAGAAATTCCCTGGAGGATTTCTGAGGATAAAATGAGGGAGACATGAGCTGATGGTAACCTTGACTTTTCAGTGTGTTCTTTCTTGCATCAGGCTGAACATTCCATCCAAAATATGCATGATTAAGTAAAACTGTTCCTGAGACACTGAGTATTAAACATAATGGATTGAATGAGCTGTCACCGATTCTGATAGAGATACACTGTCAAAAAAAAACAAAATAAAAAACAGTTTGATCTTAAAGTTGAAATGAAATTAACCCAATTAACCCATAAAGACCCAGTGCTACTTTTGTGGCAGTTCTCTATATTTAACGTTCCTTAAGTGATTTCTCACCCTTTATTATAAAATAATCCTCTGTATTTTGCTTTTTTTCCAGCGAAAATCAGGTCTTTTCCAATATTTCATGTCCTGATTACGTAAAAAGCTCAGATTGAAGTTGAGGGTTGTTATATTTAACAAAAAACAAGGGGGTTTTACTGGTGAATCAGTCGTGGAAACACCGTCATCTTCTACAACAGTTAACGGATTCGAGATACGTAAGCTGTCACTCCAGTTTTACAGATTTGATGAAAAATTGGTGATGAACGTCAGACACTGCTTTAATAAATGTGGTTTTAATGCATTCCCAATTTAGATAAAAGATGTATTTAAGGGTTAAAGAATGCAAACAGAAATCTGTGCAGGAGAATGATGGGGTCCAGGGTCGGAGCCCAGGAGGGGATTCAAGGAGGCGAAGCAAAATTATGAATGAACATTCTGAATGCTTCAAATCACATAAAACTATTTTTTTTAATTATCATGCACTAATAAAATGAATACCATTTAACTTAACTCATATGACCACGTTTTGAACCAAACCAAAGAGTTGGCTTTAATAAGGTTGGCCTTACACACTATTCAGGAACCTGACAGCAGCAGGAACAAGTGATGCCTGGGACAACAAACCCCGCCCCTCGCACGTATTGTAGCTTATCTTGGCCTTGATCCAGCTGATGTCATCATGTCTACGCGTGTGTTGATGTAAGCATATCAGTTGCCTCTATATACGTGCCAAGTTTGAAGTAAATTGATGTTTTCATAGACATGTGAAACTTCACCCATTATAAGTAAATGGGAGAAAAAAAAGATAAAAAAAAAATCATAAAAATTGGAACTTTGACCTACTTTTCCCAAAATGTAATCAGTTCTATTCTAGGTCACTGGCAATCTATAAACCCAATTTGGTATGAATTCAACCAATAGTTTTGCTGCTAGAGTGTTAAAAACAAACAAACCAAACCTAAAATAATACCCCTTGCCTTCAGTTTGGGGAGTGGGGTAAACATTTAAAATTAGGAACATCAGGATACAGTAGAGGTATGGGCTTATGTTTGACAACTTTAGGTGATTCACACAATCACTGGCTGTGCTCAGCGGCAACTCAAACATATTATACATTTGGAACTTTTTAACTGCATGGACTGATTATTAAATAATGCATTCCATACCTTCAGGGGCTGTCTTTGTTTTTCATGCAGAGCCAAATGCTGCTTGAATAAACAGTTGTCTCTTCGTGATTAGACTTTAGATTTAATTCCCTTTGCCATATAGATGCTCGTCATATGGTGCATGCGCAGTATCCCCCCCCATGCAAGAAATAGGAGAGGTTTGGGGCACATACATTCATAGCGTCACATAGGATAGCGTGAAGACGAAAACGAAACTTACCGTACTTTCACTGTTCGCCTCCCGACTGCTATTCCTCTCTCATACAGCCGATCATACAAAACATTTTTACAACTTTGAATCGGCATCCACTGAGCCTCCTCCACTCCTCTATGCCCCCCACCCCCCAACACTGAATTTGTCATGTTAACCCCCCCTTATCAGCGCCCCAGCTGTGGAGCCTCTGAACATCCAAATTAGACTTGCACTGATTACAGTTTTTTGGGCCGATTCCGATTTGCAGGGTGCTTGGACGGCTGATACCAATTTTGGCCGATTCCGATCTGATTTTTTTTCCAATCGCAACGCATAAGACATTGCAAAATAACTTTCGCATTAGAACATTCATTTTAAAAATAGAAGAAAAGCGTGCAAAAAGATTCCGGGTTTTCCATCTGAAAACTGGTGCATTGATTGAAACACCTGGTTTTTAGTGAGTCCTGTATTGTACCAGCAGTGCAAGTCTAGTCTAGTCCAAATGTATCATCGTTTCATGATCATCAGATATGACCAACTGCATTTTACCTTGAATTATTTCCATGTATTGATAGGATTAGTGGATCAACAGGTATTAAACATCTTAGCTCAGTAGATGTTCGGGTCTTTACGGGTTAAGCGTAATTTGTGTACATACGCTGTTTGTCAAGGGGATTCAGGCGTGTGTTGATAAAGCCAACATTGAATTTCACTCACAATCTTGTCACCGTGTAAACACTCCAACAGCCGTGGCTCTCCACAGCCGACCGGGAGTCCACAGTCCAAACCCTCTGCTCCACAGAGAGAGCGACGGCGATAGCGCTGATGTAACACTGAGCGGAAACTGAGATTTGAGTTGGATTATACCTTTTACAGTTAAGAACAGTTATGACTCACTAACACAAACTAACCCCGCTGTTCGGAATGATTCTAATAAAGTGGATGCATAAGTAAGGTGTGATATGAAGTGAAATTAAATGTGTGAGGCGGCCATAATACGTACTTTTATTTTTAATTTACAAGATCTGGGAAGAAGCTGAGAGCTGAATATAAAGCGTGGAGACAAAAATGAAGTTTAATAATAATCACAGCAGGTTTTCAATGATGTACTTAAATGGAAATGTGAAAACTGCATGTTTCAGCTCAGAGCTCATAAAGCAAAAATGACACATTTTAATAACATGGGAAGATCCATTTGTTTTATCAGTATTAACCCGTAAAGACCCAGTGCTACTTTGGTGGCAGCTCCCAAATGATTATTTTATGTATTTAACCTTTCTTCACTGATTTATAATCATTTATTGCAATATTATCTTCTTTACTTTGCATTTCTTCAGTGAAAATCAGGTATTTTCCTACATTTAATTTACTGATCATGTAGCTGTGCATAAAAAAAAATCTGATTAAAGTTGAGGGTTATTATATCAGAAACAGAGAAAACTGAAGAAAAAGAGACTTTTTCAGCAATGATATAAATAACTGAACATAAAACAAGCGTCTCCATCCACTGTCATTGATCCAACACCATTGGTTTTACTGGTGAGTCAATGTTGTAGAAGATGAGGGTGTTTCCACGGCAACTACAGAGCCTCTGAATGTCCAAATGAGTCGTATCTGATGACCATGAAAAGACGACAAACTGTATTTTACACCAATAATTTACATGCATTGATAGGATTAGTGGATCCACAGGTATTAAATATTTTACTTCAGTAGGTGGTTTTGGTTGCCAGTGGATGTTTGGGTCTTTATGGGTTAATATAATGACTTTAATTGATTAGAATACAGTAAAGCTGCTGTGTTTGTGTGTTTTTGGTGTCACTGCGCAAACAATCCATAAAAGTCTTTCAGCCTTATGTGAGTCAGGTGGTCACGGATGAAATGGGTTCTGTGCGATAATTCTGCTGGGGATAATTTACCCGTTGACACAGACATGGGTGAATCATACGTGCTTTAAAAAAGGGAGGTGGGTGATATGTGACGAACATCTGTAATTGCAGACTCTGCAGAAGCTTGGAAAAATGTCTTCTCTCTCCTACAGTGGTGTGAAATGACATCAGGTCACAGATTCTTATTAGTTTTATGGAATGGAAGGATATAGAGATATATATGGATTGTTTCTATTTTAAAATATTAGAAATTGTCATAAATTTATCAGTACAGTGTTTAGAATATAGACCTCTGGAGTTCCGTCAAAGACGCCGGTATATTGGATTGTAAAGATACGCACTTGTAGGCCAGAGGATTTATGTGACCACTAGAGGGAGTAGTGAGTCACTCTCCCATGACGAATAAAACGAACACCGCAAGGCCTTTGACCAAAGCATCAGAAAGTGACCAGATGTGATGAGCGCCAATAAGAAATCATTTTTAGTGTCAAAGAAAGTGATAAAAGCTAGAAACCCTCTTGTTTTCGCCACTGGACACCGATTTAAATGTAAAGAATGGAGTTTAATGCTGTAATTGTAGCGTTTCTTCTACATCAGTGGTTCTCAACTGGGGGGGCACGAGCACATTTGGGGGGGGGGTCATGGTTACGGGGCGTTAGCGACTACTGTTTGTACATCACAATATTATAAATCACTCGGCACATACTCACCCCGCTCACATATTGGATTGAGGTCCGTGAGCAGGAGGGCATATCGTCTGACACATCGTCTGTTGCCCCACATTCGCCCCCCTGGTCACAAATTTCGGGGGGCAGCTCACTTGCACTTTCTCACAGCTTCATCTACATGTCATACAAGTCCATCGCATTATTTGTAGAGTTACGTACCCCCTTCACGGTCTCACAGTTTTTTTCAGTAAGCTGATGATGCCACGAGAAACCCTGTTCTACGTGGATGACTTTGTAAATAACTTCATCAGAAAATAACTTTATATCTTCAGAAACCTCAGCATCAGAGTCTGGTTTCAACCGGCTCCACAGTAGTGGAAAAAAAGTGTTTGAACACCCTTAAAAGTTTACATGATCTTAAGCATTATCATGAAATATTTGCAAAAAAAAATCGTTTTTGTGTTTCAGAAGGTGTGGCTGCATCACACAGACACAAACAAATGTATTTTTTTTGTTAATTGTTAATAAGGAAAAAATTCTTGACAGTTTCAACATGTCATGTCCTGGATGTGTTTCATTATCTACTGAAGCATCCAGTTTGGACCTTGATAGAACAGCGCACATGCAGAAGGGGGCATGCGGGTTTGGAAAACGGAACAATACTGGATAGAGTTCAATGACTGAAGAGGGATTCTTAAAGTAATAGATTACAAATGCATGGGGCGTCCAAAAGCCTTTTTCCACCACTGTATATGTTAAGTGTCATGAGATAACTTTTGTTATGATTTGGCGCTATGTAAATAAAATTTGATTTGATGTTATGATCTTTGCTAAGTTATCGTTTGTTGATCCACGGTTTAAATTAAACCATGACAGTTCTGACCTTTTTTTTTTTGTATTCCAAACACATCTTTAGTTCAGCTACTGACAACACAAACTGTACAGAAAACAGAGGTGATGTGGGTTTTACTTTGGCTGTTTTCAATCTAAAAACAGAGTTAACAGAGAAATAATGTAAACTATCAGCTGACATGTAAAGATCAAAAATCATATTATTGCGTTATTTTTACCAACTGTCAAACTAACCAGTTACGAATTTAAGGTGGAAGAAGAGAACTTGGTAAGATACTGTGATGTGTGTGAACAATGAGCTTTATTTTACTCACTATATTCGGTGAGTGATACAGTGTGTAGATACATAGTGTTGATTGGTTGATGATTTTGGTAGATTTAATATACTACTAGACTAACATATCAATTATACATAACTGTGTTAACATTTAAGCAAATACCACTAAAAAGTCCTCCTGAGCAGCTCAGTTTGACCTAGATTAAGACTCCTAACGTGTGTGAACTGAAGCACTTTAAACTGTGTTCATTCCACACTTACACTGTCAATTTAACCTACGTCTATATTCCAATAAGGATGAAATGAAGTGGATGTTTTCTGCAGGACAAATGTAAATTGATGACATATGCTCCAGCCCCGCAGTGGATTTTATTTTGACAGATCAGCTCTGTTTTGATGAGTGTGTGTGCGTGTGTGTGCAGAACCACAGCAGACAAATCAGATTCATTTCTCGACTCAGATCTTTTGAGACACGCCGTCCACACTGTTTGGAAGTTATCAGATGGGATTTGTGTGTCCAGACATCGCTGTACCTAAGTGCGTGGGTTGCTATGGTAACGATGCTTTGCGATCCTCCCGCCTTTGCGTGTTCAGCAGCCTCCAGCAGATTAACATGCCTGCATGAACTTTCTCTCTCCATGTTTTCCCACGTCTCTGCCTGCAGCAGCGTGGATTTTCCTCCGCACTTCTGTCACCTTAGATTTGTGATTTTGCGTTGGATTATAAGTAACCGAGGAGACGTTTCGCAATCTGATTTGGGCATCGAGATTAGAATGTGGATGTGGCGTGGGTCTGATGTGGTTTTCAGTCAGACTTTAATGTGGATGCAGTCTGAATATGCCAAGAAATAGATTTAAGATAACGGTCTGAGTAAGGCCTTCAGTAGAGAAAGCTAGAACTGATGATGCATTTCCATGACTCAACTCAACCTTTTTGCGTTTCCTTTATGTAAAACAACCTGAAATCTGGTTCCGGGTACTACTATTTTTGAACTTGTTGGCCGAGGTCCCAAAATGGGTGAAGATGTACTAAAATGTGACATGTAAACACTGCAGACCACTGATTGGTCAGAAAGTTGTCATTGCGTCAGTGTGTTAAAAAAAAAAAAAAAAAAAAAGATTCGGAAATCTACAGTAAATATACCGGTAGGCTAATCCATGATGACGGCCCGCAAAACTACACTGTGGTCAGACAAGGAGGTTCAGATATTTCTGTCCTTAGTGGCCGATGAAAAGATTCAGCGTGAGTTTGACGGGACAACACGCAACGAGCGAGTTTATCAGCAACTCTCAGAGCAGACGTCACGGAAGTTACACGCAGCATCGCTATGACGTCCACATACTCTAAAGTCAGTAGAATCCTGTAATGGAACGGTCTCCAGGAGTAGTACCTGGTACCCGAGTCGAGTCCAGTCGAGCCAGTGCGACGTAGTGGAAATGCAGCATTATTTCCCAAGAAAAAAAAAAAAAAAAGCATTCTAGGGGAAAAAAGTTAGTCAATAGAGATTTATTATTTTTTGAATCCAATTTAAAGCATGTTAACACATATGTTTGCCAATTTAAAAGATAATTTTACAAGTCAAGAAAGTCATAGTTTGTGATAAAACTCGTGAAAATTCACAAATATATAGTCTGGACACTAGCGCTAATGCCGTTGTAACTGTAAGTCTCCACTACCTGTTCAGAGTTACTGGACATGTCTACAGATTCAACTTGATCAGACTTGTACTAATTTTCCCCTCTTTTAATACTTTTTCAGTTTACTCTTAAAGAGTAAGGTAAAATATGCCACGGCAGCTGCCATTTTGGTTTTGGTGATATGTATCATGTAAAATAAGAGATGCAGTCCATTCAGCTGTTTGACGCAAAAGTTGATGTTTCGTTACAATCCTTTGCTTCTGTCTTCTGTAAGTTTTTGCTCTTGTTTACACATTGCTTGTGAAATTATTTATCTCTTATCATTGAACACCATTCTTTTTTTTTTTTTTTTCCCAACGTTTCCAAAGTCCTATGGACTCTGGAAGGGATTGGCCTTCAGTCGTGTATAGAATTGAATGGACTGAGTTTATTTTTAATATGAATAGCATTTTTTTTTTGTGTTTTGTAATAGCTTAGTTAGAATTTAGTTTGATATGTATAACATTTGTTAAGCTTATTTATGGGAGCTGACGTGGGAATTTAGGGTCGGTAGAAGGATGGGGTAAGGGGGTGGGAGTATATAAATTGAACTTCATCCCGCTCCTTCTCGAATATGTTTTCTTTTTTTATATTGATTTTTATTGGTTTTTAAAGTTGATATTCAGAATAAACAATGAAAAATCAATCTGTGAGTATGTTTATATAAATGCTGTTACTTTGAATATTGTGAGTTTGAGAATCATGTAATAGCCTGTTCTCTTCAGATATTCCAAACCAGGCCTTTTTCTGAATCGAAAGACTTGTGGGATACGCTGACATTTCAGATTTACGATGGTTCTCTGGGCATGTATACGGTGCTTTCAGAAGAAGAAGAAGAAGAAAAAAAAGAATCTAATTTGTGTGTTTTACTGCAGGTTGTAAAACAAGGTCCCAGTTTATGACCAGGGGTAACGACAGATCCTTAGTCTGACAGATGGATGAATCCAGTAAAGTCCACAGAGAAACACACAAACTGCTAAACTTTATGACAGAGAAGATAAACAAGTTTATGGATATGAGCGAATGTTGAAAAAACTGAAAGGAGGAGGCAGAAGGAGGAGTTCACCCTGTGGGACGTCTGCCACTTGGAATGCCATATTTTATTGCACAGGTTTGCAGGAAAACAAATATTATTTTTGTTTTCGGAAGCCATGATAGCGGCTGATTAAGAATTTTGTCTTTTTTGTAATAAGGGTAAAAAAAAAAAGGAGTAATTAGTGCATGTAAGGACAAACGAGAGGAGGGCACGATGGTGCTCTTGAGACTATTTTTGATGGAAAAAAAAAAACAACAAAAAGAAACAGGTCAGGTCGGCCATATTGGTTTTTATTTACTCCTTTTATACACACTTCTTGATTGGCTACATTCTGTTCCACGTCACAATTCACGGAGTTGTGACTCGGGAGTGGTCCGCTTTCCCCACACACGTAAAGATTTCAGGTCGTAAATATTGAACAAGTTTTATATTTATGATTGTCGGCCCCGACCCATTTTGGAGCTGATTATCAGGACAAATTCACTCTTAACACCCCTCAGACCACAGAATGATCTTATAAGACATAAGATAATCTGGCATTTGCCTTCCTTAGTTGGGAAGGGGGAAAATCGGAACAAGAACAGCCCAATTATCTTTATGTGTGTACCCTGCTTTAGTCAGGTCGTGATAATCTGAAGTGAAAAAGGTCGTCTGACATGTCCTTCACCTTGTATGGCGTGTCGGACATCTTAATAATTGACATTATAACAGTTTATGATGGGTTATGACAGCGTAACATCTTGTAGAACTCAAATTATTAGCCACAAACGTGCATCAGCTAAAGTAGCACATGTTCACACAGTATTGTCTAAATGAAACGTGATATCATGAATTGCATACAGATCACGCGGCACTTTTAATTGGCGTGTGATCTGTATGCATTCTAAGCTTTCCGCGTGTATGTTCACGCAGTTAGCGGTTACGGATGTGTAAACCGGAGATTTTGGCGTACATTGGCACGCGATCAAACGGCGTTGAATAACACGCGAAAGGATGAAAATACATACATATAGCACGGCAAATGCCATAAGAACTGGCGTGACGTACAACGCTATTTCATGAGATCAGTCTGCTAAATGGTTTCTTCCATATTCCTGCCATGTGCAAGCATTTTGATGAGATCACCATTGCATTACTAGGTGAATTCTCTAAAAATAAAAACCTCCCAACTTCTCAATTTCCATTGTGCAGGTCAGTCAAATGATCTTCATGGCAGTCAGAATCAAGACCAGCCATTGGCTCAGATGGACTATTGAAATCAAATGTTGAAATACGCAGAAAATAGAGCAAAAAAAAATTCAGACAGGAAAAAATGTATACACAAAATTGAAAACTAAATAATTTATGTGTAAAAAGTCACAGTTGGAGAGATTTAATGAAATCGCTGGATAACGTGCATATGATTAGACACAGAACTAGGTCCTAAACTCTGCTGAATGCATTAGGTTTTATTACTTTACTGGCAGGGCATGAAATATACACGTTCATTTGCTCATTTCTGTATCTCTACGCTTCCATATCCCACTGAGAAATAATAATGTTATTTATGATTGGGTGCAGGTCTCTAAATCAGAGAAAATAATTCATTTCAGGTGTATGACTTATTAATGTGTATTCAGATGTCATTACAGCTGATTCGTGTGAACCTATATGCAAATACTGATTTTTTTTTTTTTTAATGTGTTTATTTATTGATATTGAGATGCATTCTACTGCCATGCTGTAGAAGCTGATAATTTTCTCAAAAAAAAAAAAAAAGGGAACCTCGGTGCACTCTCAATGTAGAGCCCTACTTTCAGCTCTATGGCCGAGAGCTGAGGCTGATGTTGCTGTGGAGATAAAACCCCGTCGTGACCTTCACACTGTTTGCGGTGACATTCTTTATAAATCCTGTTTACTGTTCCACCTCGTAACTCATATCTGTTTGAGCAGACGCATATAAACCTAATCTGCTCTTCAGCTTTTAAATCCTCATCTCTGTCTTTTACGAACGAAAACGTCGCAAACCACATTTCGAGCCACAAAAGCACGTCTCCTCTCCAAACATACGGCGTTTGCATCAGTCTGTGGTTTAACTCTGTTGTTATTCCTGCAATTTTATGTGGTTTTCCACTTTGACAGCAGAGCATGAGTAGAACATGTTTGCTTTCATATTTCCAGTATTTCTGAGTGAAGTTCAATTTAAAACTGGACTAGTTAGTAGTAATTGGCTTAATTGTTGCTCCCACAAGCTTTAATTTGGTCTAATTAGACAAAATGACTGAAACACCTACAGTGTATAAACCAAAAGGCTTGGAGAGGCCATGAATCATGAAATAAGCAATTTGCATTTTACTTAATTTACACAATTGGCTGGGAACAAGTTAACATTATAAAAAAAGAGAGTGTCAGTTTAACTCTTTGAGAGTTGAATTAAACTTTGTTTGAGATAACATTTTGTCCAACTCAAAATTAGAGTAAAATTTACTTTATGGCCAGTGTCATATTTTCAGAGTTAAATCTACTCAATTCAGTGTCAAAATTAACAATGAAATGTGTAAAAATATTTTACACTGTGGTGTTTTTACACTGTTAAGAGTAATGTAATTACACTTTATAGAGTTATATTTACTCCAAATTTAATTTAAAAATGACTCTGTGTTGATATTTATTTCTCTGCAGTGTTATTTCCTTCAGCAGTTTGCACCCTCTGCTATCTTTAAAATAATGTAAAATTGCAGGGGTTCTCATATTGAGTGTATTATTATTATTATTATCATTATTATTATTTTACTCTAAGGGTTTCAATCACCCCAGGATGTATTCTTACTTTGAAAGGGCAAAAGTCTCCTCCCATGTGATGCTTTGACAAAAAGACAGCGACGCTCACATTGTTCTACTCCAGGTTTGACTAATGGTGTCACATTAATAAAAACAAACATAAAAAGGCCAATAAATGTTGTAAATCAGACACATTAAACAGACACCTAAATAAACATTAACACAACCCCTGAACATAAAATAGAACACAATAAGTAAACTGTCCAGTACCCACAATGCAATGCGGCAGACTGGCACTAATCATCCCTCTGTAAAGTTGAATTTTACACTGAGTTTGAACTCTACTGTTAGAGCTGGTTTACTCTCCATAGAGCAATAAATACTCTATCTAGGTTAAAATAGCTTGACTCTGAAATGTTCACAATGCTTTTTTTTTTTTTACTGTGAAGAGCATATATTCTTATTATACATGACAAACAGGCTGTTTAACCTCACTTTATGTAACGAACCTGAAACAACTGTCAAAAAACTGCATTTAAAGTCCATATTAAAGATTTTCTTAGTAAAATGGGAATCATTCAATTCTCTACATATAAGATGTGTACTAAAAGTCTACTATTATCTATTGATATAAAAATAAAATACATCTAAGACAGCAGTATGCTTTATAGATATAAAACTGTCATTTAAAGTTTGTTCAGTGGGTGTTGGTGCTCCTCAACCATAACCGTCTAGTGCCCAGTCCACACTATTATGGATATTTTTCTAAACACATATTACTAAATATCTATGTCCCCATGACAACACTAGAGCAGAAACTGTAGATAATACTGGATGTAGCAGACGCAGAGGCTTTAAATCTGTGAAGAAACTGAAGCAGCAACTAGTTCAGTTATAAACCAAAGGGACCTTAAGTGCTAGTCGGGGTTGTGGAACTGTATCTTTTACCTGATGTGGATTCCTTCATGACGCCGGTTCGGTCTGGTTCGACTCCCAAAGGTATCTGTGCTGACCTCGATCTACTGCAGGTCATACACTGATTCACAGACCTGAATTTGATGATTCAGGTGCAACTTCACCACGCAAACCAATAGCAGATGTGTATAATATTACCTGTGATGCCATCATTTTCTAATCTTTTTGTTTTCAGAATTGGAATACTTTATTAATAATAAATAAATAAATAACTGTAGTTACATTTGCTCCATTCAGGTTTAATAAAAAAGTAGCAGGAAAAGAACAGCAATTTGTACAATATGTACTAGACAATATATTATTGCTATGATAAATAAAAGAAATGTACATAAATAAGTGTGCAAAAATATTGTTGTGTTATTAAAAATGTGGTTCTCCAGTAGAATTGAACAGTCTGAAGGCCACAGGTGGGGATGATTTCCTGTTTCTGACCAAACATGCTTCTGTGACTGACCAGGACGTCATGGGGTGTTTGTGTGGAATCGTCCTGATCTCGGACAACTGTCGTCTCTCGGACAGCACTGTCACCGAGTCCAGCTCCATCGTCACAACGTCACCGGCCTTGTGGATCAGTTTGTTTCTCTGTGCATACGGATACGCACAAACTAGAAGTTAGAAAAAAAAAAAATCATATTAAAAATCTCTGTTTTTGCAACTTACCGTGCCATATTTGTGTGGATGAGACACCCAAACATGTAGAAAAACATCTGTTTAGCAGAATACCTGCTTCAGTGTGGATGGGCCATACATTTACCTGATGAAAATGTTGACTGATTTGTTTTTTCAGTCCAACGGCCTGAAGGTCTGATGGACTATTGGTATCAGTTGTCGTCCGTCCGTAAACAAGTTTTCAGGAATCTTCTTCTCTGAGACTCAACCAGAATGACATAATATTTGTTGTGGGATATCTGTGGGGTATGGTCTGCCAAGTTTGTTCAAAGCATTGGGAAATACAGATTTTTGAAATTTTTTACTTCTTAAAATCCCCATTGGTTTATAATGGGACACAATTCAATGTGCTTTAGCTTGAAAACAGTTGAAGATATTGGTATAATTATTACGGACATTAGACAGGAAGTCACATATGGGCTTTCATTTGGTGCCATGACCTTTGACCTTGAAAGGTCAAACCCAAGGTCATCTATGTTCAGATTTCTAGAAACTTCTTCTCCAAAACCATCAACCAGAATCAACTGAAATTCATAGCAGAGGTTCCTTGAGGCAAGGCCTACCAAGTCTGTTCAAAGAATTGGGAAATATTCATTTTTGATTTTTTTTTTTTTTTAATGTTCAAAGTGCTATAACTTCAGAACAGTTGCAGATATTGATATAATTACTATAGCCAATAGGAAGTCCCATATGGGCTTTCATTTGGTGTCATGACCTTTGACCTTAAGTGACTGTGAAAGGTCCAACAAATGTCAGTTACTGTATTTTTCGGACTATAAGGCTCTCTTAAAATCCTTTAATTTTCTCAAAAATCGACAGTATAATCCGGTGCGCCTTATGTATTAATCCTGGTTGTGCTTACTGACCTTGAACCGATTTTATGTGGTACACGGCGCTCAAAAATCCATCAAAATGTTTTAGTACG
>JAPQRP010000028.1:267453-282769 GCA_037367295.1 Apogon hyalosoma
CTTTAGTTGGACCAGGCATTAAAATGAACAAGAAATTGAAGAAAACAAGGGTGGTCTAATAATTTTTTCCACGACTGGAGTATGTGTGGATGTGACCCCGATTCACTGATTTCTAAATATGATTGAATTCATGTATGGACATGTCAAGCGGCTAATCTTGCTGAAACAAATTAGCAAGCCCGTATGTGTTTCTAGTCAATAATTATACATATTTATGCTTTTGGAGGTCAGCAGCTCAGAATCATTACCACTTACGGTGATCCTGACTATTATGACAAAGCGGTTCGACAACAACCTTCAGTTAGGCTTTAGTCGTATGACTGAGTGACGACTGGTTACATATTATGGCCTTTTTCTAAAATTAATTTGCATTAAATTTTATCCCACAGAACTAACTCAGCATGTTCCAGCTTTATCCTCTCCCGTCAATAGTTTCTATGTAATTTTTCACCAACCCAGTTCCTTCGAACCACATCATTTTCCTCCCGCAAAGTAATGATTGAGTGGTTATTGATTTGCTTTCTCAGTCTGCTTTTATCCATTCATATTGGAGCATAAAAATGTCCTAAGGTACATTTTGCATAATGCTGCATTTGACCTGCGTCGATGGGCGCTATAATGAGAACAGAATGACACATAAAACTAGTCTGATTAAAGTCCGTCTGGTCCTAGAAGAGTCACCGGTGAAGACTAATGGGCTTTAACCCTTAGTTAACCACAGTGCAGCACAGTCACTAACATTTATCAGCCATAACATTCTGACCACTGACAGGCACAGTCTTATTACTTCTGATTGTCTCTTTCCACTGGGACCTGTCAGTGGGTTGGATATAACAGGCTGCAGGTGAACACGTAGACATCGAAGCGGATGTGTTAGTTCCCTCTTGTCCATTTTGCTGTTTCTGAGTACTCTGGGAATGAACACACTCAATTTCCCTCTTGTCAGAGTAAAGTGGCTGGTACCTCCAAAGAACAACCACATCTCAACCAGTCGATCATCTATGGGAGCAGAACGTCACTACCACCCGTCTAATGTTGTGTAGTTCCCCGTTTTTCCACAAAACCAGCTCTGACCCGAGGCCTAGACTCCACCAGACCTCTGAGGGTGTGCTGTGGGATCTGGACCGAGATGTTTGCAGCAGATCCCGGAAGTCCTAGAAATAGAGAAGTGGATCGGATTTATTAGCCCGCCCCACGAAGGGGAGGCAAGGGGTACCGTTTTTGGTTCGGTTTGTTTGTTTCTTTGTTTGTTAACACTCTAGCAGCAAAACTACCGGTTGAATTCAGACCAGATGTGGTTTATAGATTGACACTGACCCAGAATGGATCTGATTACATTTTGGGAAAAGTAGATCAAAGTTAGAATATTTTATGAATTTTAAAAATCTTTTTTCCCCCCACTTACTTTTCATTCGCGGAATTTCACATGTCTATAGTAGCAAAACTGGTTTAATTTATATCAAATTGGGTTTTTAAATTTCCAGTAAACCAGAATATATTTGGTTACGTTCTGGGAAAAGTAGGTCAAAGTTATTATTTTTTACTTATAAGGGGCGGAATTTCAAATATCTATAAAAACATCAATTTTGTTTCAATTTCCTTCAAACCTGGCACAGATATAGAGGTGACTGATATGCTGACATCAGCACACAACACAGACATGATGACATCAGCTGGATCGATGCCAAAGTAAGCTACAATAGGTGCGAGGGGCGGGGTTTGTTGTTCCTGGCAACACTTGTTTGATGTTCAATTGTCCTGACTTTGGAATGTCCTTTTCATCCATTTTCGTTCGGCACTAACCACTGCAGACCAGGAACACCCAACAAGACCTGCATTTGTGGAGATGCTCTGACTCAGTCATCACTGTCATAATATGAACCTGGTCAAAGTTTTTAGTTTTAGTTTAGTTTATTTCATACACAAACATAATACATAACATAAGGGGAAAAAATATAACAAAACAAAAAAATTTTAAATATTGAATAATAGAAAAAGATAAAGTCACTCAGTTCCTCAAGTTGCTCATTTTGCTGCTTCCAACACACCAACTTCAAGGATTAAATGTTGACTTGCTGCCTAATATATCCAACCCAGTGAAAGGCACCGCTGTCATTAAATTATCAGTATTACCACTTCTCCTGTCAGTGGTCAGAATATTACGACTTATCAATGAACCTGTTTACATGCACACCAATACTCCGATCATCATCTGATTTCTGGAGTTATCAGATTATTCAAGCGGGATAATCTGATCTGCGTCATCAGATAAAAGCAGTAATCTGATTACGATAAATCAGATTAACACACCCGGATTTGTCCCCAATACTCTGTCTTCCTGTATGTATACAGGTTAATCTGATTTTATTTGGTTCTTTTACGTGTGCGCATGTGCAAACACAATTAAAATCGAAGGGAACAGAGGTGCGTAGTCAAACATGAGCTGAAAACAATAACAGGAAGTTTGAGTCTACCATCGCTACTTAGGTACGTACCCGGAAAGAAATCCAATAATGGACTGGAATGTCTAAACCTGGGTTTATTGATTATCACATTTCTTAAGTGCACGTAAATGCATTCGATCTGATTATTACAATTATCAGATTACTCCCAGTTTTCAGACTTTTATGATCATGAAAACAGGCTCAGCGTATGAACTACAATACCCATGAGCCTCAGGGGCTGTTTACATGTAGAAGAGGAAACTGAAACCAAATGTAATCTGTCCTGACACAACGAGCAAAAACTACTGATTATACTCTAAAAGTAGGAGAATTTGAAACCCTAAAACGTGGGTTTAGGAAAAGAAAACACCCTAAATGGGAGAGAGCGAGAGAGAGAGAGAGAGGTGTGTGTGTGTGTGTGTGTGGGGGGGGGGGTGTGTTGGATTTAATGTAAAAATCAGATTTTTAGAACCATTTAGCCTTTTTCATGGCTAAAAGGGATGAATGAAAAACAATATTAATAATAAAAACTACCAACAGTTCTGTGAAGGGAAAAAAAGGTCAGTGCTGCATAATTGACCAGGATGAATAGAACATGGAGCAACATGCTGTTTTCTGAAAGAACAAAACTGTGTGTCTCAGGTTTGTAGAATTGACTGCAGGAAAATCAGTTTTTTTTTTTTGTTTTTTTTTTTTAAATTGTAAAACAAGTTGGGGATTATAGAAAGCCCAGCCAACAACATTTAGAAAAGACCAGAGGCTTTTTAAAACTTTGAAGTGCACACAATATCAGTCAAACGTACAAAAAAAAAACAAAACTGGAAAACAAGACAGTTTATTAGGTTTGAAAGTTAAAAATCAAACTAGAAAGTGGGGAAGGAAGTCGATGTTTGGGAGTATTGGACGTGTTCTATTTCCTGCAGACATGCCTGACAGTCAGAGCCTCTGAAAGCATCCACCTTTATTACCTGAATCGATCCAAAAATAATTAGTGGCTGAAAAGAGCTACTGTTTTATCACTCGCTCGTCTCTCGCGGATCCAAATCAAATCAGAGGAAACCCAGACCTTTCTGATGTTGAGACAGAAAATAAAGTTTGGGTCTGTATCTGTACAAATGTCAGAGAGTCTAAAAGGCAGACGGTCAGACAGTGAGTGGTATTTTACAGCTGGATACAAATCACATACAGAAGCAGAGGCTTTGCAGATCCAGACCCCATTAATGCAAGTCCCGATCTGTATTTCCAGAGTCTGCGATTCAGAATGTTATCACGCTATCGTTTAGCTTTCTGTTTACCAAAACCAGTAACTGTGATTGATGAGGGCATCTTTATTTTTGATAGCATTACCTTCTTCTAGGAGCTACAGACTTCCATACGACGTTTGCGTATCATCTGGCCAGAAAAACCTGAAGGCAGACTGTTGCAAGGAAATTAGAGATAAGAAAATTGTTTACGGGAAAGTCAATCAGACTTTTTTTTTTTTTTTTTGGTTTAATAATCTGTCAAATATAATTTTAATTCTTAAAGTGACCACATTTTAAGAATGTATTTCTACCTTCAAGATTTAATCAGTAGAAAGATGAAACACTTAATATCCAGGCAGATAAAAAAAAAAGAGTGTAAGAGAGAGAGATGTACGTACATCGTGGTACTGCTTACAATTTATTGAGATATTGATGCCACAATACTGTGGCAGTAGCCAACGCCTTATTTTAATTTTAAAAGTCAAAATACAAATTTTCATAGTCGTTTTTTGTCTCATCCACAGTATAGTATTTCAGTAAACATTTAAGTGCAATATAAGACATGTTCAAATCAATGCAAAAGGAAAAGAAAATCTATATATAATAATATATTCTGACTTTAGCCCAGTTTCAGCTCAGTGAGGTATCTTGAGTGCCAATTTACCGACATATGTGTGATGGCCAGACTGCATTGAGGAGCCCGGAGTGCCAATTTACAAAAACACTCGGAGCGAACACCCACCGAGAGAGACGAGAGTGGAGCGGCAGATAAATAAAAAGGAGAAGGATGAAAGAGGGAGAGTGCAGACCCAGCCAACACTGCTGGCATGTAGGGGATTCGCCCTCAGACCCAAAAAGAGAAAGATATCAACACCACTCACCAAATAAGGACGAAACAAAGTCAGGAAAGATTCAACTTTCTTTAGTTCCTTTAGACACATAGAGTCTGGGAGGTTTTGATGACTTATCAGTTACACGTCTTAACCACGAACCTTCCAATACACAGCAAGACCATGTACATTATGTGTCTACACTGATTTACAACTGTCCACACACAAAAAAAAAAGTTTCAGTCTTTATTTGGAACACCTTTAGCTTTGAGTATGGGATGTATACACCATGCCGTCATTTATGCCATGCGGTGCTTATTGCAATGTCACGATAAAAGTCACAACATTCATTTCCACCCAAAGTTGCGCTAGTTTTTTTTCTCACTGAAGTTCACCAAATGAACCCTCTTTCAGCTTTCAGTCATTAGAATCAGGAAACTCCTCAAACTGGCAGCGTTATCAAATTATACACATCCTGGCCAAAAAAAAAACAAAAAACATCCTGCACTGTAATATTATTTTCCCTGCATGACTTCCTTTAGCTGTGACTGAGGCATGTAATTGCTTCAGGACCATTTCAATGAACTTGTGGAAAATTACAACTTTTATTTCCGTCCATTGTTGCAAATTTATTTATTTTTTGTCAAGATGGTGTACTGATGACGGATAAAGTCTTCTCCATCGTATCCTGAGATTCTCAGTGGGGTTCAGGTCTGGATTCCATGTGTGCAAAACATGCCTCATCTTTCCCGAACCTCTCTTTCATAATCTGATCCTGATGAATCCAGGTATTGTTGTCTTGGTATATGCCTGTATCATAGAGCTGGGCGTATCGATCTAAATATCGATAGTATCGATACCAACCTGAGTATCGGTATTGGATCGATACTAGTGTGATGAGATCGATACTTTTGTTGTGAGAGGTTTGTACTATTGACTTTTATTTTTCACAAATATCTACATGCAATGGAAGGTTTTTTTCTTTTGTGTTGTTTATATTGTTGTATTTATATTCATTATTACATTGTTGCTTTTGTTTACTTAATTTGCACAACTGATTTTGTTACTTTATTACTGACTTTAGTTTTCACAAATATCTGCGTGTAATGGAAAATAATTTTTGTTGTGTTGTTGACATTGTTATATTTATATTTTTGTTGCATTGTTGCTTTTTTTGTTATTTTGCCATAGTAACTTTTTCTTAAACAACTGTGTGTGTAGTAAAAGGTAAAAGGGGGGTTATTTTATTATTTATTTTATTTTTTATTTATTTTATTATTTATTTTTATACTGTTAAATTGTTTTATATTGTAGTTAGTTAATAAAAAAGCATGCTTGTTGGCCTAAAATCTTTGTCCTGTGTTTTAACATAATCAAAACAAATTAACTAAAGGCAAAATCACAACAATATTCAATGATCATGACATTTCAAGTTAAAGTATCGGTATCACTATTGGTGATACTAGCCCTGTATTTACTTGGTATCGAATCAGTACCAAAATTCCCAGTATCGCCCACTTTTACTGTATCATCAGCAAAGAAAAATCCCACAGATGTTCATACCTGGTCATTCAGAATATTCAGGTGTTCAGATTGGACACCGACTGAACCAACCCCAGCTCATAACACTGCCCCCACAGGCTTCTACTGTAGGCACTAGGCATGATGGGTAATCACTTCATCCACTTCTCTTCTTACCCTGATGTGCTTATCACTCTGGATCTGGGTCAATCTGGACTCACATCTGACCATTCCCCCCCATTGAAACACAGTCCAATCTTGATGCTTTCTAGCAAAGTAATCATTGAAATAATGATCTAATGGCTTTTACCAGTTTGCTAAGTTAACACCAGTTGACCAAATAGTACAACTACTCTTTTACTTTACTCTGCACTTTGCTTGAGCGATTAGTTTTTGGACAGTTTTTATCTTTTACATCCTGTGCATTTATGCATTTAATTCAAGTTATGGATTATTATACCATTTCCTCTCTGTATGCCTTGACAACATAATATTTTTAACCAACATGGCTGTAGCAAATCACATAGAGGAGAAAATCCATATCCACTGGTGCATATTGCAGTAAGATTACACTGAAAAAAGTGAGGTAAAAGACATATAAAGAAAAAAAAAAGTACAAAAGATGTGCTATAACAATAAAAAAAGGACATTGATTGATTTTAACTCATAAAGACCCAGGGCTACTTTTCTGGTAGTTCCCAAATGATTTTTTTCTCTCTATTTAAACTTTATTATCACCATTTATTATAATCTTACCCACTGAATTTAGCATTTTTAACTGTAAATCATGTATTTTCCTATGTTTAATTTCTTATATTTAATTTAAATGTTCATGAAAACTCACAGTAAATTCAAAGGTTAAGAAGAAAACCAAAGAAAAAGTGACATTTTCAGAAAAATATATCATTAACTGAACATAAACAAAGTGTGTCCATCCGCTGGCATTGATCCAACTCCATTGGTTTTACTGGTGAATCAATGTTGTAGAAGATGACGGTGTTTCCTGGTAACTACGGAGCCTCTGAACATCCAAATGGGTCATAGCTGATGACCATGAAAAGATGACACGCTATATTTTACACCAATAATTTACATGTATTGATAGGATTAGTAGATCAACAGGTATTAAACATTTTATATCTGCTGATGCGTTTGGTCACAGGTGGATGTTTGGCTCTTTATGGGTTAATATCAGGATGAATAAAATGTAAAAGATGTGGAAAAAATATAATAATGTAAAGATGTACCAAGAGATAAAAGCTGCGAGACATAAACAAAGTGAAAGACCGTGATGGATTTTCTCCCTGTTCCACTTTCTCCCAATGTTTCAAGTTTCTGGTGCTGAAAGTGAAAACTACTTTGCAGTGTGTTCTATTTACAGCCAAGAGAAATGTCCTTCAGGGAGCTACCTTATTTCCTGTACTTCACTTTTAAATTGAGTCTTTACTGATTTGTTTTTTTTTTTGTTTTGTTTTTTTCCTCCACTGTGTTTCTGCACTTCTACTGGAAGAAAGAAAGTGGAAGGTATTCTGATGATGAAACACCTAACACACATCACTTGCTATTCTAATTTGTGTGTGTGTGTGTGTGTGTGTGTGTGTTGGTTCAGAGCAGATACTGGATGAAACCGTTTTAACAGAATAAAAGTGGGAATAAATTCAAGATGAATGATGAGTTGAATAGGCAGAGGTAGATAAAACATCAAGAAGAAAGGTACACAAGAATACAAAGCATGGTGAATGAAAAGCTCACCCATTAAATCTAAGTTTATGAAGAACATGGAAGAAGTGGAGCAGAGATGCCCGCCTAAGTAAATTAATGTCTGTGTTTTTAGCGCCTACTGATTCAGTTTAACCCATCAGCATTTTAAGATGAAGTGTGTTTATTTCCATATGATCACAAAGCAAAATATTTTTCTAGAAAAAAGATCATGCATAGAAATATGAGCTAAGGACAAAGCTTTGGATCAAAGATTAAAGTAAGGATGATGAAATGCATCTCATTCGGTTCATAGCCGGTAAGAAATGTAATGTTGCAGGCATCCAGATCAAATGTTTTTTTGTTATTTTTTTTTTTTTTTTGGGGCTAAACACTGTGCTTACCTGCCGTCAGTCTGACTTCAAAGAACACAACGTTCTGAGCCGGATTATTCATGAGGGTCTGTATGGGTGTAGTGACAGTTCCCAAAAGTGGAGATTATACATGTGTAATGGCACAGATTTACACTGAACATAAAGCATCTTATATTTTAAAAAGGAAGTGAACTCTGTGTGTGTGCGTGTGTGTGTGTGTGTGTGTGCGTGCGCGTGTGTGTGCGTGTGTGTGTGTGTCGGGCATCACACAAAATCCGGAAAGAGCTGCAGAGAGTGCTGCAGTTTGGCATACTTATGTATTTTTGGTCAAGGAAGAGACTAGAGAAAACGGCAAGTTGATAGGATTAATATTTTGGGAGACATTAGTGATTTTGGAATACAATAGCCTTAGTCACGTTGCTATGCCTAGAATCATGTGAACGCTTTGGCGGTGACTGCTGGACAAATGTGTGAATAAACAAGAAATATCTGTGCTGGGGGACCAGGATGTTGCCCCTCAGGGTCGGGACGTGGATTTTAAAAACACCCCCCCCTTTTCACATCCCACCCTCTGTATTGACACTGATGAAATCCAGGATCTAGAACCTGTGGTTCCCCACGGGTCAACGCGCTAGTTTTCTCCCAACGTGATGAATTGCGTACAGATAACATGCCACTTTTAATTGACATGTTATATGTCCATGTTACAAGCTTTCAACGTGTACGTTCATGCCATGTAAAATACCACACGATTAGCGGTTAGGTTTAGGGTTAGGAGTTAGGTTTAGGGTTAGGAGTTAGGTTTAGGGTTAGTGGTTAGCAGTTAGTGGTTACAGATATGTAAACCGGAGATCTTGGTGTACAGTGACATGCGATCAAATGGCATTGAGTAACCCATGAAAGGATGAAAATACGTACGTACAGCACACCATGTGCCATAAGAACTGGCATAACTGGCGCAATGCGGTTTCATGAGATCAGTCCGTTCTCTCCATAATCATCTAGAACTCTCAGCATGGGTCTGGCTGATTGGTTTTACTTGTGTAAGTGTAAGCTGCAGAATATTGTTCATAAGCAGGTAGTTTAGCATCTCATGCTTGGACTGATATGAAGTGATTTCAGAGACACATCTGACTCCTCCTGATGGTTACGGAGTGATTTGTTTTTCATTTATTTCTTCAGAACCATTTATATTTTATTTCATTTGGATGAAATGACTATGACCCTCCTGACGATTAAGTGATTTGAAAGACGAATGAAATTGCGTTCTGTAGTTTTAAAAGTGCAGCGCACCCCTGATGTTTGAGCATCAACAAACAAACTGAAGTCTCACATTTAAAACATAATAACTCAGTTCTTCCAAAGCTGGATTTCTATACCACTGCCAGAACAAAATAAAAAACAAGTTGCTTTCTGTAGTCTGATGAGTGATGTGTAAACTAGTCTGTGTAGGGGCATCAGAATCACAATCAGCTTTATTGGCCAAGTGTGTGAACACATGCAAGGAATTTGGCTTTGTTTTTTTTTCTTAACATTAACCCAACACACTTAAACATAGACCTAATAGAGGATATGCGTTTACATCACTTCCCCCCAGGCCACGCCCCTCTTAGTCGGACTGAGTAGCAAAAACCTCGCTCGTGTAGCAGTAAACACAGCAAGACCAGGAAAAATGTGGAATGTGAAATGAAATTAAGGACAACTGGACTCGACATGGATCCGTACGAGCTACCAAAGAACAAGTGGTCCACGAACACTGACATGTGGGCCGAAATCGCGTATCCTGACATCAAGGGTGTAGGGGATCATCGCTCTTTTACCTGAAATAAACAAATATACATGGTTTCATCATCACCGACAACCAGGGTCCAAAACTAGGGCCCAGAACCAGCTGATCCAAAGTCCATCTACAGTAGACACTGGACTGACCCAGTGAACATATGCAGGATCTACTGGTACTGGGGAAATTTAAGTAGAATTAATGTCAAATACTTTATACAACACAGATACTTCTGCTTTGGACCAGCAGGGTACGACTTTATTCTTGTAAATTATGATATTTTTCCCACTTGGATTTAAATTACGTTATTCTCCTAATATTATGACTTTATTCTCGGAATACAACGACTTCATTCTCATAAAATTATGGCTTTATTCTTGAAATATTACAACTTTATTCTCATAAAATTACGGGTTTTATCTCTATATCTTATTCATGACTTTATTCTCGTAGTGAGTGTTTTAATTTTCTCATGTGGCCATCGTGGCTTTGTGCTCCTGTACCCCTGTATCTGAAAAACTGGGTTAGCCTCAGTTTAAGTTCGTTTACAAATCATGGAGAGCACAAGGTTCAGAATCACACAAATGAAGACAAAAACCACGTAAGACACTAACAAGAGCTTTACTAAAAGTAACGTTAGCCAAAAGAATACATAATTTAAGGTACGATTTTACCCAAAAATACAGCATAAATTAATGTTACCTGACAGGAAACAGGATCCACAAATCTGGCAACGAAACCTGGATTTGTGGATCCATCTGCTTCTCTTTTCTTTGTCTTCCGGTGCCTGTAAAACGATAGCTCCGACTGCTTTTAAAACCTGTTTGTACAATCAATTGCACGACAGCTCTTCCACATTTTTATTAAACATTGTTCTTAAGTTTAGACGGTATTGAAGCTAACGCTGCCACTCATCTCCCTCTTTCTGCCACTCAGTGGGCGGAACTGCGGTGACTTCCGCTAGTGTGATGTCACGTGCATACCCTCTATATAAACAAACATTCACCTACAGACTAGGACAACAATGGGGCGAGAATTGTTAAGAAAAATATGAATAACGACGTAGATGTGTACAGAGATCCGGTCTATTAAAATATATGTTTGTATATATATTTACAGCGAGTATTTAGATTGTAATATGTACAGAGTGCAAATTAGAGTTTTATATAGTGAGTAGATGTGTACAGGTCTGTTAAAAAAACAGGTGTTTATTATTTACAGAAGGTGACACTGTCCACTTGCTGTGCTATAACGTCACATCCAGTCTCCTATCTAATTCCGCTCATGACTTTGGAGTCTGTATGCCTGTCATTCTATCGCTTTCAACGATAAAGAGCAGAGAAAGTGGATAACGCTAATTAAACAAACAAAAAATCTTAAATGAATGACAACAAAATGTCTCTTATTTTAGAGCTAGCTAATGTTAGCTTGCTAGCTAACTAACATTAATTCCCACTTTATATTTAAAAAATAAATAAATATATATGTATAGATATATATATATGGATGAATTATTTCTCTTGATACAGAATAGATGTACTGCTTTTCTGAGATGTTTCAGAAATAGTGTTTCATTTCTCAGCGCTTCATCTGTGCTGTGCAGTTCATGGGAAGGTGCGAAAAGTAATGATTTATGTGTCCGTCTCATAAAAAGGAGACAGAGACAGCTTAGCATGACTCGAAGCAATTCACTGATGTAAAGCAATAAAATTGAAAAACTAAAAATCAATCTCAATTTAATTAAACTGTTATTTTTTATGGTTTTACGCAGTAGTAATTCTACTGTTTGTCTCCTTAAGGTGCATGTCAGTCTACTGCAGGAAAACACAGGCTATGGAAATTACACTAATTGCTGCGAGTCAGATGAATGAATTTAACCCTTTTTTATGCCATAACCGATTTTTCACTAAAGAAAAAAAATAAAAGGTAACAAATGTGCATCCTCTGTTATTGTTGACTGTTTGGACTCAGAAATGACTTTTACAGCAACTTGATGTGAGACTCAACAAACCCAGAGTCTATATTACATATAAGTGCAATACACAGAGTAAACTTAGAATATTTTGTTGCTGTTGTCCATCTATGATACTGAATAATGTGTTCTCAACAGTCCAAACTACTATGTACACTCACAGCCATTTACCCTTTATGGCACTAATTTGGAAAATACAGGAACGCACCACAAACAGTGATTCACTAAGTTGATTTATATGTTTACTGTCAGAAATTTTTCAGAAAGGATGCCCCCCCCACACACACACACACACAGTGATCAAACATAAAGCTACATACAGTATATGCTCTGAAAAAGATTTTGTTCCAATTTTTCTAAAATTAAAAACAGTTCTAAACAAGTGGTGCCAGGCACAACAAACCCCACCTCTCACGCATATTTTATCTTATTTTGGCATTGATCCAGCTGATGTCATCATGTCTATGCATGTGCTGATGACAGCATATCAGTTGTCTTTATATATGTGCCAAGTTTGAAGTAAATAGAAACAAAATTGATGTTTTAATAGATGTGAAATGTCACTCATTATAAGTAAATGGGGGAAAAAAAGATTTGAAAAATTCATAAAAAATGTAAACTTTGACCTACTTTTCCCAAAATGTAATGACATCTATTCTGAGTCACTGACAATCTATAAACCCAATTTGGTATGAATTTAACTAAGAGTTTTGCTGTTAAAGTGTTAAACAAAGAAACAAGCTGAAACAAAAACAATACCTCTTGCCTCCCATTTGAATGGGGGGGGGTAATCCCATGAACAGTTTAACAAGGTTGGTCCCTGCTGGAAAAACCAAACCAAACTGCATAAACAGAAACTCATAAGATAGTAGAGACAGGCATCATTCATAGTAAAAATCATATATAAAATTAGTTATTTATGAGAATTCAGAACACATTTTTGATTCAGCAGACCATTTACATATAAAGAAAACATGCTAATATGCTTAGATGTGTAATAAGCTCTTTTCATTCCGGAGCTGACTGTGGGTTCATATTTATGTGATATACAGTATGTGTCAGGTCTTTGTGTTTAAATTGTAGGTGAAGAATAGAGGACGAATGTGTTACCACTGACAGCAGAGACCACGCTTTGTTCAAAGGCTGCATCTGTGGTTTACGGTTGAGCGGGTTCAGTCACGGATCAAAGCTGAAACAGAGATAGAATGTGAAAGTGACTGAGGTAGGATTGGAGAAACGATTGAAGAAAAATATAAATAAATAGCTCCTGGACATAGAGGTCGGATTAAAAATGTACATTTTTGTATTAAACATCAACAGCAGGAGCAGAGTAACGTCAAGTCTGACAATTTTATTTAAAAACCCACAAGACTTCACTGAAAAACAGATTCTATGTAATTGTATTTTATTGGTAGCAGGTAGTTCCCACTACTTCCTGAACTTCAAGTAGTTCCTTTATTTCTTGTCGGTCATTATTGGATACACTGATTAATCCAGGTGTGTTTGACCGCAGTCACAACATGAAGTAGCAGACACATCCGGATTAATCAGTGTGTCCAGTAATGAAAGACAGGAAATCAAGGCGCTACTTTGTGTTCAGGGGCTGTGCATAGAACCAACTGAGCCAATAAACTGAACTGGAGCTACAAGACATGTTCATCATTTACCAGTCAAAGCCAGAATTTCCATTGCTGTATGGAACATATGGCACCACCGGCGCAGCAACGGGAGCTGAAGTGGGACAGCACATGTTGGAAAAAGTTTTTTTTTTTTTTTTTTTTCAAATACTAGTCACATGTTAATCTGAATGTTTTGTTTTAGATCTACAGGCTTTTAAGTGCACAGAGTGCTGATTTATTTTCGAATTCGCTCCCATGTTAAATGTCTGTCACGTACATGTTTGACAAACTCCTCGTTCCCACAATCACTGCTTTTTCAGGTCGGACTTTTTTCCACATATACATTAGATACATTCAGAAGACTCCCCACAAGCCTCACGTGCAAGAATTTTTGAGATAGAATATACGGTTATGGATTAATAGTAGTTTGTTTGAGAGGTGGTTTCTTAGGCAGCCAGCTGTCTCAGCTCCGCTCTGCTGTCACTTCTCTGTGCCGTCACACATGTTGTATAAGGAAGACCACATTGGTCGCTTGACAGACCACTGCGCAATACAGCCAGAGGGCTGTTAACATGTCGGTGTCTAACGCAGAAGATCCCAGGATCCATTTCCGGTCGAAGGGGTCATTTTTTTCTTCATATTATAAATCCGCCAAAGTGTATCTTACATTCATGGAATTACTTTTTGGTTAAAGCTGATCAAAGGGGTGGCCATAGGTCAGGAGGTAGAGCAATAACCGAAGGGTTGGTGGTTCAAATCCCGCTCTGTCATATTCAGTCCATTGTGTCCTTGGGCAAGGCACTTCACCCTCCTTGCCTCCAGTGTCACTCACACTAGTGTATGAATGTTTGGTGGTGGTCGGAGGGGCCATTCGGCGCGAATTGGCAGCCACACTTCCAGGGCAGCTGTGTCTACAAATGTAGTTTACCACCACCAGTGGGAGAATGTGAGAGCGAATTAATAATGGATCAATAATGTGAAGCGCTTTGGGTGCCTTGAAAAGTGCTATAGAAATTGAATCCATTATTATTAAAAGTATTGATATAATAAACAAAATAATTGTGAAATATTTCAGCATTTTGAGTGTCATGTTTTTGTTGTGATGCAACCTTTTTATATGGTGAAAAAGTAAAAATCATATTTTAGATAGAGAGACAGGCAGGTCTGTAGTGGTTCAGTTCACTGGGGTGGGCTTTTTTAAGAACCGGAACCACACACGAAGTCTTCCACGGGGCTGGGACTCTCTCCAGATGGAGGCTTAGGTTGAACAGGTCCAGAACCACCTCACTGAGCTGGTCTGCACACTCAGATGCCGTCCAGGCCTGTGGCTTTCCTGGCCTTTGTCTTCTCAAAGTCTTTTTATTGGTATTTATACAGAAACTGTTCAAACAATATGTTATAGACATATCAATACAAACAAAAACAATCCCCACCCCCAAATTTAAAAAAAAAAAGTGAAAGAAAAGAAAAATATCCCTGTATCATGTAGCAGATTGGCTATGATTCTGCATACAAACACATATTACATACATTGTTTGCTTGTTGAAATTGCATACAAATACAGTTCAAAACAAAACAGTTAAATTAAAGTAATGGTGTATGAAGGGTTTGGAAAGAAAAGAGACAAAAAAATGAAATCTGTAAGAGAGGGTTAGTCCGACATAACATCAATATGGGTGACATTCAGCTTCTCTACGTGCATTAGAAAAGGTTTCCACGTATCATAGTTTGTGAGCACACCCTCTTGTAGAATAGTGGCCTTTGTCTTCTTGAGCTCCCACCTTACCTGGTCCATAGTGATGGAGAGGGGGGTGGGAGGTGACTGGAGGGGATC
>JAPQRP010000028.1:282869-298405 GCA_037367295.1 Apogon hyalosoma
GTTATTATCAAGAAAACATGGAAAATGGATAGATATGAGCTCTGAAATTAAACTACTATGAGCTATTTTTGTTGTTATTATATTTGTCCAAACAAATCCACCTTTAGTTGTACCAGACATTAAAATGAAATAGAAATTGAAGAAAACAAGGGTGGACTAATAATATTTTCCATGACTGTATTTATAATATTAGTTGCGTATAAATTATTAAACATTTTAGATCAGTATATGTGGATGTGTAGGTCTTTAAGGGTTAAAGTACAGCACTTTCCCAACTCTCCCTCAGACACACCCATGCTGCTATGCGTCACTGCCTGCAACTTTAACCCCCTTCCACCATCCCAGAATGCACCTGTCAGCTCCGGGGGGCACGTATTAATTCATCACTCCCCAATAATTACATGTGAAAAATATCTGCCAGGAGTGATGGTCCTGGAGCCCAGACGACAAAGTCTAAATGTAGTCTGCTGCGAGAAAGATTAGTGAATTGTCTGATTGAACGACACGATTCATCATGTTGAGGTTTCATGCATTTTGTCCAGAAACCTAAAAATAAACTAAAATGGGTTTTATCTTTGTCCTCTGAATCATTGACAGACGTCTGATGCTTTTTATTCATTTATCATTATTTCATATCCTTACGCAGTTTGTCAACGTCTCTGTTACATTTTCTCTTGTAAGTCTTTATTCAAGGCTGTGTTTTGTTGCTGCTTCCATCAAATATGACGTTTTTATTTCGGTCTCTTGTACTATTTCAGTGAAGGCTATGCAGCGTTTCTGCAGGTCGTTAAATAGCATTAAAAGTCATTAAATAGATTTTGTGAAAATTAAGGCCTTAAATGGCATTAAAAAGCACTAAATTCGATGTCCAGAGGCATTAAAAAATGAAATACACTTGATGGAAAAAAAAAAAAAAAGCATTGTTATTCACGACTTATTTTGATTATATAAATATTTAATCATTTTGATCGGAAGTACAGTGTAATGATTGACAGGCAGAACCCTTTCATTGTCTGTTGTTTATGGCTGATACATGAAGTCACAATACCAGATGCTTGGTATGCAACGTGCTGTGAGTGTGCTCACGCTGTGGCGAAAGAGCGAAAGGAATATTTACAAACGTCGTAAAAATAGGGAAATGCAAGTTTCAGCAGAAGTGATTGGAGGAGGAACTACTCAGAACCTGGTTAAAGCCTGTGGACGGTAAACTGTCATAAAACTATGTATAAAACTGTATCTGCAGTTGGACATGGGTATTAAATTAAAATGGCATTAAATTGGATTTGCTGATACATGCAGAAACCCTGCTGTGGTTTCCTTATCGTTCCCTGGATACAGACTAGTGATGAGAAGTCCGATTCTTTTTACTAACTCGATTCGGTTCGTTCATCTGTTGCAACTCCAATCATGTAGCCGACGTATTCAACTTGAGGAGCTCACCATTTGTCATGTTTCTGCATCCAGGAAGTAAACATTTCACTTATGGGAAACACACCGCCGCACACTCTGTAAGAAGACGTCTGCGTGAAGATCGCACTTCTAACGTTATTGAAATTTTTGTGTAAGAACTACAGTGGACGACGCAAGCTGTAGCCTGCCATGACCTGGTCCAGGTCATATAGTAAATTAACAGTGGCAGAAAAAAATAACCTGGATCAGATTAAATGTAGTAGTGTCATGCTGGGGCGCTGTAAAGGGGGGTAAACGTGACAAATTCATGGGGCCCAGCATTTCTGGGGGGCGCGTAGAGCAGTGGAGGGTGTCTAGTGGATACAGGTTAGAAGTTGTGAAAATTTTGTGCAAGATCCGTTGTATATGTGTATATATACATATTGCTGGTTTAGACAAAGGGGTGAGAGCCAATAAGCTATGCTTCTTCTCACTCCTTTTCGAATAGGACTCTTTTTCTTTTTTTATGCGTATTATTATTTTTTGCTTCCTTGAATCTTCATTTTAATATTATGTTGTGCAAAGAAGTCAAGTACCAATCAGGAAGCTTGTACCATTTCCATATTTGGAATAAATCAATAATAGTAAAAATAATAATAATAATAATAATAATAATAATAATAATAATACAAGCATAGAAGCCATGAATTGGACTTTGAAAGTGTAATAAGTTTCACTTTCCAGCATTAGTTACATCAGTTATGGACCACACCCCCCATGTATATAACTGCTGCCTCTACCCCACGTACATACCCCCCCCGGTCAGAATTTGATCGTCAATTGCTAGTGGCGCCACGGCAATTATGTGTAATTATAGCAGTTTGTACACATGGTAATGGTGAATTGGTTAAATAAGTTGCATTACTATGGCTCTAGCGTCCCTGCAGTTATTGTCACATTGAGCAAGCTTTTCTTTTTCAGCCATGACTGTCAGTTAATGCCTTGGTTCTTAATTATTCTGCATAAGCACCCAGCAGGAGAGGAATGAAAATTTCCAGTGACATATTTTCTGTGATATCCATGCACTTTTATGATTTTCATATGTTTTGAAAATGTTTCTATCAGTAAAACATAATTTATGGCAAATGATGCATTAATTCATTCATATATTTATTAAAATGAAGTTTTCTACTACAAACAGAAGGTACAAGTTCAACCAAAATAATAGGCACGCAAGTATAAAAGTACATAAAGTCAAAGTCTTGGGGAAAAAAATAGCAGTTTTGAAAAAGTCTGAAATTTTTATTTGGATAAAGAGCAAACACCCCGTGGTAGGATCTCTGTTTGAGTTGAACTGCACTTACCCACATTTCATACACACTAGATAGAGAAAAACACTTTATATTTCAAGTCAGACCTGTTTCCTCTTTCTGACTTTGGCACTTCATAGATTTTTCATCACCGTGCGATTTAAATTACAGGTTGATTTCTAGTTATAAAGTACATAAAAGGACTAAAAGCCTCTGAGAGCAGCAGTCTGAGGGGTTTAAATCCAAAACACCACATCCAAAACTACATATATTTTGGGGAAACAAACACTTACTGCTGCGAGATGATGGAGAGCAATGACGCAAAATGTGACGCATGGTAAAAAGGACGGAAAAACTCACATCTATCACTCATTATAAACCGCTTTCATTAATCGTAGAGCACAGAAAAAGGTATGAGCTAACTAATAAGCAAGTAATTCACATTCACCGCATGCCTTTCGGGAATGAGTTCCACCTCCATATGTACATTCCAGGACTTATTAAACAACGCATCCTGCCACTTTTTCAGATCGACACCATCTCACAGAAACTCGTACGGAACGAAATCACAAATCCAATTATGTTTCTGATTCTGGAGAATAATTAAAGAATGCTTAGAGTTAACGTGATTGTCGCCTTTTCCTCTTTAGCTCCTGTCTCTCCTCCTCTCACGCTACATCTTTTTATTTTTATCTCACTTGACTCAGTCTTCACTCTTCTTCTCGACTCCCCATTCGCATCTCTCTCCTGTAATGACTCTCCATCTGCTTATCCCCATCTCTCCTCCCCCTCTTTCTTGTCCTCTTCCTTGTCTTCTTCTCTGCTGTCAGGGTGATTAGCTTGTGTCGCCCGTTGCCTGGTAACACCTCTAATGACGGAGGGCTAATTTAACTCGACACTACAGTCCAGCTGTCCGCAAGAAGAAAAAAAAAAATAATGAGAGAGGAGAAGGTGTGTGAGAGTGTCGTCAGGTGAATTAAATTAATCTGTCACATAAAGTATGTGCTCTGCTTTTAGATGGGAGAAGAACTATACAGTAAAGTAAAAAGACTAATGAAATATCATCATATTTAACCCATAAAGACCCAGTGCTACTTTTGTGGCAGCTCCCAAATATATTTTTCTCTATATTTAAAAGTTGTAGCACCATTTATTGTTATACTGCCCTCTTTATTTTGAGTTTTTTCTGTGTAAATAATGTATTTTCCTATATTTAATTCACTGATCATGGAGATGTTCATAAAAGTCAGAGTCAGTTCAAAGGTTGTTATATCAAAACAGATAAAACTAAAGAAAAAGTGACCTAATCCAGTAAAATATATCATTAACGGAACATAAACCCAGTGTCTCCAGCCGCTGTCATTGAGCCAACTCCATGGGTTTTACTGGTGAATCAATGTTGTAGAAGATGACAGTGTTTCCACGGTAACTACGGAGCCTCTGAGCATCCAAATGGGTCATATCTGATGACCATGAAAAGATGAAAAACTGCATTTTATACCAATTATTTACCTGTTTTTTTTTTTAGTTTTTTTTTAATAATCAAAGTTTTTATTGATTTTTGTTTTTGACGAGAACACACACAACACACGTATCATTTTAACAGCTAACACTTTTCACTATACACACCCATTACACAGCCAGGGTAATGAACAGAAAACCAGTAATAGCATTGCATCACAATAATAATAAAATAAGAGAAAAAAAAGAGAAAATAACAGGTCTTGAACAAAACAAAATAAAATAAGATACGGAATTAACAAGTGGTTCCAGGGACAACAAACCCCGCCCCTCGCATGTATTGTAGCTTATTTTAGCATCGATCCAGCTGACGTCATCATGTCTATACGTGTACTGATGTCAGCATATCAGTTGCCTCTATATATGTGGCAAGTTTGAAGTAAATTGAAAAAAAAAAAAAAGTTTTTATAGGAATTTGAAATGTTGCCCATTTTAAGAAAGTGGGAGAAAAAAAAATCATTAAAAATCAGAACTTTGACTCTCTTTTCCCAAAATGTAACCATGTCTAGTCTGTATTATTGACAATGTATAAACCTAATTTGGTATGAATTCAACCAGTAGTTTTGCTGCTAAAGAAACAAACCAAACCAAAAATGATACCCAGTGCCAGTGCCACCCATTTGGGGGGCAGAGTAAAAAAAAAAAAAAAAAAACTTTTTGGGGGGCAGGTGGGATTAATGCATGATAATACTTTTATTATGGGGCACTAGTCAGTTTAAACTGAATAAAATGTAGGAAGGGGGACCAGACCTGGTAGAATTAGCCCCTACCATCATTCAGTCTAGTAATGAGATCCTCATAGGAGGCTGTGTCTGTCATCAACTGTAGCCTGTCTGTCAAATATTTACATGTATTGATAAGATAAGTGGATCAACAGGTATTAGACATTGTACATCAGTAGATGGTCTTGGTCACCAGTGGCTGTTTGGGTTTTTAGGGGTTAAAGATGTTTTGACACATGGTACAGGTGATAAATGAGAAGTCGGACATGTTTGGGATATAGAACCAGAAAAACAGAATTTCTGTGTGTCAGCTTTCTAAACTCGACCAGATGACTCAGATAATCCCATTTCTTTGTCATTTGCTGCGGCTGGGTGGAGAAATGGGCCTTTCACAGATAAATGAGTTATCTGAGTCTGGACTCAGTCTGTTCCACTATTCTGCCTGAAGTTTCGCCAAGAAAAATGGCCCTATCTGAGTCCGTAGTACACAAAAATATATATACTCGCATGTGTTCATCTGAATGGAGAGGTTGAGCACTTATTTTTTATGGTGGATCATTGTTTTTATCTCAGTAATTCACCTCACATTAACTCATGCTCATAGTGAAATCTTTTGGCTATATTTTAAATTAAAATTAGGTGTTTTTTATTGCTTTTGTTTATGATTAATAACAATAATAATAATAATAATAATAATAATAATAATAATAATAATTTTATTTATAGAGCACTTTCAATCAAAGTGCTGTACAGATCGTTAAAACAGATGTTTAGACAGTTTACATACTGACTAAACAACTGGAACACATAATACACAATTTAAGACAGAATAAAACACATGAAGTTTCATATGTGGCAATAAACAAGTGGGTCTTTAACTTTGCTTTAAACACCTCAACAGAACATGCCTGTGTAATGTCTTGAGGAAGTCTGTTCCACAACACTGGGGCACGAAAAGAAAAAGCACGCTCACCAAATGTCTTTTTCCTGACTTTAGGAAGTGTCAAAAGACCAGTTCCCAATTTAGTCAGATTTTTTTAAAAGTAAAATCTGATTAAATAAATAAATACACAAGTAAGCAAGTAACGAAGTAGATTAATGAACTTGTTTTGTTAATCAACATTAGAATTTTGAATAATGATAAAAAACAAAACTGTACTGACTGTATAATTACAAATTCTGGTTTACTGAATAAAAAAATGCTCAAGATAAGTAATTATCTGTACCAGGTCTTATTAAACTTAAGTAAAACTTAATAATGAATTATAAATAAAATAGCAAATAAATACATCTTTAGTTTTATCCTCATATATGAATATATTCAGTTGTAATTAAAATTTTCAAACAAATCCTACAGTAAATTTGAGTAACATTAACAAATTTGCACAAGTGGATAATAATGGATTGGATTATTATAGCACTTTTCCAGGCATTCAAAGCCCTTTTACACTGAATCCATTACTCCTTGACTCCTCCGTCACACACCGGTGTATCCACAGTTGCCCCGGGGCAGAAGCGTGGCTGCCAGGCTGCACCACTGGCCTCTCCAACAGCCACCGATCATTCACCCACCAGTGTGAGTAGCACCGGAGCCAAGGTGAGTGATGTCTCTTGCCCAAGGACACAACGGCATATGACTGGGATGGATCTGGAGTCAAAGTACCAACCCTCTTCCACAGCCGCCCACATGGATAAAACAAATGGAACGCAATTACTATGAACTCATTTATTCATCAAAACATAATGAATTATATAAGAATGAATATAAAAATAGGTGAAAAGAATCCACTCCTGCTCACTGATACTCTGCCTGTCCAGGGATTCACTTTGAGTCTTAACTTTCAATCTTTTTAAAAACTTTTCAAAACAAAAAAAGAAAAAAAAGCAAACAAAAAAAAGCAAAAATTGCAACTTGATGTCATGTCTCGCGTAAATATACACGCCGTTTTTAATTGGTGTGTTATCTGTACGCAGTATAAGCTTTCCTCGTGTATGTTCACGTCGTTATCAGCGTATAAATACAAAATAAATAAAAAAAGATGTACACAAAGTCCTCCTGTCTTAATAAGATATACAGTATGTCCTCCATTTCTCCCATATTTTATTAAATCTATCATTTTGGAGTCTGCTGTAGAATGTGATTCGCTCCATCACAAAAAAAAACAAAACGTGAAAACAGTTTGATGCCAGTCTTCCAGGGTTGGGGCATTTACTTTTGTGATAGTTTTCAGAAAAATGTTATTGTTATGTAGAAAATCAAGGTCAATGGAGTTACCATATTTGTAATTTAAAATTTTAAGTAATTTAAAACAAAATACAAGAAAAACACATGTAAGGTGAAAGGAACGTGTATTTTAGAACATTAGAACATCACTTTTAGAACATTAGATCAACATTAGTTTTTTTTAATGCAGTTTTATTTTATTTCAATTATACTTTTAATATATATATATTTTAGTTTTTGTTTTTACTTTGATTTATATCTTTATATTCTAGGTATTTTTCATTTATGTATGTGTTTTTATTTATTTAGTTTCAGATGTAAATGTTAGTTTTTTACAGTTTCAAATCGTTGTTTCTTCACTCACTTTTAGAAAAGCGTTTTTCACGAGTGGCTGAGGAACTATTCAGCTGGAAAAAAAGCCCTGTGGAGTTTGTGTTACTCAGAATATTTACAACGTCAGTCATTTAGCAAACGATCAGTCTGGAACGAGGTTCAGCATTCAATAATCTGCGAGCATCTCACGACAGCTCACAGCCAGAGCCATGTATAGTGAGTTACGACACGCTTCGATGCCGTCGCCCCGGTGATCACGCAGTTCATGGAAGCCTGAATAGTTCCAAACGAACCGAGCGCTGTCATGTTCTGTGGGACAGACAGCAGTGAGTGCGTTATTGGATGGTAAATCTCAAAATAAACCGCACTCAACCGTTGTGTCACTACTGTATGTATTATTATTATTGTGTCAGTTATACTTTTGAGTAGTGGGGTTGACCAATGAAAGGACTGCATTTATTACTTTGAAAACTTAAATATTTTAGGGGAAAGGTTCATATTAGCTTGTGTAGGCTATTTACGTGAGTGGTGCTAATTTTACAAGTTCATTCATTCTGCAGTTGTACTGGACAATTTACCATTTTAAGTTTTACTATCATAGGACTGTGGTTCGAGCAGAAAACAGTGGTTAGCCTGTGTGAACACTGCACCTGCCAAGCTCTGCTCTCCTGATAACACACACAATAATGGCATTAACCAGCGGATAGCATAGCGGCTAATTTAGCATGTTAGCGTTAGCATGGACGCTAAACTCATTCAAAACTCAACATTAGCAAACTCAAAACTCAGCAGCATTCTCATAGGATGAGTCAGATCTTACAAATGCCAAGTTACAAGTTGAAGTGGCTCATTTGCATTTAAAGGGCCAGCGCTCAAAACCACCTATCTGGTGTCATTACTCAGAAACAGTGTTGAAAATGGACCTGTGGAGTTGAATTAATGAAGAATTCAGACCCAAGCAGAGCATTTACAGTTTATGTAGACCACAGGGAAATGTTTGAAAATGCATAATTCCATTTAAAAAAGCAATATATCACTCCTTTAATCATGCTGTTCAGTATAGAAAACAGACGATGGACAATGTTAAATTCAATTTACCGGTAGTTTTAGAATACAGGTTTCTCATTTCCATCAATGTCTGTTAGAGTGAATGAATCAGTGGAGAGCAATTTAAAATACAGAGACCAATTATCACCTATGGAATTAATAAATGCGGTTAATGTTAGCGTCCTGCTCTTGAGGCCCGCTACATTTTTTTCATCTATTGACCCGAGCATTGATTCTGTCCAAGCCTGGTTCCTGATGCCAATCTTCAAGTAGAATTAAGCCTTTTAATACTGCCATTATAACAGGCCACCTAGGGGTCTTCATGGGTTTTTTTTGTTTTGCAATAAAAGTGTCAGAAAATGTCTTTTTACCCTTTTTTTTTTGTACCTTTGCTTTCAGGAAGAACTTAACTTTTACTATCTGGCAATTAATTATCATTATTGTAAATAATAAAAGCTTGAAGCAGCGTATGATGTTCATCACCAATTTTTCAGCAAATCTGTAAAACCCCAGTGATAGCTGAAGTATCACAAATCTGTTAGTTTTTTGTTTGTTTGTTTGTTTGTTTACATACCAAACCGTCACTCAGGCCTTTTCAGAATTCCACGCAGCAAGAAGAAATGAAGCCGTTTCCATGTTTGTTGCTGCTGCGGCCATACTGCGGAGAATTCGGAAAAAGCCCAAGTGATGGTTTGGTTTCGGTTTGGTATGTAAACAGACTGCTTGTGATGGCGTCAGCTTCGAAGTGAGGGGAGTGATTCAGGCGCATAATCACAGAAAGACTGATTCGTGATACTTAGGCTATCACTTTACGCTTTGTTTTACAGATTTGATGAAAAATCGGTTTGGAACATCACATGCTGCTTTGAAACACTGTTTTAGTAAAAAAAAAAAAGACAAAAATGGACTTGAAGTTTTTAGCATATTTATTATCAGAAACGACTGTAAATGATCGTATCAAAACTTTCTGATAGTGCAGAAATAAACTTCCAACTATTTTATGTCTGCTAACACATGACGTTTTGGTCTTGAACATTCAGTCTCTATATTATGGCTTCATATTTTTTGTTGTATCCAGGTGTTTTTTTTAGTGTATAGTATATAAGTATATAAGCTCAGGATCACAGCTTTCCAATTTTTTTTTTTTTTTTTTTGTGGATTGGACAAACGGTTCAGGGGATACAGTCATTTGAATGCTGTAAAGTGCAAAATGCAGCGCCGGAGAGATTGGTTAAGGGCTTCTTCTCTACTTGAGATCAAGATCTGAGTGCTCCCACTTCTTTACCCATGACTCTTTTCTCCAAATTGCAAACTGTAGAGCAGAACCTCACAGGCTGAGTCTAAACCTATACAGTATATTGTCATTTGAATGGTATGTAAATGACAACTGATTTTAGCTCCTACACTTTATCAATGCCACCTCAGTCGTATCAGATAGAACCATTTAACACACCACATGGGATTGTAACCGTGAGATGATGTCTGCTGTGGTTTCTGTGACTGTCTTATACATAAGGCTGTTAACTCTTGATCCCATATTGAATAGATTAGTATGGAAGCAACACACAGCGTAGAAAAACATGTTCATCGGTTGATTGTTGCATGGTATCAGGCAAAGCAATAATATGTGACTGCTATTTAAAGTCTGTTTATTCATTCTACAACCAGTCGGACTAATAACGTGCCACTTTTGGGAGAGCTGGTAAATAAACTGACCGAATCCTACTGGAAAAAGACAAAAGTGCATCTATCTGGAAATACTGTGCAATTGTTTGATCTCACTAGTCAACAATGATATCGCTTCTGAGAGAAAAAAAAAAAAAAAACAACTTGATTTTACATGAATCAGATGTGATGATCCCATTGCTCCCATAGTTCTCTTTAGAATTAACAGGTCGGGATTGTGGTCAAGTAGTTGAAGACATGCTGTAATAATGGGTTGCACAATGTCACTCTGAATTCATTTCTTTGACTCGCACATTGTGATGTAATGATTTTATCAGAATCCTCAAGTAAAGAAGACAGTATCCATCCATCCATGCATAGTGGTAGATGGAATATCTCAGCAAACACTGCAAAAATCTAAATCTTACCAGGTGTATTTTTCTCATTTCTAGTCCAAATATCTCATCACACTTAAAATAAGACATAATCACCTAAAGTGTAACTTGAAATTAAGATATAAGAACTTATTTTTAGGCAATAGAGCTTGAAAATCTTATTTCAAAAAATCTTACCAAGATAATTTCCACGTTCCATTCGCAGATTTTTTTGCTTAATTCAAGTTTTTTTTTTTTTTTTTTGCTTAATTCAAGCAATAAAAAAAAAAAATCTGCCAATGGAACAAATGAAAATTATCTTGTTAAGATTTCTTAAAATAAGATTTTCAAGGTCTGTTGTCTAAAAATAAGTTCTTATATCTCAATTACAAGTTACTCTTTAGGTGATTATGTCTTATTTTAAGTGTGATGAGATATTTGGACTAGAAATGAGAAAAATACACTTGGTAAGATTTTGATTTTTGCAGTGAAGGAGAGAGGCTTGGTATTGCAGATTTCAAAAAAATTTGAGAGGAACAAATCTATCATGTACACAGAAAGGCTTTATATCCTTGATTTAAGCCCATCGAAAGTATGTAAATGCAAGTAAAACAAAAGTGGGTTAGGTATGTATATTTTAATTCTGTGTATTATCTTCAGATCGCGAATGCAAAATAAAAAGCGCTGGCACAAAATGTGAAGTGAATGTTTTCACTATCTTCACATATCTCAAAGTCCTGACATTATGGAACAAGTGGTGTCAGGCAAGATCATGTACGACAGTGTTTCCAGGCACAACAAACCCCACCCCTCACACATATTATAGCTTATTTTGGCATCGATCCAGCTGATGTAATCACGTCTATGCATGTGCTGATGTCAGTATATCAACTGCCACAATGTATGTGCCAAGTTTGAAGTAAATTGAAACAAAATTGATGTTTTTATTGACATGTATTGACATTATAAGTAAATGGGGAAAATTTTTTTTTAAAAAATGCATGAACAAGTGGTGCCAGGCACAAAAAACCCCGCCCCTTGCAAATGTTTTATTTTATTTGCCCTATCTCTTATCATTGCGAAAACTGAAAATTTCATGGAAATTGGTCCAGTAGTTTTTGCGTAAAGTTGCTGACAAACAAAAAAAGAAACACACAGACAGACAAAAAAAACAAACCAAAAACATTACCCTCGCCTCCCCTTCGGGGGGCGGGGTAATAGTTATGATTCCAGGTTTGGAATCAACATGCCAGATTTAGTCAACATCAGATGTTATTTGTCAGTTTTCTTTCTCTCTGGGGCTGTATCCAACTCAGAATGTTGTCATTTCAGCGCTGCAGTAGTTCATTTACTGAAGCAGATATTCCACATAGTGCATCTGCTCAGGTTCACATCCACCCTGGGGCCTTCGCTGCTATGTCTGATAATTCGGTGACTCTGTTGTGAGATTACTGCATCAAAACACTATGACCCACTGCCTACCAGGTGCAAAAATCACAGACCTAACACAGTAGATCCTGTCTCTTCTCAGCTAACACTTGTACAATCTGATCATTCTTAGTCTTGTCTCCATGATACATAAATGTAACGCTTATAAACACTTATCTCCACAGCAATGTCAAATCAATACCGTGTGGCTGCATGATATACTTGAGTCTTACAGCGTAAATTCTTGGTGCCTTAATAACAGCTGAGCAGTGGTTGAATGGCATGACTATTTCACTCCTCTCTGAGACTAAAGGATGCATTTTTCAGTAAAGAGGCCCGATCCCACATCTTATTTTCACCTCTACCCCTAGTCCTACCCCTTGCACTTGGCACTACCCCTTGGAACAGAGTTGCAAGGGGTAGGGGTTGAAATATTCCTCTGTGAAATGAGACAACCCTTCGAGATCTGTTATGTCATCACCAGTCATCGATGGCACGAGAAAAAGATGTGACAACTTTGCAAAAGAGTTCCCCGTGCTGTCAGCAGCTGTAACGGTCTCTGTTGCATGGGCTTTGGGCATCTTTTTACGGCTATCAACTGCAAACTGCACAAATGCTCCATACTACGTTTGTCATAAACAAGCGGTCTGTAACAAATTGAAACAGCATTAAACGGACGATCAAATGTTTAAGTTATTAATGAAGAAAATGCGCACATTTGTGTTTTCCTTTTCGTCGCACTGCTGCACTTTATTTGCTGTGTTTGCCTCCATCTTGCCAATGATTCGATCAGAATCATGCTCTCCGTTTGTAGTGTGGTCCTGAAAAACCTCCGTTTCAAGGGCCAAACAGCCCTTCCCCTCCTACTCATCGAGACACCCCCTTCACGTGAACGCATAAAAAGAAGGGGTAGGGCTAAGGGAGAGGGCCAAGGGGTGAAATGGGATTGGGCCAAAGACTAATCTGTGAACACTGAATCATATCATAAAAATCACAAATCATTTCACAACTGTAAATTTGAAACCCATTCTCGAGTTGTATCGTATTTTATCTATTTACGTATTTTTTCATGCACTGAATTCACCACAAGAGGTTCACATACATCAAGTTTACATTCGCGGAAAAAATTATTAGACCATCAAAAGTCATCAAAAACAATGGTTATGCAATCGAGGACTAACTCCTGTTTGTATCATGTGACTAAAACAGACTGAAAAGAAAACATGGAATGAATAAAAGCACTGTTTTTGTCAGTACAATGCCATAGATATTGATGTAAGAACTGAAGTGATTTTGGTTATTATCAAGAAAACATGGAAAATGGATAGATATCAACTCTGAAATTAAACTACTATGAGCTATTTTTATTGTTATCATTATATTTGTCCAAACAAGTGTACTTTTAGTTGGACCAGGCATTAAAATGAACAAGAAATGGAAGAAAACAAGCGTGATCTAGTAATTTTTTCCGTGACTATATATCAGCCTAATGTGCTTTGCTTCTGTCTGAGTGGCTTCTACACTTGTGCCTCAGTTATTCTGCCAGTCTTCTATATATTTCACACATCACCACTTTGTAAACATTCCTCTAATATATCTCAAACACTCAATAACACTGACTCCATTAATGTCACTTTGTTTCTCTAAATGTTTTCCAATTGGTTTCATTAATGTTAATTACTACTTAATTAGAGCTTTTATCTTGTTCAGGCTTTCAGCAGCTGCTTCCAATGTGTCAACACTGACAACACTGCTTTTCGTATTTGAAGAAACAAACTTTCACAGCTTTCTGACCTACTGGAGCAAAAACGACACGACTCAAAAAGTGTAAGTGTCTGATGCAGAAGTTTTGCATCACGTGTTGTAGAACTGGAGTGGTTAGTTTTAGGATTCTTGGGTTTTGTTCAGTAGTTTCTTTAAAAATTGTAAAATAAAAGTAAAATAGACACCTGCCTCTATAGGGAAAACACTGGTGAAACTTAAAGAACTTAAAGAGGTCGTGTGCTGATGAGTCATAAAAGGATGATTTATCCATTTGAATATATCAACCCACACATTTTATTAATACACATAAAATACATCGGAGAAACTTGTGATTTTCCCCACAAGATTTACATTACTGTTAAAAAACATGTCATCCCTCCATACATTTTCTGAACTGCTTAATCCTCAAGAGGGTCATGGGGGTGCTGGGGCCTATCCCAGCTACCATCTGGTGAAAAGGGAGAACAAAAATATAAAATGGATGGATGGATGTTATGTCATATCGAATATATCATTGAAACTAGTGACGTTCGACACTACAAATGTCCTTGCCGATCCGATAGAGTAAAATTCAGGCTGATATCTGTGTTACCGATGCTTTGTACGTATACGCTTAATGTCTGGAAAATTAAAAAAAAGAAAAAAAAGTGTATTTCAAATCATAACTTCATAAATACAAGACATGAGAGTAATTATTTAATTATTAAGAACTATTGTAAAAATGAAAACTTGCATATGAATCATCTTCTTGGCTGTTTGTGGAGCTAAAATTACTCCACACATGATTCCTTTTTCCGTTCTGCCTTTTTTTTCCCTACGGACTGAATCAGAGTTGACTGACTGAGAAGTGTGACGCGCTACACACTTACACAGGCGGAAGAAGAAGTAGTTCCCACCAGTTGCGTATCATTTTGGACAAAATCCCAATAGTTTAGCTACTTTCCACTGTGTTCCTGATAGACATTACCGCAAATGACCGAAGTATCAAAATTATCGCTATTTTGATTTGTGAATCAATTATGGGGTGTAAAGATCTGGTATCGGAGATATCGATATTTCAGTATCGATCCGCACATCACTAATTGAAACAAAAATGGACGTATTGAGTTCATTCAGCTTCAGATGCACGTTGTATGTGTGGAAATGAGCAAATATTAAACGCCAAAGTGAAACTAAGATGATCAAAATGACACGAGGAGCAAAGTGTTGTGAGTTTTCAGATTTATCACTGTCCTGGAGTGCTCATCGGTCTTAATTTTTTTTTAGTCTTTCAGTTACTTTTTTAGTTTATTTTGCTTTAAGCATGCAAGAATGATTTGGAAGTGTTGTAAATTTTTAGTTTTAGTAGTAGTTTTAGTTTTGTTTTCAGCTTTGAACTTTGTTACACAACTTCAAGGATACATTTCCCTGATTATTTATTCTATTAAAAACATCTTCGTCTCCTCCTGTCCTCGTGCCCTTGACATATTATTTGAATTCAAATACTGAAGCATTAGGATAAAGTGTTGCTTGTTTAGTTTCTTTTAGTTCAACAAGGTTAGTGATAGATTCTCTGTGACCAGATTTTTGTTTTTACCCTGTTTTAGTTTAAATAGTTAGTCAGTAGGTTAAGATTGTTAAGACAGAAACCATCTGTCTGCATAAGAGTTAATTATCTTCTGTTCTTCCTTTGGATACACGTCTACACACACACACATTCACACACATAGTATTGTCAGACATAGGTGATAAGAAGTAAACTCATTGTTGGCGTGAGTTT
>JAPQRP010000028.1:310225-330231 GCA_037367295.1 Apogon hyalosoma
AATGAGTTACAGGAGCATTTATTATTGCTGGCCTAAATTTAAGTGCCTTCCATGTTGCACTGAGTACAAATTTAAGTGTGAACTAACTTGTTAAATGTATAAGAACGTTTGCATGGTAATAAAACCCAAGCAAAATGTCATACCTACCCTGAGTAAATGCCAGTCATCACATACAAATACACTGACATAGTCTTTACAGTCCCGGCGTTCAGCCAAGGCCATATAGCAGCCATCTCTGCTGAAATCTATACCTGTGAGGGTGAGAGACGATTGGGAAAGCTTAAACAAACAGCTTTGGAATAGAATCAGAAGTACGACTTAAATCTTACAGTGACACTGTGGGAGCAAAGCAATCAAACAATAATCACTGCAATTTAAGTGTTTTTGCCATAAAAAATGTGAATTATCTCAGAAAGAATTGTTTAGAGAAGTTTGACATTATGTTAGTAAAGTCTATCTGCTGGGCAATAAAGGTTTTCTACGAGCAGGAAAGTTAACATTCAATCTCTGAACCGATGGCCTTAGTTTTCCACAGTTTACTTCAAAACCATTGCTTCAAAACAGAGACACTTTCTCCTTCAGTTGATGAACAAGAACATCATTTTACATAAATTAAATGAGTTTATTGTTTATTTTACATAAATTGCTATGAAACGGGAATCAATAGTTCTAATCATTGGAATTATGTTTTAATCAACATATTGAAATTAGATTTATTGCAGTTATTTTTCATAATTGTGATAATCGTCTTCATTCATCTGTATAAGAACATTATACCAGTGAATCATCTTATTGCACCCTGTCTTTTCCAAGTGCTTCACCTCTACTGGTGCCTGTCATTGTAAGTAATGTGTCAATATTAGTGGCAAACATTGTATACTGAATTTATTTAATAAAATCTGCCCTGTCTAAGTTTTGTTCACAAAGGATAAAAAAGGAGAACACTTATTTTTACTTATGGCATTCCAGTTTTCAATATTAACAAATGCCTCTTCTGCTTTATTATGGGTATGTGTTTGTATAAGGTACTGTTTGGCCCATACTACAGGAAGCCGTGGCCAAAACCCCCCCATTTGTTCCCTGGGCGCCTGCTATGGTAAGGCCACTGCTCCTAGTCTGCAATGTGTGGTGTGTCCTGCGTGTTCTAGCGATGGGTTAAAAGCATAAGTTAAATTTCAGTGTGCGTATACTGGCAATTAAAGGCTCTTAATAAACTGAACAGAAAAAGACAGTTTGTTTGACAGTAAATCAACTAAAATGTCATTATCATGACATCCCATGACTGAAGAAGCAGGAAGTACTTTCAAAATATAAAACAACCTATAAACACATATTGGAAAGACATTTGTGTCTTCTGTCACATGTCTAAGGGCCCCCATTTATAAGCTGAGGACTGCTTCTGGGGTGTCTTATTACAACATGTATCTTGTAAATGAATTGTCAATTTTAACTGTATATAATAATGTGTAATAAACTGATTGATAAGGCATCACAATTTCTGAGAATTTAATGTGAAACCTCAGCGCTTGCATTAAATTTTATCAGTGTAATTACCTGACACTTTGGCACCATTGAGCCAGTGGTATGCGGCTATCATGGCCATATTATTTATATGATGGGCTGGGAGGATACATGTGTCACAGAGAGGCATAGTGGTGCATGTGAAAAATGGGGATAGTCATAGACAATCATTTTTCCTAACGTTGATGACAGGCCTGTTATGAGGAGCATGTCCCATTTACTGAAGAGGGGCACAGCTGTCAGCGGAGCGGAGCACAGAGCCAAAAGGTACAGAACGGCATGTGATTCACAGGGGCATGCCACAGCAACGCTGGCCCTGTCCTCAGGTACTCCTAGTTATACATACTCACTCATAAGCCACCAGCAAATAAATAAAACTATATTATACTCCTACTCACCCTTCGGACATGCTTTGGGATATTTGATGTAAGACACAGCTTTGGTGCACAGGGACCAAACGGTGACCCTCAGCTGTTGAGACACGACAGAAAAGAGAAGGAAAAACACTGTAGATTAGACCTGCAGCCATCGATTATTTCTGTAATCAATTGTTTTCTTTGATTCGATTAAACGATTATTTGACGAGGCAAAAAGAAAATAGTAAAAATATGAAAAAGACATGTTTGAAAATGACAAAAAACTTGTCCTTTATTCCAGAACCAGCTGAAACAACAACCACAAATATTATAAAAGTAAAAGGATACTAAAAATATTTATACAGAAATAACAACAATAACAACAGTATAAAAGTAAAAAGATATACAGAAAATATTTATACAGAAATAACAGTAACACTATAAAAGTAGACTCATGTTATGAAGCTAGTTTGGGTCTATTTTAAAAATAAATATTTACTGAGATAAAAGATAAGCTATTTTTTCAGATAAAAACACATTTTTATATTATTTTTACACAAGAATCCAAATGTAAGACGATAAAAAAGACATGAAATTGACATGCTACTTATTTTTCAAATATCTTTTGATTCTCTCACAGGTACATTTTGAGAATCGAACCAGTTATCCAAGGCAGAGTGTTTCACAAAACTGACCACTTTTGCAAAATCACTAACAATTTATTTGTGTTTAAATGGGCAGGTTCTGCATGTAACGTAAGAGGACACGACAGGTTATACACGAAACCTGGAATGAGACTGCCAATTAATGAAAAACACACATGGCTAGATAAGAAAAACCACTAGGATCATCAAATTTAACAAAGTGTCTTTATTTATAACGGTATTTAAGACCATTTAAACTAATGTTTTCCAGATCAAATGCACTGACACCTAGGTAGCTTTTCACGTCCCAATTTTGGTTCTATTTTTGGCCCCAATATTTGATCAAAAATTCATTAATACTGGGATGGCTCAGAGCAAGAATATAATTTTTTTTTTTGCATTTATCTGAGGTCTTCATTAGGTACACCCTGCGGGAAAATATGTTCCAAATTTCTCTTTTATTATTGGATCTAAAAAAGCTGGAAAAGTGCCAGGTACCAAAATAAACCCAGTTTCATAGAAGCACCCATATACTCATGATTGTTTTGTCACTTTTTAATCACGATGATTTACATTGTATTATGCTATAAACATCTAAAATGATGTCTCATAACAGCAAAAAATTTAGAACTTTAAGGAGAACACAAAGTTTCATCCACAAATGGGAAGCCACTTGGTGTTCTTCGGGCACAATGGCACCAAGCCAAAGATAATGACAAAAATTTACGTGGAGTCGACCCGCTAATAAAATTTTATTTTTCAAACTGTATCACCTCTGTAAGTAGCACTGGCTTGAAATCTAACCTGGCAGAGTTAATATGAAAAATAAATACATAAATCACATCACAGTGTTGGAATTGCAAGCACTTTCAAGCAGTGAAACTAAAATTGAAGCACTTCTAAGACCTTGAAAACGCAACATTGAAATTCAAAAATTTTCAAGGATTTCAAGCACCTGTACGAACCCTGTATATAAATAAAATCTGACTGACTGATTCATTGACCTTAAAACATATTGCATATGAATTGTGTCACTTAGTTACATCACAACTACAGGCCTGAGATGTATACTACAGTGTTCACTCCGTTGTTGTACTAATTTTCTTTTTTGACGTCAAGTTTTATTTTTCGAAATGTATCACCTCTCTGTAAGTACCTTTGGCTTGAAATCTACCCTGGCAGAGTTAATATGAAACATAAACTAATAAATCGCGTCACGGGGTTAGAATTGCAAGCACTTTCAAGCACTTCTACTAAAATTCAAGCACTTTTCAGACCTTGCACTTCAAGCACCCATACAAACCCTGTAAAAATTTCCCTCCCGTAATGTGTTTGCTATATTTTGAATAAGCTACACCTAAAATCCTGCGTGATCTTGTGGTCTCAGAAATCCAGCTGCATCTCAGTTGTAATGTGATTTGGGCAGCACTGCTTAGCACATTCTCACGTCACATGAGAACAGCAGTTGGTGGCGGAAAGACACCTCTAACCTCACTTTACCAACTGTAGCACAAAAAGAGAGCAACAAGAGCATATAGAGAAGCGTCAGTTTTACTGCTGTAAGACCTGTTGTGAACTGTTGTCTCACACAGAGCAGATGTCTTCATATAAATCAGAGTTCTACAAGTTAGATTTAAGTCCTTTTTAAGACTACCTCCTACAGAATTGAAGGCCATTTCACAGCCACTCCTAGAATTTAGGGAAACTCACATCAACCAGGTCGAAAATGATCTTTTCTCCTGTAACAGGATTGTTAAATTTGCACTTCCTCATGCTTATTTTTCTCTTGCGAGCTGTCCCTTAAAGTTAGCTTTCTTGGGCGATGCAGCATGATTAACGGCTGCACGTGTGTTGGGTTGAATGTTCTGTGATAATTTCTGCAAAAATCAGCGATAATTACCTCCGCCGAGGAAGTTATGTTTTCATTGGGTTTGTTTGTTTGTTTGTCTGTTGGCAAGATAACTCAAAAAGTTATTGATGGATTTTGATGGAGGAAGGAACAAATGATTACACTTTGGTGGTGATGGGGGGTGGGGGGGCTGATCTGCCTTGGCGGAGGTCTGCGCTCTCCAAGTGGTTTTCTAGTTGGTTCCTAATTTCAATATAAATTGTCAGGTTGGAACACGTGGAACCGAGTGGTCTAATGTTACTTTCTCGGCAGCTTGGACATTTAACAGACACATTTAAACACAATACAGTGAACAAGGTTATGGCAACATAACTTACCACAGGGTTTCTACAAGTTAGTTTAAGACTTTTCATGACTATTTAGAGCAGAATTTGATGTCCATTTCACAGCCTATTTCATGGCAATACTGGAAAAAAATTTGTGACTCCTAGAATTTAGGAAAACGAATATGCTTACAATCGGCAGAGACTGAATATTACATGCATCCTGTACACAGAACTGAATAATCTGATCATTTCTCACCAGGGGATGCAAAGGTAACGGTAACTGGTTCCTAATTTTAACATAAATTGTCTGGTTGGAACTGAGTCGACCAACGTTGCTTTCTTTTTTTGTGATCTTTTTCATTACTTTCTTTTTTTATGTACTTGTTTATTGTTTTTAGTGCATTTTATATTATTTGTTTTATTGTTTTTACCATTCTATGTGCAGCACTTTGGAAATGTTCTTGTTGTTTGAATGTGCTATAAAAAATAAAGTGGATTGGATTGATTTCTTTGCATCTTGGACATTTCTCAGACACATTTACACACAACACAGCCAACAAGTTCATGACAACACAACATCAGACCTACCGTATCAAATTTAATACCTTTTAAAGACTTTAAGGTATTAAATGCAGATTCGTAAATTCAAGACTTAAGACTTTTTAAGACCCCTGAACACTGAATGTTCTAAATAAGAGGGAATACATCGTGGTTGTTTTGAACTAAATTCCACACCTGAACTCGCAAAACAATTTCTGTATAGTGATACATTCCATTAACATCATATAAAATTGCATCCACAGTGACAGAATTGATATTATCCATCCTCCGTCTACGTTACAGCTATGTGACCATTCATCTTATTGCCTGATAAACTGAGGCTGTGATGTAAGGGGTGTTGCATACGGCGGCCGAGTGTCAACAGCAGCCTATTAATAAGAGTTCACTCAGCCAGGCCTTTATCCTAATGGGGCCTGTGAATGCTTCTCTACACCCAAAGATTTGTCAATCAACTGTGCAGATCAAGGCTGGGAGGGATATCGGATTCTCACAAAGAGTCGATCCATCATTAGATGATGTCTCTGCAGGACAAGAATGTGTGGACGGTTGTTTATCTGAGTGGACAGCAACAAAGTACATTATTACACCGTATAAACTCTAAACCTGACGTCATATGAAAACATGGGGCTCAAAAAGCCCATCACCAAAAGGCAGATGTAGCTGTCTTCATATGATATAGCAATATTACATACAATAGCTGCGAGTGTGACAATGAGTAGCAAGTTGTGTCACAGCACAAATGAATCAGTAGATGAGGCTTAAACCAAACACATTAGTCATTAGAAACATTCGAAATACACAGGACATGCAGAGCTAACCCTAGAGCTTTACAAGTGTTAAATGCATGGCCGTCATTCCTTCCTATGGAAGTTACAGTGAGCCAGTGCAATGTAAATGCAGTCAGCCTTTTCTGCAGCGCCCTCTGCTCATGCTTTAAATTAGGGGTGTCAAACTCATTTTAGTTCAGGAGCCACATACAGCCCAACATAATCAAACTTTTTACTTTGTTTTACAGTGAAAAAAGGAAAAGGACAAAATGAAAATTTTTACATCTACAAAAATCCTCCTTTTAAAAATGTGAACAACATGAACAATTATAAACAAATTGAAATATGTTTCTTAATATAAGTGCAATTTTAACAATTGTACGCCTCCTCTTATCATTTACACTTGTGAATTATTACGTACAGATCACAGTGGATCTACAAATACACAAAACATTTAGTAACAGGCAGAATATTGTTAAAATTCTTCTTTTTAAAACATTTCAGACCGTTCATATTTGTTCAGATTATTCAGATTTATTGTGAAAGGATAATTTGTAAGCGTAAAAATTTTCATGTAATGTTACTTTTTTTTTTTTTTTACACCAAAACAAAGACAAAAGCGGGGCAATAGAGAAGTATGGTTAATAAAAGTCATACAACATTGGGGAAAAAGATCGGATCTTTCAATCAATCAGTATTTTACTGACTGCAGATTGAACTGAGCTGAATGTGGCCCCTGAACTAAAATGATTGTTCATTTCTTCAGTGTAATTTTTTTGCTTTTCACAAATTTATCCCACAGGCTGAATTTGACTCTTTGGTGAGCTGGTTTTGGCCCACAGGCAATATGTTTGACACATATGCTTTAAATCAAAGTCAAGCTGTGAGATGTTTTATAATTGTGTTAAAAATATAGTCAAGTAAACAACGACTTATTTTCTCTAAAGTGTTGTACATTTACTACATGCACACAACTGCACCAGATAATCTTACTCATGAATTCTGGAGAATAATAACCCCTAAATAAATATCCGTTCCTCCCTAAACCCTGTATTTTGTATTCTGGAATGTGGGGCTCTAAATCTCCTGATGTGACGAAGCTTTCATCGTCGTGTCCAGAAAGACATCTGAACTGTCCGATGTCTGTCACCCGGCGAGGCTGAAGTGTCTACCGTCCTGTCGGGGTCAAGACATCCAGCTGTGTAGGCCCTGTAATGACACCTCACTGCTCACTTCCTGGGCATCCCCCCCAGACATGCTGCCATGGCAACCGCTATCAACACTGCTCAAACATAAACACACAGACACTTCTTAGATGCCTTGAACCCACCACTCATAGGGGCTGTACAGAGATCAAAACGTGAAAGGCAGTGTAACCCTAAACTGGGTGGAGGATGGGCAGCATGAGGAAAATAGGTGGGAAATGTTTTTCCATGTGGGGTGCAATGAGATCTTTTCTTGGTAAAGCTACACTTAAGAAGAAGTATCTTCACTAAAGGTGAGCAGCAGCTCTGGGGATGGGGGGGCTATGGGCCTGAGGGTGGTGTGAAAAGGCAAAACTCGCCTCCACTAAACAGCTGCTGTTTATCCATCACAGAAGGAAAAATCCAGTGTGTGATGGGGTTTGGACGGGTGACTGGTGATCAGTCCTGCCTATAACCGGGTGTAACTAATTACATGTAAAGCTGTTACACGTACATCAAAATCTAAAAGAACGCAACTAATCTGTTATCGAGCTTACCACCACCAGAGTGAATGAATACTGGATAACTGATGTAAAGCGCTTTGGGTGCCTCAAAAAGCACTTCAGAAATCCAAGACAAAAAAAAAAAAGTTGATGACCTTGTTGATTACCAAAGGGTTACATCTACATACATTATTTTACGTAAAGAAATGTAGAATCTATTACACAGCTTTGTTACAGTGCTTTACTCAGTTCCACCTGTAGTCTCACAGATTGTACTGTGACGTGTTGGAGGAGCAGCTGGGGAAGTTCCCCAGCATGTACTGGGACAAAGTAGTTGGGACAGTTTTATGTGTTTACAGTGTTCTGAGTTTTAAATAAGTGTTGTTCTTGTTAGCAGAGTTACGTGTGTTTTACCCTTTTAGTTAGTTGTTTTTTGTTGAATGATCATTTCTATTGAGTTCATTTTCTTGCACCATGAGTTAAGTTGCTCCTTTGTTTCAGGAGCCTCTGTAGTGATTACAAAGTTAAAAGAATAAATAAAATCTATGTTTTCTGATGTTTCACCTGCTTAGTACAATATTATTTAGCAGATAGCAATAAACTCATCCTCAAATCATGCCGAAATCAATGTTTTTATGCAAATACAAATGTTAATTTTAGAAAATAACTATGAAACAAACCCATTCTGGATTATAAAGACTACTGAAGTTTATTTCTGCTCTCTGTACATTAGCCCTCATGGAACACTAACTGTTGTTTTGTTTAATTCTATTAGCAGATGTCCAGATGATGCACATCAGTAGTCTATGGGACAGATCTGACTGCTCCACCATCAGGAGTATGATGATTTACATGGAGCTGCATCTACGTTCCATATGCTGCACTGACTCTGCACTATGCAGACGTTGACAGTTGTTTTTAATTTGTTCTTTTGTTTGAATACACACCGCCGCATCGTGTCTGCCATTTTAATCAGTGCACACTGGTTTAAGTAACTTGCATCTGCCATGCTGGGTTGCAGCTTCATTTTTGAAGACATGTCACTGGAGAATATTGTTGAAATTTCACAATACTTTCCTTCTGAAATGAGAAAAGCCTTTAGCATTATTGCACTTTTAATTTAAAAAAAACATTGTAATCATTATTGAGCTCTCAGGTTCACACTGCCTGGCTTAAATGTAAGTTGTTTTTTTTTTTGTTTCTTTTTTAATATAAACTTTTCCAGTTTAGTGTCTGCTTAAAGCATTTGTAGCCTAAGGTTCATTACAGAAATAGTTGAATTACTATATTTTAAACAATGGAACCAATAATGTGCAAATTATTACATTTCCAGGTAACCTTGCTAATAATGCAAACTATAAGCAACCACATCTGTTTGTTTTAGGGCTGATAATAAGAAATAAGATTCTTCATAAGCAGACGAGCCCTTCATTCTTTTTCCAAGTTTCTAAAACTGAGTGTTGGAGACAACAAATTATCATTTCATAAACAGCTGGCATAACTCCATTCTGTAACCATTTAGACCTAAACAAATAAACTTCTCTTGACATGTCATAACAAGAGAATCCTCTTTAAAACTACCACAAGGGACAGGTGTGGGTAATGTCTACCAGCACATCCATAAAAAGCCTATTAACAATGTATTCATAACAAGCAGACCGCAGAAGTAGGGAAAATTCCCAACAGACAGCATTTGACTATACAAGCATGGAGCTGGAGACCAAAGTCACTGACAGAATCTGGGAGAAAAAAAAAAAAAAAACAAGCCATGAGCCATTCTTGTGGTGCATCTAGCTGAGTGCTGGAGAATGGGTGAGTGCACTTGATGCCGTATAGGCCGAGCTGTCAGCAGAGGATTAGCCTGTAAGCATTCCACATACACAGCCATCTCAAACCAATATAGCCTATTTCTCCTGTTACAGCCTCATGATTCTACCAAGGAACTGGAGCCCGCTGCCGCCTGCACATAGGTATGGATGAGCTATTGTCCCATGTTGCAGTGCAGCAGCTGCCTACGTTTGCAGTTTAGTACTGTCGGGTTGTTGCCAACAATGCTACACGTTAGCAAGGCTCCAATGGCAATGGCCAGGAATGTTATTGCTAATCCGATCCCAACAATGTAAAAACCATTAGAGAAGTCGAGCTTAACGATGTCCTTGGCTAGAGTTTTTCCACCCTCAGTTTATCGCCCCTCAGCTGGTAAAGGTGGATTAACATGGATGTGTGAGTGGCATTTTGTGAGGTCCTAAGATAAACGATCGGAATTCAAATACGAGATGACTTGCGTGAATTCTCACAATACGCAGGCTGGGTTTCAGCAATGTGACTTTCTATTAAATCTGTTTCGTGGCGCCATCCCGACCGTGAAATGTACAGGTTTTTTTGTTTCATACCCCCTACCAAAGACTGAGCAGTGCTACCTTAAAGCCCTGGAGAAATTCTCTGGGGCATTTTTAGTTGCCAACAAATCCCCGTTGACACACACAAAAAAAAAACTATTAAGTATTTCTCCTACAGTGGCAATGTGAGCTGTGAACTAATGCATATTTGTTTACCTGCAAGTGTGGATCTAAAGACACAGCAACAGCTACACAGACACACACACAGCCAGCTAAGCAGATTTACTGACACATAGGCAGACAAACACACACACACACAGAGGCACGATCCACACTACAGCTGTCCCTAAACAAGTTAATATAGCAGGCTGTTTATGAGTGGGGATGAAATTTAAGCCTGACACGAACACCCGTCTGGCACAGCCTTAATGAAATCTTGGGCTGGGGTGAAGGTAAGTTCAGTGGACCCCTTGGCAAGGTGGCAAACCGGGCCTACTTTACCAACTGTGTTATTTTTTTCAACCTCCTTTACAAAAAGATGCTCAGTAGCAGTAAGCTCCAGTACTAAAACCACTTACAGGTGAGTCACATGCTCCCTTCAGGCCACAAAACACTTCAGGTGAGAGGGTAAGGCCTCGAACAAGGCCTGTTATAACTAAACAATCAAGAAAATAAGGCCAGACTTTTTTTTTTTCATTGCCGATACCAACTATTAGTCACTGCAACGTGATATCATGAATTGCGTACAGATAACACACCACTTTTAATTGCCGCGTTATTTATCTGTACACATTATAAGTCTTCCGTATGCATGTTCACGCTGTGTAAAATAACACACAATTAGGTTTAGGGTTAAGGGTGATGAAATTCTTCTGAAGTTCCCTTCACACAACTAACACGAACAATTAAATTAAACTATGAAGAAATAAAAGAAAGAAACTGTACACTAAGCAAGGAAAAAGTAAATAGGTAAAATAAAATAGAGCGAGTACTCCGTGAAAAGAGCAAGTGTACATCAAGGTGCAAAAAAATAAAGATTTGCAGCAAAAATGAAAATCTAGGGCTGGGAGTTTTAGCGTAACATGAGAAATGAAGTATATTTCAACAGCTTTTCAACATTACTGTCACTTTTCACACAACTGGAGGGAATAAAACAATAAATCCAAGACTGCTGAAAGTAGGGCACGTTTTAAGTTAATTTGTTTTAGTGGATAATGGATCCAAAGACAGAACATGTTCAAATACTGGCAGACTGTCAATAAATCTGGCCTTTGTACTTAAAGTCAATTGTTCAGCATGCAGCTTTAGTAAATTATCAAATTTTTTGTTTAAGCTGAAGCGAACAGAAGCTGACAGCTGGCTAAAAGACAAGAAAAACATTACTAGAAATCCAAGATTAATAAAAATCGGAGTATGACTTGGAAGGAATGGACCAAAATGAACCAGTACTTGGTTCACGTTTACTTAAGAGACTGAGTGTCAGGTCAAGTCTGACCCCAGTCTCATGCTTCCTAGGAAAGGAACCTCTATTCTATTCCATGCTATTGCTTTTTATTTTGGAAGACACAGACAGACACAAAGCAGACATGCCACAGACGCCTGCACTCCCTACACCCTTCTCCAGACCAGACAGTTGTGTGTTGGACCACGACACCTGTCAAATGATTCCTGGAGTCAGGTTCAGTGTGACAGACACAGCCCACCGTGGTGCCCCCCGTCATATTCCACATGGCCCGACGGTGGCAGCGAGATCCTCACACATGTGCTTGTGCTTATAATACAGGAAATAATAGCACAAAATGGACCAAAACGCTGTGTAGATCCTTATATGCAAAATCCTAAATATTCGTTCTCTTTTTTTTTTCTCCCTTGCTTATTAGCCTATTTGGATGTGGAGCATGAGCTAATAATAAAGGCAGATGGACAGATATTCATTTTGTGTTACTTTATGAATTAATATATACAGGTAGGTTTTACATATGATGTACAGATCAGATGGCACTTTTAATTTCCATGTGCTTTTTAAAATGACAATAAAGATATTCTATTCTATACAAGTTTACAATTGCTGGTTACAAATATGATGATTAGTATAGATGTTACTGTTATAACTGAGAAAAAACATTTGTGAATATTATGTCTCTCAGGATTTGATCATAGGTCAAGCCTGACTTATATGAGTAAAAACGATTTGAATTAGATTACAACAATCACCGGTTAAATCACAGATACACTGAGAACATGCCATATCCAATAAGCATGTCCATTTTTTCATTTATAATATGTATATTTAAGTCTACTATTCAGTGCAGACTCATTTGGGCAATTAAGTTTGTTAAATGGAAGTATTTAACTCCTTAACATTAGTATCAGTTCCAAAAAAGTCCTGTATCAGTCAGATCTTATATAAAGCATATGGTTGCAGTAATTTAAACCATGATTTACAAGCCCATGTGTGTGACAATACTGTACATGATAATAGCAGCATGTCAACCAAGAAGTTAAAGAAAACTGAAGGAAAGAAATGACAAAGATTCATATTTTTAAGGTAAAGAAAAAATCTGTTTTACAGATTCTGTTACAGGATGGGATGGGATGTGATCATATCATGTCATCTTTATCCTGATCTTAATCCTAATATGCACCTCTCGGTTTTATATTATTACAATTAAACTATTTCAATTTGGAATAAATGGAGGAGGCAGATGAATGTGACCATTTTAGTTTGGGAAATCAGAATGGCTGATGTCCCTTAAAACATATTTTTAAATGTTAACTTGTTTTTAGGTTGGATGATCTTGACTCACTTTAAAGTTGAGACTTATTTCAACATCTAGTCAAATGTGATGTTTCACTCATTGGTACCATAAGTTCACTCCTGTTTTATTTCAATTAGCCGGACATCATTTATAGGAAATGCTGCCAACGGAAATACCAGACCTAAAGTACATCTCCACAAGAGCACAAACACATTACACCCATGTTCTCGAGGCACTTGAGACCCATGTATGACAGGACGCTAACAGGAGGGGAGCTATGAAATCAGGCTGAATACATGCAGCAGGTGGGGGGGGGTGCTGGGGCGTTCAAGAAAGGCTCTGGTGTCTGGCTATTTTCAGGTCCCCTTCCTTGTGGGCCAGCAACAGTTGAAACCAGACAAGCATATGCATAAACTCTCTTGCGTGCACATGAATGCATGCTCCAACTTCACACTTACATGGAACTCAGTGGTATTGAGAATGTGACGTCCATCTGGACTCCAGCGCGAGGAGACTAGTCCTATTGAGCCTTCATCAATCTTACAGTGCCAGTCTGGCTGTTCGAGAGACCACACCTGAAGAGAAAGAACAGAAGAGAGAGTGACAGAAGAATAACCATCAGTGACCACTGATGACATCCCTCACACACATCCTGCATCTTCCTCAGCTTGATTTCAAACAGTAAGAAACTCTTCAACATCAGGGACCATGAAAGACTGGCGATGGATACCCCTTCAAAGGTGAGCGTTTTGTACTGTGCTGCACAGGAAACTGACAGCTGAGGTTTGTTTTGCTACTTGACTGAATTTTCAAGTTCTGGCCATATGATGCAAGTACAAAAATAAGTTCAATAAATGTAAAAAATATTAGAAAAATATGTTAAGCCTCAAAATAAAGGCAGAGGGAAACAATCAGCACAAGCTGTAAGAGATCCAATAAACCATGTTGATTTGAACAATTACTTCTTGTTATACAAATGAATGTAACTTTGTTGATGCAATCAATGACGAATTTCACATAAAACAAAATTATTTCACCTGACAAAATGTATCACTTGATATCTTATTTATTAACTACATGTTTAATCACTGCAGCTCTTCACAAAATGACCATTTAACTAACACACGTTAAAACAAATGAGTAAAAATCTCAAGACAAACTTAAAATCTTTCTCTAGATCAAAACTTGTCAGTGGTACCTTATAATGATGCATTATCTTAAATAACAAAAGAAAACTATTTTAATTCAAACCCTTTCTCAATTACAAACAATTGTAAGCAAGGTTCAGTTGATGATAACTATAATCAAGTAAAACTTAACACATTTGTGACAGTGAAGACACAGAACATCTGTTAAAGTGTCTGTTACTTTATTTCATTCACAGGTAGAATGAACATCAGAATTCCCATGAACAAAACTAAAACCTAGAGAGTGTGGCATCCTACATAATACATTTTTAATTTACCTTTTAAAAAATCTGGCACATAAAAGAATGACTGCTTCTTTGGAAATTATAATTCTGTGACGTACCTGTACCAGCCCTCTTTTATACATAGCGCAGAGGATAAAGAGAGAGTCAGAGGACCAGTCCATGTGAGATATCTGGTCCAGGCAGGTGTAGAGTTGCAGGATCTGCAGTGTACTTACATCCCGCACCACCAGCCTGTACTGCACACAGGTAGCCTGAAGGAGGAAGCAAAACGATTATTTCAGAAATCATAGGACTCATCTCCTTACCACAGTCTTGCCAAAAGGTTTTGACAGTGATACACACTGACTGTTTTCACATAATTTATTTGGCAATAAAATTCTTTGAACCCTTTAAAATGGTTAGACTTGTCCTACTGTGTACCCAGAAAAAAAAAAAAAAAATTTATGTTACTGCAAAAACTTTTGTTCAACACAGTATACCAAAACATTTAATATACTGGAGTAAATATAGCTAATTACACAATGATGAACTTTATTTCTGTAAAGGTACATGTCAGTATGTGTAAGAAAATAAAACATATTCACTTACCAAATACTTCCCATCAGGAGAAACCTTGCAGAGTTGGTTTGATTGTTTAAATACCTCAGAGAAGTTCATCTTGTTTCCACGGATGTTGCTCTACAAGAAAACCCAAAGTGATCGACGACATTTACGACATAACATGGGTTTCTTTAGATGTGTAGGTGTATGAACGGTGCACTTCTTAGTAAGCTCCCATTTCTGTTGACTGGTGTAATTTCCAAACATAAACACGTGATGGCGCCATATAACCAACAAATGGCCATGCTATATTGTCAACCACAGAATCATTGCCTTTCTTTTCCATGTCACAGTCATTTTGTTCTATGAAAGAAGAGTTAAGTGTTTCACTGCGTGGACACCAGTTTGATCTTTACAAAAAAGTTTCACAGAGGAATCGGAGCTACAGGTGGCTAGCTGAGTTAGCACCGCTAGCAGCGAAGACACAACAAAACACAGGCACGCGTAAACCAGGGTTAATCACAAAACTATTGGCAGCTTAACCGTCTACTGCCTGAATATTTTGACATTCTTTAGTGTGTAGATAAACTGACAGGGTTAGCCCTTCAAGCTAACAGCAGAGTTAACGCTAGCAGCATTCATTCAAGATAAACTGTAAGCTAACGGCACTACAAGTCACCGGCTAGATGTAGTTTACAACCATAAATAAAAACTTACCTCAGATTTAATTGAATTTGCTAGCCTTCGTTAAAAGGAACATATCAAAAGCCCGGTTTGACATTAGAAAAGTTTCTTCCTCGCATGATTGTGGTATGGTGCACAGGTTAATGGGCTCAATAGTCCTTAGTTTGTTTGTGTGAACAGGAGGGAACGGGAAGGCAGTAGCCAATCAGCGCTCGAATACAGCGCGTTGCCTTATGGGAAATGTAGTTTCATATTGTGTCCTGTGCGTATCCTGGTGCTACAGTGATGCTACATGATTATTGGCCATTTAGACAAAAATGTATTCTTTTTTTCAGTCATTTTGGACTAATCTGTGTCTTAGTATTAGCTATTTTATTTTTTCAAACTCTGCATAGTTTACAACCCTTGATCTGTCCCTTAAGTTTTCTATTAACTACACTATTTTTGCATTACAAGAGTTTTGTTTCATCCACTGAAATCTGTCTCGAAACCAACAGAAAATTCATTTTCCATTTAGTATCTCCGAATATTAACCCACTGCCAAGCTGCATGGAGAGGCTTTGCCGCTTAAATGCGCCCAAACCGCGCTACCTACCGCCTCCCTGCCTCTTCAGCGCAAAAAACGCTTCACCTCCTCCTCGGTCTCCTTCAGCAAAGCTCACACTTCTCTGAACAGCATGCAAATCAGTTTTCCTCCTCTTTCCTCGCACTTAATTTTGTTTTTCCGAAAAGTCAATAATTTCCGTGTGCTGTTATCATATTGGGAGGTCAGTGGATTTTTTGTAGTTTTCTGTTGTTTTTTCTCTTATGGAGGGCCACTCTACTGGCATGTTAAATAACACACTGAAAGCCGCTCGGAGCAACGTCATTCCTGGTTATTCGGATTGGGATATTATTGACCTTCAGGTACGTCGATTTACATTTAAATGCACATACAAAATCTTGCTTAAGCATTATGGCACTTTAACTTTATTTCCCATATAGGTATGACAGTTTATTTTTCTGTATTATTTTACTTTTATTTCATTTTAATACAATTATTAAATAAAACAGGTTGATGACAAGAATGGTCCAGTTGTCTTGGGATGTGCTTGAAAGAGTTTCAGATAAGGTGTAACCTTTCAGACTGCTATCCTATGTAAAACCTTTTTGGTTATTTTTATTCATTTTTTAATGATTTATTTATTTATTTATTTATTTATTTATTTTGCAGTTATGCTTGTTCTGGTGCTGATATTCTCCAAACAGCATTAGAATATGCATGAAAAAAAATTAAATTCTCTCTGAATAAAAAGTGAAACTTGAAAAATCGACCTTATGCACAAGGGCACAGATTTGACGTGCATGTATTAATGGGAACATCTCCTGGTCGTGCATCTTCAATACCATTAAAAAAGATAGCCTACTGTTATCATATTATTTCATAATAAAATTTAAAATGCATAAGAGTATGTGCTACTAGACTCTCTTACCTTCATAATTATTAGGCCTATACTTAACAGGTTATTTGTAGGCCTATCTGTCTTGTTTTGATGTTTTCAAAAGGAATTTCACCAAATAGAATAACTACGCACATCACTGGATTAGTCCTCACTTCATTTGAGTCTAACGGAAGAGGCTCTAAGCAAACACAAATGTTAGAATTAATTTTCTTTTCAGGTGGGACTATCTATTTTTTTTTTTGCGGAAATCAGCTGGGAAGGCAATGTGTGGTGTGTATATGTGTGTGTTGTCATGGGTGCTGTAACCTGGGAATGGACACACAGGTAAAGACAGGTGACTATTAGAGAAGAACAAAGTCAAATCTGAAAAGAATACTGTGACATTTAGACCAAAGAACTAGCAGAGGCCCTGGTTTACAGATCTACATAAATATTTGCATAACATAGGTTATATGTTTTTGTTTTTTTTTTTTTTTTCAGTGTAGACGCTAAGTAACATCAAATAGGCCAAGTTATCTTTTTATTCAATTTGAATTAAGTTCTGTCTTTGGTAACTGATATGTTTGTGTACTATCTATTATTTGCCAGTTTTACTGCTCATCTTTGCTCGCTGGCAGTTTAAGATTACACTGTCATTACTCTTTTGTTCTTCCAGATCTGTATGCACAATCCGTACATTAAAAAATGTTTGTAATCTTTGAGATGCTCACTTTTGTCATAGGTTGGCCTTAGCTATTAAGATTTAGCATTTTAAAACCACATTTCACCTGATTATTTGAATGTCTTTTACCCTTTTTGTGATTTTTAATGTCTTTTATTCTTCTGCGGTTTTTTTTATGCCTTTGTAAAGCACTTTGAGTTACCCTGTGTATGAATAGTGCTATACAAATAAACTTGCCTTGCCCTAAGAAACTGAAGGAACTGATATGATGATCCCCCCATAAAACTCACCTTGGTTATTTATTTATTTATTTTTGATAATCATTGTACAGTCGCGAAAAAAAAAGAGACCATCAAAAGTCATTAAAAACAAAGGTTATGCAATCAAGTAACTCCTGTGTGCATCATGTGACTAAAACAGACAGAAAAGAAAACATGGAATGAATAAAAGCACCGTTTTTGTCAGTACAATGACATAGATATTGATGGAAGAACTGAAGTGATTTTGTTTATTATCAAAAAAAAAAAAAAAAACATGGAAAATGGATAGATATCAGCTCTGAAATTAAACTACTATGAGCTATTTTGGTTGTTATTATATTTGTGCAAACAAATGTACCTTTAGTTGGACCAGGCATTAAAATGAACAAGAAACGGAAGAAAAAAAGGATGATCTAATATTTTTTTCCGCGACTGTATGCATGTATTTATTAATATATTGGCTTTATTTTAATTCTATGAGGGGCCACAGCTTATTATACTTAAAGAACAAGCCTATATGTGATTATATTTCCCAGACAAGGCCTTTTTCCTCCACCTACCGTTAAGTGAAAAACTCGCGTGTCCAGGTGGAATGGCAATTAAAGTGCGCAGCAGAGCGCAGGGGCCACCCGCTCCGTCTGCAGCTCGTCCTGGAAGACGCGCTTTGTCAGATCCCCCAGCGCCAACACGTGACGACAGGGATCCGACGGAGCGGCGGAGGTGGGGAAGGAGCGGAGGAGCGCGAGGCTGAGGCGGCACGCGCACCGGGAACAGCGGGAACCTGCCGCCACAGCTGATGCCGTGCGCCACCGTCCTCCCCAAACTCTAAAACTTTACCTATAGATTCCAAACGTGAGGAACAAGACAAAAACAAGTCTTGCATTACGTCACTGCAAATGTTTACTTGATCTTTAATCGATTCAGCACAAAGCACAAGTGTTTACTGATAAGGTTACAGTATCTTGGAAAGTCGTTTTTTTTTTTTTTTTTCTCCAAATCGGTCATTTGAGCCCCCTGAACCCAAGCTGTTTACAATAACTCTCGGTTTTATGGTCATCTTTACAGCCACGCACCTTTGCTACAGTTTTTCTGGCGCAGTCCTTTAAAGCAGTGTTACTAAGGAGATGTGACGCTGCTGTGGTGCGCAAACGAAGCGAATATAGTCAACTGCGGTGCAACCTACACTTGGAGTTTGGTGTGGATGTGAAAAAAAAACAAAAAAACAAAAACGAAAAAAACAGGAGACAGTATGGAAACCAGAAACAACTTTGTGACATCTTCACATGGTAGGCTTTGAGTATGTTTTATCCTTAATTTCAATGTCAAGACGATGCGTAAAGTTAAGACGCGTGGACGCTCTCGGTTTTTTTTTTATTGTTGTTTTTTTTTTTTTTTTTGTTTTGTTTTTTTCACTATTGGATTTCACTTGACGCAAACTGCGGTGATTAATGCGCAAAGATCAGAGGTTGAATCGTCCGCCTCTGGTCACGGCAGCTCCACTGGTTATTTGCAGTTGGATATGACTCCATGAGGCCTTCACGCGTCCTAGGGCGCAGCAGTGGCGGAGTTATTTAGAGACACAAGCGACGGAGCTGATGTTCAGACCGTGATGAGGCAGGCAGGTCCGGACTCGCCCAGGCCCCCTGACGCCCCGGTGCCACCTCACTGGGACTACATTGGTGCGATCACACCTGGATGAATGTGTGTGCATCTCCAGTTTCTTCAAGTCTTTCTTTTTCTTTTTTTTTTTTTTTTGACACCAATATGATGATTTTGTATTCCTTCTTCGACCAGTAGCGCGTAAACACTGAATGAATAATTGCATTCATTCTTCTTCACATGTTCATCATATCACTTTGCTCCACAGAGTAATCTGCCCCTCACCAGACTACCCATCGTCTAAGATGTCCCAGTCCGCAGTTACTGAAGAAGGAGGTACACTGGAGCACCTGTGGAGCTCCCTGTGAGTGTCAACACCCACTGATCATGTCAGACTTTCCACATCATCACTTTAAAATGTATCAGCCAGTGATGACAGAATATGAAATTAGTTTTCTAATATTGCCACTTAAAGGAGTGATATTTTGCTTTTTTTTAATGAAATTATGCCTTTTAAAACATTTCCCTGTGGTCTACATAAACTGTAAATGCTCTGCTTGGGTCTGAATTCTTCATTCA
>JAPQRP010000028.1:330331-340956 GCA_037367295.1 Apogon hyalosoma
TGCCTCCGTCCATAATAATATACATTATATAGACTAAATGTCATCTAAAATTAACGTTTATTTGCAACATAGTATAGAAAACTATTACACGGTCAAAAACTAATTTTGGCAACAAAAAAAAAAGGCTACGTTTTGAATGTCCTGGAGTCGCCAGAAATGTGTGATGTTAATATGGGGTCACGACCCAGAAAAGGTTGGGAACCACTGTTTTAGCTTCACTTTTCCATATTGTCTCATCACCCATCTTTAAAAGCTTCTTGGGGACAAAAAAGGAGAGAGCTACAGAAAGAAAGAGAGCATTTTCAGCTGATATTTTTTTTTCTTGATTTCTGCCTACCAGAGTTTGAAGTGTCCAAAGCAGAGCAGACAATATGAAGCAATTACATCTCTCCTTAATTTCCCAAAGTCTAACAAACAGTAATTACCCTCACATCAAAGACACTGTGGGAAATTCTCCACATGGATTTCAGCGGAGCACAATTACAGACTGAATAGAAAAGCCAATGCAAACTGCGTGGATGTCTCCGTGCGTGTGTGTATGCGTCTGCGCTGTGCAGCTGCCTATGTGTGTAAATGTAGTCGATATTTGGACAGTTAAGCAGATTTGCGGTGGGCAAGTTGTTGCGTGTATGTGGATGACAGTCTGGCAATTATCACTCTGTCTCCAGAAGCCTGTCAGGACCTGTCTCCACTGGTCCACCGAGCAGAGAGGTGTGGATGAGTAGGTGGATGGAGGGACGAAATGATGGAAAAGTAAATCAATCGTTATGTGATTCATCAGTTAACCCTATAGGCGCCAGAGTTGGAGGGGGTTTTTATCTTAAATTTGATATCATGAATACAAAAAGTTGTTAATGCATACTGTAAATGAGAAAAATATTAGGTACGACTCAAAGTTTACGATGAGATGAGGTATGAGCTGTGGTATATCACATGTTTCCGTTCCATTGAAATACACGTTAGACCGATGACAAGATGGCTGACTACAAGATCTGACTTTAAGGATTTTTACATCGATGTCTATTTTTACTGAAGAAAATATTTGAGTTTAAAAATGTGCTACTGTCTTAAGAAATGTCCAATTCACATCACTGGTATCATTAGTAATACTGAACAAGTGGTGCCAGGCACAACAAACCCCGCCCCTCGCACATACGATATTTCGCCCATTATAAGTAAACGGGAAGATTTTAAAAATTCATAAAAAATTTGAACTTTGACCTACTGTTCCCAAAATGTAGTGAGATCCATTCTGGGTCACCTGCAATCTGTAAAGTCAATTTGGTATGAATTCAACCAATAGTTTTGCTGCTACAGACATGTGAAATTTCGCCCTTTATACGTAAAAGGGGAAAAAAAAAAAAAAAAAGATTTAAAAAATGTATTAAAAATTTTAACTTTAACCTACTTTTCCCAAAATGTAATGAAATCTATTCTGGGTCACTGACAATCTATAAACCAAATCTGGTATGAATTCATCCAATAGTTTTGCTTCTAGAGTGTTGACAAACAAACAAACCGAACCAAAAACAATACCCCTTGCTTCCCTTTATAATAATAAGAATGAATGAGAAAAAGAACATTTACTTAAGTACTAGTGACTTATAATCCATCCAGTTCAGTGTTAAAACTGACAAAAATATTGTTGAAAAACACTTAAATTGCAGTTTTCTTCTTTCATTTGACAGTCAACTTAAAGGCATTTCAAGAAGGTTTTATGATAATAGTTATTTTATAGTGTATTATAGATGTTTCATTTTAACTGCAAATATGTACTGGTTCCAAATAGCGTATCATCAGTAAAAACACGTTGGTTAATCGGTAACATTTACATAAGCTATCAAGGTGCACTTGCAACGACTTTCTGTAAAAACTAACATCAGTGCTATATTTTGTATTATTAGTTTAACCCATAAAGACCCAGTGCTACTTTTGTGGTAGGTCCCAAATAAATTTCTCTCTAGACTTCACCTTTTTAAAGTGAGTTATCACCATTTATTATACAATTATCCTCTGTATTTTGCGTTTTTTCAGTGAAAATCATGTATGTTCTTATATTTAATTTACTGATCATGTAGATGTTCATTAAAGTTCTGATTAAAGTCGAGGGTTATTGATTTAGAAACAGAGAAAACTGAAGAAAAAGTGATTTTCTCAGCAAATCTCTCATAAACTGAACATAAAACAAGTGTCTCCATCCACTGTCGTTGATCCAATTCCATGGGTTTTACTGGTGAATCAATGTTGTAGAAGATGATGGTGTTTCCATGGTAACTATGGAGCCTCTGAACATCCAAATGGGTCATATCTGATGACCATGAAAAGATGACAAACTGTATTTTACACCAATTATTTACATGTACTGATAGAATTAGCGGATCAACAGTTACTGTATTAAACATTTTATATCAGTAGATGATTTTGGTCGCCGGTGGATGCTTGGGTCTTTATGCGTTAATGTCTCAAATGTACATTTATCAGGATTGAGCTCGAGGCAGTTACCGACGGTGTGGGCTCAGCAAAAATTTAAAGGGCTTCCTAACATTTTCACCATCTAATCCACGTGTAAACCTGCTTTTATTTCTTCTTCCCTTTTGAAACTACCTGTTCTTAAAGATTTTCCACTTGACTGGCAGGGTAAATAATCTCTCTGTTAGTAGTGATTGTGCTCCCTTTTTTATCTCCTTCCTCTCCTTTTCTTTTTCGCTCTTTTCTGTGTCTTCGGATGAATCCTTCACTCAGCATCTCTTGTCTGTACAGGAAGATTCATATCAGATCAGTTGTCTTCCTTTATAAAAGTTGTACCCTGCCTCTGACAATGATACATGGAGCTGAACTTGTAGATTTATGTCTGTGCGTGTATGAGTGAGTGTGCACGCCAGTGTGTTTTGGACAAGTTGAGACATTTCTTGTGGCACCCTAGAAGCAAAAACAGAAATTATTTCTGACTTTTGCACTTGGAGTTGTTCAAAAACAAAATTATCAAGCCACAAATCTTAATTGTTCCCACAACTGATCAATTGATGTTTTTCTTTGGTTTGTGAGCTGCGAAACTTCAAATACACATCAACAAAATGTAACATGCTCATTAGCTTAGATCAAAGGTTTGTCTAAGGCGTGTTCAGAAACTAGTGTTATTAGTTTTATCATATTAACGCATAAAGACCCAAACATCGACCTGCGACCAAAACCATCAACTGAACTAAACTGTTTGATACCTGTTGATCCACTAATTCTATCACTACGTGCAAATAATTGGCCTAAAATGCAGTTTTTCCATCTTTTCATGGTCATCAGATATGACCCAGTTGGACGTTCAGAGGCTCTGTAGTGAACGTGGAAACACTAGTCACTTTTCCATTGACCCTCAAATTGTGCAAATATAACTTGTACATAAAAATTTACCCAATGGAAAAAAATACAATTCGCCAAAACTCTCATTTTTCAGCTAAAAGTTTTTGCGCTGGCAAGAGGTGGTTTTTCGGGCATAGCACAAATGGTATATTACGCAAAACTGCAATGGAAAGACCTTTTTTTGCAACCACAGTCAGGTGAATTAAGAAAAACAGATGGTGATGAATGTTACAACAAGCAAAGAAGAGCTTTAAAAGAAACATGCTACGGTATGTGTGGACAAACCAGGAAACCCAATAATTTTTTTTAAATTCAGTACGGAATAGAGAGGTAATATATAATAATAATGAATATATCTGTAAATCAACACGATATTTACATTTGTCGCTAATGGAATGACTTCTCGTGTCATCTCACGATAATAAATAAACAAATCATTGCATTTGTGAGTTAATGGAAAAATTGACATTACGCACTTCTGTTTTTCCAACATTTAGTAAATATCGGTAAAGTTTTGCGCATATATCCAATGGAAAAGCCACTAATGTCATCTTCTACATCTTTAATTCACCAGTAAAACCCATGGAGTTGGATCAATGACAGTGAATGGACACTTGATTTATATTTTGATCAAAATGTTGTTTTTTCTTCAGTTTTCTCTATTTTTTTTTTTTTACAATGAGTCTCAACTTTAATCTATATGGTCAGGACATTAAATATTAGAAAATATCAGATTTTTACTGAAAAATGCAAAATACAGAAGATTATTTTATAATGAATGGTGACAAATCACTTCAGAAATGTTAAATATAGAGGAAAAAAAATCATTTGGGAACTAACACAAAAGCAGCACTGGGTCTTTATGGGTTAAATAACACATATTCTTGCACACAAATCCAAAAACTACCATAAAGCATGCTCTTTAGCAATACTTCTCTATCATAAGATCATAAAAATTTACCTGTTTTCTCCCTAAAAATCCCATTTTTACAATTACATACTTTCAAACTGAAATATTAGCTTCCAACTAATAATAGCAAGGAAAAGAAAAACTCCCCACGTCTGTAAATAAGATGACTGTCTGGTTGTTGCATCTTAGAAAATTATTTATTCATGGTATGGATGGGCTGTTGAGACTTGTCAGGCCAAGCTAGGTGGGAAAAAGGGTAATGTTGTGCACAGGTATTTTCATTGCCCTTAAGGGTGTGTGTTTGTGTGAGAGAGTTTGCAGTGTGACTGTGGTTATAAGGGGCTTAGTAACGGTGTCACAACAAGGAATCCAAACAAATGGTAGTATACGAAAGACTCTTTCCCAGACATGATCTCTGTCTGAGAGCTCAAACATAAAACAATTATTTAATTAGAACTGATAATTTAGACATTGTCCCATCTTATCTTTGAAAATGAGAAAAAAATGGCAGAAGAGGTGTAACTTTAGCGGGTTTGGGGAAGGTCCAGGTAGGGAAGGGTGGATGTAAATATTTCAGTGACACCTGTAAGGATTTGACCGGTAAGTATTCATATTCAAGTGTGCACGAACAGGACTTAATTTGATGATATATTTTAAAATAAAGCTTGAGTGATGCATCCATTTTCCCTGCTGCTTTCTACAGTCATCTGCAAATTACTAATGACTAAAAAATTTTTTTTTAAAAAAATAAAAAAAAATGGAAGAAAAGTACTCTGCAGATTGATTGTGCATTTCTTCAATATGGCAACTGTTGCATTTATATCCAGGTCTCATGAAGCAAGTCCACACAGGACGACTGTCTCGTCAGTTTTTCCTGAAAGGTCCCCGTTTGATTTCTCCAGGGAAGATTTTGGAGAATTTGTGATTGTGTCGGGGCATGTTAAGGCTTTTCATCTTCTGTCCCGGTGTCTTTGGATGCATCTCAGCTGCCAGTCACACACACAGACGCACATACAGATGTACCTGTGTGTATGTGTGTAACCTGCAGTGAACTAAGACACTTTAAGAGCCCAGTCGTACAGAGTATAACCATCAGAGAGTAGACATATTGTAAAGTTTTGCATTTCCCGTCCTTTTCTGGTTCATTTGGTCCGTCCTTTGGGAACTTGGTGTGTCCTCCACCAGCTGCAGCAAACCCAGTCTGCTGGATAATAATCATTTATTCCTTCTAATAACACAGTAATTACCTTTACAACATGGAATATAATTTACTGCTGACTTGTTTACAGTTATCACTTTTCCCTTTCCCTTTCTATTAGTACCCTACTTCTTTCCTCAAATATACAATTTGCTCTGCCATGATTTTAGGTGATAATTGCAGTGTATCCCTTTGTTCTCGTATCATAATTTAGCCCTTTAATCTTGCACTGTGTGTTCTATTCTACAAAATACTTTACTGTCTGCAGATCTGTTTGTTGTTTTACACATTACCCTGCATGTCTGTTACCATCTCCACAACCATTTTCTTCTCCACTGATTTTATTTTAACGTCTCTATTTATCTAAATTAGGCATAGGCTGCATGCACACTGCGAGCTCTACCCCTCAGTTAGGGTTTATTGCCCTTTTGTTTGGCTGTTCACACTATTTTTTTCAATGCAGCAAATATGAGATTCTAATGTGAACTGCTCACAGTCCTGCACTGACCCCAAAGTGACATAAATGTTCAGATGTTAGCGTTCAGACTGAGGTCACACTGCAAAAATCATCAGACTTTTCTCTGATTTAGGGCTGCACGTGGATGTGTTTATTTATAACCCTTAAATCACATTAAATCACATTAAAATGAGTAAACTCTTTTCAATCTTGTCTTTTAAATGCACTTTTTTGATTTTAATGTCTTGCTTTACTGTATTTTAATTTTAATGTTCATTTTAATGTATGGTTGTAATATAATTAATGTCTTTCTTTCATTCTGTGAATGTATTTCGATATCATGTTTTATCTCTGATGATTTTAATGTCTTTTTTCCCTTTTTTTGAATTTAATGTAATGTCAATGTCTTGCTTTTTTTTCTTCTGTGATTTCTTTTATGCCTTTGTAAAGCACTTTGAGTTACCCTGTGTATGAATAGTGCCTTAAATATTGTTCATATACATTATTCCCTATTTTTATGTAATTCTTAATTGGACTAATTGCAAAGTAAAACTTCAAATAAAAGAGAAAGAGAAATCTATAATAGGATCAGTTAACAAACCCATCTTTTTCCATATTAAAACATGCTTTGGGCAAAATGCACACACAAAAATCTGTACTTTTTGAGTTTACTTAAGTGGTTCTGTATGTTCTTCTCTCATCCAGTATTCCCCCTTGCTCAAGAAGCTTTACTGTCAGATTGCCAAGACATGTCCGATCCAGATCAAGCTGACTTCATCCCCTCCGCATGGTAGCATCATCAGGGCGATGCCCGTCTACAAGAAGGCGGAGCACGTTACGGAAGTGGTCAAACGCTGCCCAAATCACGAACTGGGACGAGACTTCAACGATGGTAAGACCGACTTGTCCATTCCCTCAACGATAACAGATTCAGGAGTTACTATTAAGCTTCAAAATAATTTTTCTATTAGCATTTAACCCTTTTAAGACCATTATAACAGGCCGCCTAAGTGTCTTCATGTTTTCTTTGCAAAAAAAAGTGTCAGAAAATGTCATTTTTGCCAATTATTTTGCACCTTTGTTTTCAGGAAGAACTTAACCTTCAATATCTGTACATTAATTATCATTATTATAATAATAAATGCTTAAAACAATGTGTTTTAGTAAAAAAGAAAAAAAAACGGACTTGAGTTTTTAGCTAATTTATTTTCAGAAACAACTGTAAATGTCTATAACAAAACTTTTTGACTGTTTTACATCTGCTCAAACATGCTTTTTGGTCTTCAACATTCAGTATTCATATTATAGCTTCAAATTTTTTATTATTGCCAGGCTTTTTTTTTCCTTTTGTGTGGAAATCTCTCTACTTGTAATAGTCCCACATTGCTGCGATAAAGTATTATATAGTGCCGAAAAGCTCAGGATCTCAGCTTTCCGATGCTGTTTGAATTTTGTGGATAGCACAAACAGGTCAGGAGTTACAGCAATATGAATGCTGTAAAGTACAAAATGTAGCGCCGGAGAGACTGCCATTTTTAAAGGGCTAGTTCGCAAAAATGACTGTTGTCTAGTTTGTGTGACGCTGTAACATCTTCCTCACCCATCTTCAACCTATTTTACCCTCAGGTCAAGCGGCCCCAGCCAGTCACTTAATCCGAGTGGAGGGAAATAACCTTTGTCAGTATGTGGACGATCCAGTCACAGGCCGACAGAGTGTGTTTGTGCCCTATGAGGCTCCACAGGTTAGTGGTTCATCAACATGTTCTTAGCGTTTTAAAACCAAACACTACACGGCACATGTACTTTAACCATGAAACACCCCGATGAGCTTAATCCTGATTGATTTTCCTCATTGAACAAATATCTACAGGACAAATAGAGTTTGGCCTCTTGGAGTATAATTTGCAAATGTAGCCAAAGTGATGTCTGTATTTCCATTCAGACAAATAAGAACATTTTACTGAGGCTCTTCATTCTAAGCAGATTTTAAAATAAAGGATGGACATATCCAAACAAGCACAGGAGTGATAACCTATCATGTTATTACACCTGAAGAAGTTAATGAAAAATGCAAGCTTGTGCGGCAACACTGCTCTCTGGTGGTTGGACAGTCATCAGAGGAAAAAACAGGCAGATGAGAGGCATCAGATGAGGGTAAAAGAGGTAAAATATGAGTAAAGTGGAGCTTTGTCATGCTGTATCTTATTCAGCGCCTACTTTACAGCTTTTGTTTGACAGCTTTAGTTACTTGTTACACAATAAACAAACAACATGCTAAATATCATATGATTTTGTACCATATACCGGTACTATACAACAAATGTACACAGGAGTATTTAAAGCACGCAAAATTAGCTGCAAATTGACAATCAATAACTATAAAATGCTCCTGTGTGTATTTGATAAGAATATAAACCTGGGAAAGGTCATTCTGCATAATGAGTATTCTGATTTTTGATATTTAAAAGGGCTATATGTAGTACTTCTACTTTTAAATATTTTTTTAAAAATCACCTAAAATTAGACTGTTTAGAATAGAGCTGTAGAAATATGTGATAAATCTACACTGATGGCCTATTGGACTTATGGAACTGTTTTCACCACTGGACACAGCTCTAAATGAAAAGAATGGAGTTTATAAAGTTATTATGTGATGTTTTTATCTTTGTTAAGTTGTCATTTGTGGATCCGTGGTTCAGACTAAACTGTGACAGTTCTGACCTTGTTTGGATGATTCCAAACAGATCTTTAGTGCAGTTATTGACTACACAAACTGTACATTTTGTGGTTTTTCTGTGGCTGTTTTCTGTTTCAAAACTAGAGGTAGACCAGTTTATAAATTGTGTAAAATATTGGCCACTGGCCTTAATTTTTTTTTAAAAGCTGATATTTGATCAGTGAAGTTCAATAACTGTTAAAAGAGTATTATATGTGCATGTATTAATAACGTCATTTATATTACTGCATAAAATTGTAATTATATGAGTGCTTCAGTTGTATTTTATGGTCAATGTGCTTTAAAAAAAAAAAAAAAAAAAAGGCCTTAAATATTGGCCTCAAAAATCAGCCTCAAAAATTGGTGATAGACATGAGCCATCAGCTGACCAAATTTTAAAAAATTGGCATCGGCCTTAGAAAAACCCATATTGGTCGAACTTTACTACAAACAGAGCTAAGCTAACTGAGCTATAATGTAAACTATCAGCTGAGCAACACTTGAATATTGTCAAAATAAGCGGCCGAGTTTTAGTTTGAAGAAGTACCACATAAACTACATAAAACCCCATTACTTTTCTCAGTAGTTTGATTCTGAAAGCTGTTGTAAACATTCAGTAGTAATGAATATATGATCATACTCCAAACGTATCTTTCTCAGCAGCTGTTTAAACCACTTTAACCAATAAAAACCCAAACAGCCACTGGCAACCAAAACCATCAACTGATCTAAAATGTTTAATAACTTCTGAGCCATTAAACCTATTAATACGTTGAAGTAAGTGGTGCAAATGCAGTTTGTCGTCTTTTCATGGTCATCAGATATGACCCATTTGGACGTTCAGAGGCTCCATAGTTACCATAGAAACACCGTCATCTTCTACAACATTGATTCACCAGCGAAACCCATGGAGTTGGATCAATAACAGTGGATGGAGACACTTGTTTTTACATTTAGTAATTGGACATCTTTGCTGAAAAAGTCACTTTTTCATCAGTTTTCCCTCAACTTTAAACTGAGCTTTTATGAACATCTACATGATCAGTGAATTAAATATAAGAAAATACATGATTTTCACTGGAAAAAACACAATATACAAAGGATAATATTATAATAAATGGCGATAAATCATGAAAGAAAAGTTACAGATGGAGAACAATTCATTTGGGAAGTGCCATAAAAGTAGCCGTGGGTCTTTTTGGGTTAATCCAAACCAAATTCTAACAATTGGAATCTGTTGTTGTTTGCTTCAGGTAGGGACTGAGTTTACCACCATCCTTTACAACTTCATGTGCAACAGCAGCTGCGTAGGCGGCATGAACAGACGACCGATCCTCATCATCATCACTTTGGAAACGAGGGAGTAAGTCAAATCATACATGTAGGGACCTCTATCAGGTTAGACTGTGTGTCAGAACAGCGTAACATTCTGAAGGATAAACTGCATGTCCAGACTAAAAATGTGAACGTCCTACTCTCTCCTCTGCAGTGGTCAAGTGTTGGGCAGAAGATCATTTGAAGGTAGAATATGTGCGTGTCCCGGCCGTGATCGGAAAGCGGACGAGGACCACTTCAGGGAACAACAGGCTCTCAATGAAAGCGTTGCCAAAAACGGCAGCGCCAACAAGCGTAGTGAGTTGAAATGATCATTTAACTCTGGATTCTTGTTTCACTTTTTGGATGTTTGTCTTCTAATCATCACTGTCACATATATTATTTTTTATTAGTTATTATAAGACATGTTGATGCTTCAAGTAAACTAGATTATGTATAATGTAACTGGTTGTTTATGCTGTTTTTGCCTGTTTCTGCCGTTTCCAGACTTCAAGCAGAGCCCGCCAAATATTCCCAGTCCAAATATAAATACGAGGAAGCGGCGCCATGGAGAGGAGGAGATTTACTATATTCCTGTAAGAACTCCAAGAACAAAACATGTTTTTTTTCCTTCATAAATTGTACATAAAGTAATCGCCCCCATATGTATTTATTT
>JAPQRP010000028.1:351036-372203 GCA_037367295.1 Apogon hyalosoma
TTAGGGTCCAAATACACAAATAAATGAACCAAAGACTAATAAAAGTGGGTTTAGCAAAATATGACCCCTTTAAGATCCCCTATTCTTTCTGTTCTCCACACAAAAATAAGCAAAACATCATAGATATTTTATTATTATTTATCATAGCTCCGTCATAAATGTAATGTAAAAACAAAATGACTTTGCATTGGTCTCTAAAAAAACACACGGATAAAACACTTATAGACAGAATAAAATAGTCAGTATAAAAATATAATAAAAATCCATAAATAAATAATTTTCACGTAATAAAATCTGTGATAAAAGTATGAAAAACGGTACAAATCCGATGTTAAAAAGTATTGCACTGAATATAGCCCAAGTAAATCAATATTGCACAATGTGGTTAAAATTAAGCCCCATGTCTTGCAATGTTTGTTTTTTTACTTGCATTTACTGACAATATTCCCCAGTTTTCATGTCAAATGCAGGTTCGCCACATACAGAGAACAGTTAAAAGACAGAAGAATGTTCCTTACAGTCATGTTTGTTTGTCCAGTTCATCATCTTTTCAGAAGTCGAGAATTTAAGTTTGCTCTTTCATTGAAAATCCTTGCTATATCACCACATAAGCGTCCTGCATTTCCACCTAAAACACTTAAATCATCGCCAAAGCAGCCTCTATTATTCTCAACCAGGAAACTAGCTGAATGAATACATGGAGCAAAAAAAAAAAAAAAAAAGGTTGCAGATCCCAACAAATTACATAGATGTTGATTCGTACAGGACCTCAACATTCGCTGAGACGTGGGTTATTTGCAGCGGAATTTTGACTTTACAAATTACCGACATTGCAAATTAGCATGGGATTAAGATCACAGACGACTTCCATAGTCTTTAAAACTGAAGTCCAGAGGTAGGGTTTTAGATGATTATAAGATTACAGATGCCTTTAAAATGTGCTTTTCGGTTGCCAGATAGCAGTTTCCACTAATTCAGTGGAATAGTCCACGGTTGGTTTAACCCATAAAGACCCAAACATCTGCTGACGACCAAAACCATCTACTGATCTAAAATATTTCATACATGTTGATCCACTAATCCTATCAATACATGTCAGTAATTAGTGTAAACTGCAGTTTGTCATCTTTTCATGGTCATCAGCTATGACCCATTTGGACATTCAGAAGTTCTATAGTTACTATGGAAACACTGTCATTTTCTGCAACATTGACTCACCAGTAAAACCCATGGAGTTTGCAAATGACAGTGGATGGAGACACTTAAAGTTAGTGATATATTTTGATGAAAAAGACACTTTTTCTTCAGTTTTCTCTGTTTCTGATATAATAACCTTCAACTTTAATCTAAGCTTTTGTGAACATCTACATAATCAGTGAATTAAATAGAGGGGAAAAACCAGATTTTTACTGTAAAAACACAAAATACGGAGCATAAAATTATAATAAATGGTGAAAAATCACTTAAGAAAAGGTAAATATAGAGATAAAATATATATTTTGGAACTGCCACATAAGTAGCACGGAATCTTTATGGGTTAATGCAATTTCAGCTGCTGTGTATATGCTTTGCATCTGCATCTAAAATGATGCCATAATGAGGGTCCACTGGAGAATAAACTCTATCAACAAATGAACTACACTGGAAAAAGTTATATATCTTTAAAAGTTGTGTTAAGTTTATACAGCCATGTTTAAGCAGACGTGTTTGTTCTTCTGGAAAAAACAGTGGTATAACTGTTCATGCAGGCACAGTCTCTATTTGTCAAGGGCAGAGCAAATGCAACCACATTAAACCATAAAGACCCAAACATACACTGGCAACCGAAATCATTTAGTGATATAAAAAGTTTAGTACCTGTTGATCCAATAATCCTATCAATACATGTTAATAATTGGTGTAAAATACAGTTTGTCATCTTTTCATGGTCATCAGATATGACCCATTTGGACGTTCAGAGGCTCTGTAGTTACCGTGGAAACAGTCATCGTCTACAACGTTGATTCACCAGTAAAATCCACGGAGTTGGATCAATGACAGTGGATGGAGACACTTGTTTTTCTGTTCAGTTAATAATATATTCTACTGAAAAAGTCACATTTTCTTACATTTTCTCCGTTTTTGATGTAATAACTCTTAACTTTAATTTGAGCTTTTATGAGAATCAATGAAATATAGGAAAATACCTGATTTTCACTTAAGAATGCAAAAATACTGAACATAATATTAGAATAAATGGTGATAAATCACTTCATAAAGGTTAAAAATAGAGAAAAAATCATTTAGGAACTGCCACTAAAGAAACACTGGGTCTTTATGGGTTAATCATGTCAGTTAAATACTATATCATATTATTTTATCATGTCAGTAAATTACTAACCCTGCTTTGACAGTCGCTGTGTGAGAAGGTGTGTCATTTAAACGTTTGGCATACAGATACTTTTAACATCACACTGTCTTTTGTGTAACTCTTTTTAATGCGCTACAGCAACCGTTTTTAAAGTAATTTTCCACTGACTGAGCTGTAAAAGTCTCGTTAAAATGTTTCCTTCTATGTGTCACTTAATACTTTTCCACTTTAATAGTTTTGATACATTGGATTTTGTGAACCTCTTTTTTTTTCTAGATTGTTATTTTTATTGTACAGTTAAAATGTACAGTTAGCTTCTCTTTTGATATTGCTGTATGTTGCCAAAACTTAAATATTTCATGTATTAATAATAAAGGTTTTTCATCAAAAGCAAGTATGGCCTTATGAATCATTAATATAAATGCATGACTATATTAATGGGTTTATTTCAACTATAACTGACAAGATGCAAAGATTCTGCACCTTTGAGGCTTGTTATGTGTTTACAGTTAATATAGTAATAAAGCTCAATATGTGGTACAGTAATATCAGCTAAAATATTAACCTGTGGTGATTTTCTACTCTTTTTTTTTTTTTGTTTTTTTTCCTAAAAATAAATGGTGAACTCAGTTAGTAGGACAGGATATGCAGCTGAAACACCATCTATTCCCTCGGTCATTGTCGTGTGTGTCTTCTTCCTACTTTTTGGCTTTGTTGCTGTAATCTAATTACACTCTAAGCAGCCCTGCTTTTCTTCCCATACAGTTTTCTAACCAGTCTTGGATGTCAGAACTTCATTGAGTACTTCACCTCCCAAGGCTTCCAGACTATCTACCATCTCCAGACCCTCTCTATGGAGGTAACTGCCCCACCCCTGTACACTCACAAACGCACCATGTAGATACTTATTACAACAGGAACCTTTTGTAAACAGAACATTACAAAAGATTAGTAAACGAGTGGTGCCGGGCACAACAAACCCCGCCCCTCGCACGTGTTGTAGGTTATTTTGTCATCGATCCAGCTGATGTCATCATGTCGATGCATGTGCTGATGTCAGCATAGCAATTACCTCTATATTTAATAATAAGTGGTGTCAGGCATATTATAGTATATAGTATAGATAGGCTTAGACTAGGAAGATTATTACTGTTATTAATTATATAAGGAGAAGGGGTGGGAGTTTATAAGTTATGCTTCTTCTCCTTTTCGAATATGTATTATATGTCAGCATACTTAGTATATATAGCAGTAAAGCTAATAGTTGAATTCATACTGAATTTGGTTTATATATTGCCAATGACGCAAAATAGATGTCATTATATTTTGGGAAAAGTAGGTTAAAGTTAAATTTTTTTAGGAATTTTTTTTATCTTTTTTTTTTTTTACCATTTACTTACAATCTGTGATATTTCACATGTCTGTAGCAGCAAAACTAGTGGTTGAATTCATACCAAACTGACTTTATCGATTGCCAGTGACCCAGAATAGATTTCATTAGATTTTGGAAAAGTAGGTCAAAGTTCATATTTTTTTATGAATTTTTAAAATCTCCCCATTTACTTATAAGGGGCAAAATATGTGCGAGGGGCGGGGTTTGTTACGCCTGGCACCACTTGTTTTCATTGCCTTCAGTGATATTTACTGTGTCAGCTTTTTAGACCCCTTTCATTTAGTTATTTTTCGTCGTTTTTCTTTCCCTCACTAGGATTTAGGTGCCTTGAAGATACCTGAACAGTCTCGCCTTGCCATCTGGCGGGGTCTGCAGGACATGAAACAAGGCGCCCCCCTCCCGATGCCCCCCTCTGCTCATCACCACGACTACCACGGCCAGCAGCTCCTTCGCTCCAGCAGCAACATGGCCGCCACCGCTATGGCAGCCATCGGCGCCGGCAGCGGGGAGCTGCAACGCCAGCGAGTCATGGAGGCGGTGCATTTCCGCGTCCGCCACACCATCACCATACCCAACAGGCCCGGCGTCGTCGGAGCGTCCGGGATGACGACAGCTGCCGACGAGTGGGCTGACTTTGGGTTTGACATGCCCGACTGCAAGGTGTCACGTAGCAAGCACTCCATCAAGGAAGAGTTTATGGACAGTGATATTCACTGAGCCTGAAAAGAGGGGGTTTTTGCCAAAAGCAGCCGATTCACAGAGGAAAAAAACGGCATGTGGACACGGTGCTGAACGTGGCGTTGGTGTCATATCGCAAAGATCAAATTCCACTTGTAATTTACCGCATCTACAGTGTGTTATTCCAGTTTTTCCTCCAAACTTTATGTTGTGCTTGAAAACTTGATCCACTTTGAACAGAAACGAACAAACGAATAACACACACATGGTCAGGACTATACTTCTTACCTTGACACTCTGATACATGTTTATTATTATTGTTCTTTATTTCAGTTATTTTATTTTTTGGAGAATGGGATGTTATTTGTTTTCACTGTGCAATAATAAATGACAAACTTTACTTTTAGAGCCCCAGCCACCTACATACATACACTACATTTGTGGTTAACATTCAGCATTTGCTTCATTGCACATTTCTCACTCGAGGAATTCGACCATTTCACAACTGCTAGTCGCAACTTTGCATTTATACACGATTATTATGTTCTGAACTGACTTATTTATTTTTTTCTTCACCTGTACAAATGTATATACTGTGTTTTGTAAATGTTTCTGACTAGATACATGAGTAAATAGGGGTATTTAGAATAAGAACAATGTATCTCATGTATGAACCAAATGTATAGATTTAAATGGTAACTCAAACTCACACTGACACCACGACGATTCAAATGTTTTAACGGTAATGATAACGTGATAATTCAGTTTGCCCTTATGATTACATTGTTAAAAATGTTACATGGGTTTGGGGTATCAATAGACATTGAAAGTGAAGTCTATATGTAATGGACAAAATGTAATGCATTTATTATATTTGTCTCCAAAACTGTAGGGACTGTGTTTATTCTTAGGCTACGTTCAGACAGCAGGTCTTAATGCACAATTCCAATTTTTTTGGTGAAATCAGATTTTTTTTGTGTGTGTGCTCGTTCATATTACACATTAAATGCGACTTCTATCAGTTTTGAGTATGAATGAATGCGACCCTGAAGTGACCCACATGTGCAAAAGAGGTCCTGACCACACAGGCATGTACTGTGTTTACGGAAGTAACACTCTTGGGATGCAGAATTGTGATGTTTTGGTCAGATAAATGCAACTTGGCCATTTAGACTGAAGTCGCATTGCAAAATATCAAATACATATCAGATTTAGGACCACATACGAAAGTGGCCTGAGTCGGATTTGAAAAAAATCAGATTTGTGCTGTTCAAGCTGTCTTTAACAGATTGGATACAAGTCACAAACCCTCCTGAGACCCAGCGATGCATTTTTGTCCTCTGTAGGGGACAAAAGTTTGACAGTTTTACTTAAAAAATGCTGTCCATTGCTAAGGACATTCCATTAAATAAATAACAATAATTTTAAAAATCTGGAAAAAAAAACTGTTGCATTATGTAGTTTCCAACCAAGACAATTGTTTAATGTAAAGAAGCAAAACATTTTCAGTTTCGGGGTCTCGGGTGGATATGGGCAAAAAAAATAATCGGATTTGGGCCACAGTTGCCTGCAGTCTGAACGTAACCTTAGACAGAAATAATTTGTTAAACTACTGAAAAGCAAAATGTCAGAAAACAGTATTATGTTGTAACAGCAGGGATATAATTGGAATTGTGTAAATAATACATACAGAAGGACATCTAGTTCACCGAGGTACCAGATAAGACAGTAGCGTTTTCGTCCTTCTCTGTGTATTGTGGAAAACCTTGCAGGGCGAGGTCCTGACATGTTGATGATAGTTAGCTGTGTACCTGATCTGTACTTCATGGCACTTGTCTGTGGATATTTAATAGCAACATTCCAAGCTTTTCCCTTAGATTACCGCTCTGCATGATTATCCACGGTGCAATTCTAGTTATTGTGTCAAGTTTGTTTGTAGGAAGTACTAGTGCTTGTATCTCGACACTAATTCGGATTAGTCTTGCAGCCATGTGTTAAAGGCCCACACGTTCACTCACCTACCACCAACTGGTCAAAGAAAGAGCACTTTACTGCTTTACAATAAATAAATTCAGGATTATTTGTGCTTATGATCAGTATTATGTGTTATAACAGTGTAAATAGTAATTGTGATTTGTTTTGATATTCACAGTTAGTTTTTTGTTATGTTTTGTAAAAACTATTAACAGGTGTACCAGTGTAATTATTGCTTTTCAATGTTCAATAGTTTTTGAGATTCAGTGTTTTTTCTTATAAATCATGGACATAAACATGTTTGTCTATTTTGTCATTTTATCAAAGTCTAAAAACATGCGGGTTGTAGTAAGGGTTCCCTGAAAAGACTTCTGGGTAATATTTGATGAAATGCAAAGTAAAGGAAAATGTCAGTTAAACCCTGTATCTTCAATTTATCAATCAGAATATACAGTAAGAGGATTAATACAGAAACATTAATAATTATAGTAGTCTATGGGTTATTCCTGTTACACAATGCTTTTTCTGTCTTTATAATTTATTTGCTAATATTTTCTCCAACATTAGCCACATGTATGTAAGAATTGGCTTAATTTATACACCAATATCTACATTATCACTTTAACATAGATAACAGAAGTTAAAAATAAATATGCCTGTTTACTCATATTGACATCGTGGTATTGATCATGTTTTCATCACTTGGATAACAGAGAAGACACATATAAACATTACACATTTAGAAGAATTATATTTATAACCTCTAATTGTTAGAGGAATTTTTGTGTTCTCCACAAAAATTCTGCCTTAGGTCCACAACGGGTGATGAGTCAGACATTAGAATAACTGTGACTTCAATAGTTTTTCTGTGAAAACAAGTGACATGTATTAGTAATGAAGCTGGTTAATGTAATTGTACTTATCCATTATTTTAAAATTCCCATATATTCCTATTCCCATGAAAGCAGAAAATGATGCAAATAATGTTCAGAGACAAATAAAAATAACTCCCAGACTGTGTACACAAAAAAACTGATGAACGAATTAGGTGAATATGACTATTTCTATGGAACAATGTTAATATAGATTTCAAAACACTTTGTTCACTTTTTACTTTTAAAAGGATTTACAAATATATGTTAAGCATTAGGCTACTGGTGGGAATGATTAGAACATAAGCTGATATATATCCTATAAGCATCCATAACAGGTTCTGTTTATTATACAACAATATGAACACTGTTTATACTGTTTATTATTTATTTATTGTATTATGTGTGATGACTGAGTAAAACATACACACCAAATTTCTCAAGAAATACTAGTGTTAGAAAATTAATTTTAATCAGTTTCTCCAACTTATGTGAACCTCTTGTGCATTTTAATCGACACGTCCTGCTCTGGTATCGACTATTCGGCCTGACGCTGTTCGACTCCGTGCGGAAACACTGACGTGTTCACACCAGTTTGCACGAGAGGGGGCTAGTTTAGCTAGCTAGGTAGAGCCGGGTAGTGACACAGCGGCCGTATCAGGTAAGCACACTGTCATTGATTAATTTTGCTCTAACTGGAAATAGACGCATACTACACACAGACAGCGATTTATACGTAGAAAGTATTTCAAAACGCTTGTACTATTCAATATAATCGGATGCGGCTACTTAAAATGGTGTGATTTCCAGCTGGGTTAGCTGGCTAGCCCTGGAGCTGTTGGCAACGTAGTACCGAATCTCCGGAAGTGAGTTGTCACATATTTGAACTCCTCCCTGGGACTTGTAGTTCGAAGGTTCCGTGCTTTATCGCACCCCTTAGGAGGGAGCGGACTTGTCAAAACTACATCTTGTTGTTTTTGCGTACATGCCCGCTACGCTGAGGTTTGTGGGAAAAGTAGTGCCGTATTCTTATTTTAAGACAGTTAGTAGTTAACTGAATCTGTATTGAAACTACATAACCCAGGTATCAGGTAATTTGGGCCAAAGGGTAACGTACATTTACATGCTAGTTAGCTATTTCCAGGGTTAATTTGTATGCCAACATGAATGACTTTTGAGTTAAATTACGGATAAAATCATAGTATAAGTTGTAGTATTATCTGTGTGGATTGTATCCTTTGCATAGGTTTCACAGAAAATGGGTTCATTGCTAATATAACATGTTAGCTTCCTACCGGTCAGCCTTATAGCCTGCTAGCTAGTTATCCGGTTAACGTAAGCTAGTGTTATATCCAGGAACAGTTTTGCTAGTCTTTCACCTGACATTTCAAATTCTCCAGCGATGTAAGATAATTAGTACAGAAGTGTGATGAAGTTGTTTATCCCTAGGGCCATTACTGATTGAATTTACCGATTGACATACAGTTATGTAGAAAATTATTAATCAGTAATCAGTAGATTTTGTAAGGTGCTACGTGTTTTAGAAAATGAAACCGTATCATCGCCTGTTTCTTCTCTGAAAGAACAAACTGTATTTATAGGTACTTGAAACTCTGTATCATGTTGACGGTGGTGAATTGTTCTGCAAATGCAATGAACAAATTATCTGAAATAGCCAGTGTACTTGATCACACTGATCATTTTACTCTTATTTGGGAAATTGGATAGAGACTGTGTTATGTCTATATGTTTTCCATGTTTGTCCTTGTTGCCCTCATGCAAATGTCCTCCTTGTTTCTGCGTGGAAGTACAGATCATTAAACACAGTGGCACAGAGTGTGATTTGCAAGACAACAATATATCAAATACCCATTTTCTTTTTGTCACATTGTGTATATCACATGTTGAATATCTTGAGTGAAACACAAGCTCAGTTTATCTTGAATTGAGAGCACATCTTCTGTATTTATGAAGAAAGACCAAAAGATCCAAACCTTCACTGTGTTATCCTTCACAAGATTATATTAAGGTCCTGGGATGCTTATCACGAGGGCCCTTATGTGCAGTTGGATGTTTAATACTAACACATTCTGTTAATGTAATGTAATCTATGGTCCAAACCTCCTATAATCCTATCATCTCAGGTACATTTAGCCTTCCATCAAAATATTTTAAAACTATAAAATCCCCAATGCAATTCCTAAATCAGTTTCATTTGTAAGTTTTTTAAGTGAATGACTAAATTGACCTGGATTACAACATTAAAGAATATCTGTATTTCATCCCAATTGCTATTTTGTTGACATTACTCAAAATACAGCAAACAACACATGAGGTGAAAGATTAAATGTTTGCGTGTACATACTCTACACCTGTGTCTTACATACCCGGCTGAAATTTGTTGCATGAGCCAGTAAACCCAACAAGTGGAAATGGTTGTCATGTGTAGTAAGTAAATTACAGCCACATCTACACTGTCGTATGTCCCTCAGTGATTTTTATTTTGTTTTATATATACAAACAGAATGTCAGAAGGAGACAGTGTTGGGGATTCAATCCATGGAAAACCCTCTGTAATCGCTGCCTTCTTTACACGGATTGGACAGGTAATGTATCACATTACATTTTTATTATGTGGCGTGACCAGGTCTTTATATGGGTCTATTTGTGGTACTATTACAAGTATAAAAACATACTTAATATGCTTTTTTGTTTTTTCTTATTTTTGTTTTCCCTCTCCATCTGTAGCTGTTCGTCTGGTGCTCTTTAAATGGCATAATTTCAGAGGACTTGTATTTGTAAAATTCATTATAAGTGGTCTCTTTGTACATTTCAGTAACGAAATAGAAAAATTGGATTTGTTGTTTTGACACAGTTATTAATGGCCATACATGTACATTTCTCAGGCTCTGTATCAAGATATGCACAATTGCAATATATAGGAGTCTATAAAAGGATGAACAAAGAAGTCTGAGAAACTGTGATGGAAGCGTGGTATAATACACCATAATATTACTTACGAAAACAGTCCTAAGTCCATAACAAGTTCACATTAAATAATATATTTTCCCTATTACATGTGGGGTTTTTTTTTTAACCATTCTGCATATATTTTCTGTATATTCTTGAGGTGTTTTAATAATGAGACTTAAGAACTAAATGCATATCCAGTACCATCCCACAAAAACAGCAAGGTTAAGGCTTTTTATGTACCATTTATTTGCAATTCCTAATAACAAAGGTTAGTATAAATGCAATTTTAGTGATGTATTCAGTACCCATGAATGGCTTTTCTTCAGTTAGAGTACTGTAAATAAATTATTGTTGTGTTTATACCATACCAGTGACATAAAATCAACAGGAAAAAAATGAAGTGTCAGAAATTCTCTGTGACATTTAAGTTGTTGATTAAAATTTTAACGGTCAAGACAGTCCTATTGCCCTTCACTTCTTTGTTATAATTACTGCTTATTGACGTGCTAATGATGAAGAATGTACTATTCACTTCTCTTAGTTTGTCACCTCAAAGTGAAAGAAAGCTCCAAAGAGTTAAATTTCTGATTTTGTCTTAACTTTTATACACATTCATTGTGTATCTTTTGTGTGTTTTTTGCCAACAGGTCTATCAGTCATGGCTAGACAAGTCGACGCCTTTCGCTGCAGTGAGATGGGCAGCTACCTTAATACTTACTGCGATCTACATGATCAGAGTGTACATACTACAGGTGGGCTCTTTTCTGTTTGTATTACTGTTCCTTTAAGAAAAATCATGGGTGTAAACAGTGAAACAACAAAATCAAGATCTGTACAGTGTGGTAAGCTTCCCCTCCACTTTTGTGGATTTTGTAGAATGCTTAAGCTACAGAAAAATTTTAACTCAAATATTATATTATTCATTGATCAGTCCAACAAAAAAAAAAAAAAAAAAGAAAATCATGTGGTTTTGCAGCCATATTTTGAATGTGCAGATTTACCTGCAGTTCACCTCGCCAAATCAAAAATAAACAAACAAAAATAAAACCTGTAAAACCAGTCATTTCACTGCTCATGGGGAAAGATGAAAATTCCATTAGTAAAGTGGACCAGTACCATTTGGACACACTGATAAAATTTCTAATTAAACCTTTAACCTTTATCTCAATTCTTAAGTTTTACACTTGTGCAGCCATGTCTTGTCATGTCATGTCTTGAAGATACTTTGTCATTCAACATCAGTGTGATAAATAAAAGTGAAATGAACATTTAAACAGAGTACACACATTTAAATAGAAAAAAGTAGAAAAAAGAAAACAGAACACACACACATAAAAAAAAAGAAAACAGAGCAAAGTGCAAATAATAATAATAACAATAATAAATAAGTGAAAATGGAAGAGGAGGAGAAATGACTGAAATGTAAACAGATTATTGCATGTTATATCACAGTAATTGTACTTTTATTGTTGGAGGGCAAATAATGTTTGATACATATTTGAATTTTTTATTGACTGCTAATTGTTTTTTTGTTGTATTTTCAATGTACTGTTGTTAGTGTTTTATGTCATCTGTGAGCATTAACTGACACAGACGCTCTCCCAGAATGCATTGCCAACCCAGGTTTTGTTGTGATATTAACAGTACTTTGGTTCTTTTCAGGGTTGGTATATAGTAACATATGCTTTGGGAATCTACCATCTCAACCTGTTCATTGCTTTCCTATCGCCAAAAGTGGACCCATCACTGCTTGACGAAGGCAAGTGGACTTGATTCTGTCAGATCAGTGTGTTGTGGTGCTGTCGTGTCTTTGTAGGTGGCTTCATGTGCCATTCACCCGTCACTAGGCATGCATCCATCATTATGAAAGAAGACTTAGTTTATGGAATAATCTTAAACATACGATTGATTCATCATTCACTCACACTATACAAAGACAAATATCTGCAGTTGAAGATATAAGATATGCAAATTTGTACTAAAGTATTCCAGGGCGACTTTTATACAGGAAAAAAACACAGCTAGTTAGCTCCAAAGTGGCCTTTCTTGAATTCAAACATGTAAATCTTAATCATGCATTAGTATGTGTTAGATATTCTGTCATATTAAAAAAAAACATTTAAGCAGAAAATACTGATTCTCTAGTGGTTTTGCTGTTCATTCTACAGTGGTGGAAAAAAGTTTTTCAACACCCCATGCATTTGTCATATATTGCATTAAGAATCCCTCTGAAGTCACTGAACTTGAATTGCATCGCCAAACCCACATGGTCACATGATGCATGGTGTTTCAGCAACATAATGAAACACATCCAGGACATGACATGTTGAAACTGTCAAGAATTTAGTTTTTGTTATTTTTTCTTGTTGATAAACAAAAAAAAGTATTTGCATTTGTTTTTGTCTGTCTGATGCAGCCTCAGGGGTTGAAACACAAAAAAATATTTCATGACATTATTTGACAGGCCATTTTCCACCAAAAGCCCAGGAACTTATTTACCAGGAACTTATTTGGGTAAAAGAATTCCTTGTAATTGTGTTTCCACTGCACCCCAAAGTTCAGGGTAATTTATTCAACTCAGGTTGATGATGTAAGAGGGAGCAGTAAAAGAAACTGCAGTACAGTCCATGTACATTCACAAACTAAGCTCTAGTTCAATAAAATGACACAGTACTTGAAGTGGACAGTTTGGGTTTAGCGTTTTGTTGGTTGTTGAATCACTTAATCCATCTGGAATACATTTTAAAGGAAGTTAACCATCATTACATATCCTTAATTTATATTTAAAAATGGTAGAACATGTAGTTTCAACTTGTCATTCCTTAAACTAAATCACTTCTAACTTAAAGTGTGATGATGGTTCTTTTTCATTTCTGTTTTATATAGTCCAGGTTCAACCCTTAAGTCAGACAGATTTACTCAAAAGGCCTGCATTTAATTCGACTGCATATTACTCATAAAAGTGCATATATTCTACATATATTTTGATGCCTTATAAATGAACAGATAATATTAAGTTAGAATTTTTTTTTTTTAATTAAAAATTGAAACCAAACGAAAGGTGCAAAAAAACAAGTTGCCGTAGATTAAAAGGGAAATAAACATCTGTGAAAAGTTCAGGCTTCTGGACCAACTGGTCCAGGAAAGCCAGTCTGGAACTCCGTGGTTTTCGCTTTCCTACATGAAAAGTAATAAAAATGCAAAAAATTAATAACACAACACATGATGACAGATTCCTACCAGTATATGTAATATGTCAAACATCTGACCTGGGTGGGTGTAAAGGGCAGGAGACCATGGACCAGGGCACAAATGAGCCCGGGTTTGGAAAAAGAGGTGTGTCTGTCCGGTCCATTTCAGGTGGAACTCGCATACATAAACAATAAATCAGTGTTGAGCTCATGGCAACAACACAAATACATTTAGTGTCAGACTGTTGACCAGTTCGTATTAGTTTGACCCGACTTTTGACTAAACAGCTGATGTGACTGTTTACAGCATGGAACCAATTAGACAGTGAATATTTTTGTGATATACATACCATTTGTTCGGTGGTTGGATCCACTGTGACCGTTGTGGTCCTTTACTTTCTTATAATTCTGCATAAGTTTACTTGAATTTTACTTGAAACTCGCTCATTTCGTGTCATCAATTCAAAGTCTGTCTGAATTTCCTCCTCCGCAAAAACGCTCAGAAGAGCCTGGACCTTGTCGTCCGTCCACTTGTCATAGCTTCTCTTTTGGTCCATTTTCCGAATTATCAAAATACAAAGCTTGTGGAAATGAAATAAAGAATGAATAAAATTGTGGCGGATGAAAAAAATGCAGAAACGCGGTGAGTGTGGCGTTCTCCAGCACACAGCTCCACCCCTAAGAATTCCTAGTAATCTGAAAAGTACTACCTCCCTACCAGGAACTTCTTCGGGGAAAGTTGGGGGCCGAGGGAAAGTTATTTACCCGAGTAATTTAGGTGCGAATACACTAGGGCTTTTCGAAGTTCAAGGTAATGCTCAAAGTTCCTGCAAAAGTTCCTGCGGTGGAAAAGGGCCTATTGTGTAAAATTTCAAGGGTGTCCGAAAACAGTTTTCCATTGCTGCATGTTTCTTCCTGTTTCACCTTCCCAGTAACCAGCACATCACTGAGTAACCTGTCTCACTCACAGATGAAGGGCCGTCCCTTCCTACGAAGCAGAACGAGGAGTTCCGCCCGTTCATCAGAAGGTTGCCTGAATTCAAATTCTGGTGAGTTTCCCTCCGGAACCAGAGTTACAACTTCTACCAAGGAGGTTATGTGGTCACATTTATCACTGTCAGCATGACTGTACAAAAACTACTGCATCCGTTGTCATGAGACTTGGCAGAATTTTGCTGCACTTCTGTTTTATTTGAATTGTTTTTGAGGCTGGAGACACCTGAACTAACTCGGTGCTTAGAATGGTAACAGCAAGGTTAAAAAAACTGGCATATTACAACAAATTTTAAATAAACAGTGGCAACAGTGAGAAATGGGTTATATGTGGTTTGCGTGTGTGTTACTAATAATTTCGAGCAACAAATAGTACAGACTGGCTGCATGATGGAGGTCAGTGCCCTTCTACGTACATATGATCAACTTTTGATTTACCTGTGTGGTCCAGTGTCAAGTCATGCCCAGCTCATGTGTACACTGAGGTTAATGTTTTAACATAAACAAAAATGCTTGGTGACAATGTATATACTTTGTTCTCGTTTGGACATGTGTGACATCTTTTGCCGACTGTTTTGTGTTTATGCAAACTATGTGTCTATCTGTGTATTAAATCAGGAAGAGCAGAAACATTTACTATCTTTTCAGCAAGATGCAATTTGGATTGAAACTCTAAAAACAAAGAACGGTCTCTACAGATGAATTAAAACTTCCTGTTTTTTTTTTTAAGTCTATACTTCCCTGTCAAATTGGCTCTCAGGCTATTCTGTCCCTTCATTTTACACCATGGAATTATTTGATATCAATGCCTTATAACTCTACCTTCCCTTGTCAGTCCTGAAACTGAAGTTACAGTTGTGGAAAAATGATCAGACCACCCTTGTTTCCTTCAATTTCTTGTTCATTTTAATGCCTGGTAAAACTAAAGGTACATGTGTTTGGATATATGTTATGGTTATATAATTTCAGAGCTGATATCTATCCATTTTCCATGTTTTCTTGATAACCAAAATCACTTCAGTTCTTATATCAATATCTATGTCATTGTACTGACAAAAACAGTGCTTTTATTCATTCCATGTTTTCTTTTCTGTCTGTTTTAGTCACATGATTCACACAGGAGTTAGTACTGGATTGCATGACTATTGTTTTTGATGACTTAGTGGTCTAATCATTTTTTCTGTGACTATATATCATGACTTATTCAGTCAGCATGCACGTCTGGGTCACTTAATTTTTTACTTAAGTTATTTTACTTTTCCTGACAGGCATTCAGCGACAAAAGGCATCGTCATCGCCATGATTTGTACATTTTTTGATGCCTTCAACGTGCCAGTGTTCTGGCCTATACTTGTAATGTACTTCATCATGCTCTTCTGCATCACCATGAAGAGGCAGATCAAGGTAAAAACTATTTGATGACTGAAATATTGCTGTTACAGTTTAATGCAAACCGTTTTTGAAGAAGTGAAAAGACAGAATAGGAGTTGGCTAACATATCAGTAAAAGAATATTACAGGATTATGATAATGTTTAAATGTTTTCCCTCATTTGCGGTGTGATCATTATGCTCCTTTGTCAGGTTATTTTTGGGCTAATTCTCTTTTTTTCCCTCCTCTTTAGCATATGGTCAAGTACAGATACCTACCTTTCACACATGGGAAGAGGACATACAAAGGCAAGGAAGACACAGGGAAAACTTTTGCTAGTTAAAAATGTACACTTCCTTTTCTCCTTCCTCATTTGAAAACGATCACACAGATAGTGGGAAGTGAAGGATTAGTGTTTTGTTTTTTTTTTCGTTTTTTTTTTTCCTAAAAGGGGCAGTGACATGACAGCATTACATGAAAAAAACAAAAAAAAACAAAAATTTTGATCCATGGTTGACATTGTTGGTTGAGGATATGTGAAACCTGGATCGAATTAGTCTTGAAACATTGCCTTCGACTATTGAAGGGTAGGGGAGATTCTTTTGGGGACCTCAATCCTCATTTTAGGACTCATCTACGTTCGTTCGTTAGTAATTGAGACTCAGTGCTGCCCTTTGCCTTTTTAACCCCATGGGGTAAGTATGGAGTCGCCACGAAGGAATCACATTTAAATTTGCAGTGAATTTTTTTTTGTTTCGTTTTTTTTTTTGTTTGTTTCATTTTTTTTTTTTTTCTTCTTTTTCAACAATGATTCCAGTACATCTGTCTCCCAAGTGAAATAAATCTGCCAACTTTTGATTAATATATTGATACATGCTCATTTGTAACAAACTATATATTTAAAGTCAATAGTGTTCGTAGCAAAATAACAGGATTAGGTATGTAGGATGGAACTTCAAATTGAATGATTTAATTTTTTTGTGATAAAAGTGTGTTGTTGCTCTGGCTTACAAGTGTCCCAGCTAGTTGACCTCTGTACTAAACAACCCTCCCTGTAGAGAATAGTCACATTTCACTTGAATATGCGTTGATCACAGTACATACATTTGAGACTGTACTTTTTAATTGACATTAGATTTAAATGCCAACTAATGCAAAGCTATACTTTACATGCAAACGCTATTATACGCTGCCCAGACCAAAAAAAAAAAGGTTCCACATGCAGTAGTTCATTGGCCTTTACTTATGATTATAAGATGCATTCACTTTGATATCCGGTGTTTATGCAATGGCACAACAAGTACCATAACACTGATTTACATCTGTAGCTGAATTAACTTTTAGTGTCTTATATGGGGGATGGAGAGTCAGACTGCAGCATCAGGTCTTCTCCAGCACAAAGATTCTCATTTGGATTCAGGTCTGGACTCATTTCCATGTGTGAAAATGACACCTCATGCTCCCTGAATCACTCTTTTACAATTTGAGCCTGATGAAACTTGGCATTGTTCAGTATTTAGGCTGGCTAGTGTTTAAGAAATGAGAAGCCTGCAGTACAAGTGCATCAGTTTGGGCTAAATGTCTTTGTTGTAGCTGAAACCTGTTAATCACTGTGGTAATTATTTACCGATTTGCATAATAAATCCATTGTTGGAGTATATATATATTTTTTTTTTTGGCTGAGCAGTGTATATGAACACAGCATACAGTTCAGTGTTGTACATTACAGCCCCCCACCACCACCACCACATTGACTAAATGCATAATTCAAGTCGAGTGTCACTAACACCAACCCATTCAGTTTTCTGACCCCTTTAGTCTGCCTTTAAATCTGCTTTTTTCCAGTTTTGCACTTGTAGAGTTTAACAGATGGGATACTGTGTCCATGAGCACCCCTATAAACTAATTCTGTTGATCACATAAGGGGGCATTTTGCTTGAAATGGCAAGTCAATGAATTTGCTTTACCTCAGATTTTTACACCATTATACGGATAACGTTTCAAAACTGCGCATCTATAATGCACTACCAGTATTTAAATCAAACCCATAACGAAATCTGATATAACACTCAAGCAATGTTTATCCCCAAGACCTTTTCTCTTTGAAACCTTTGCCCATCTGTGTTTCAAAGCCCGGGGTCCATTTGATTTGTCTAGACTAGCTGTTGTACTCCTTTATATTCTGTGTTTTCTTTAAAAGAGCTATGGTAAATATAGTCATTCCAAGCAAACTGTTGTTCTCTTTCTTTTGCAGAGGAAACATAAGAAAACTGAGATTGAGAGCTTTTATTATAACAAATGGATGAAGTGGGTGGCGATCACACCTCCTTTTCTATAACCCTGTTGATTTTTTTTTTTCTTCCATTTTTATCAATATGCTGGGGATTTTCTGTCATTACTAAATTTTGATCAGCACTGTAGTAAGGGATCACTTTTTTTTCTGTAAAAAGTTCATGTTTTCATACAGTTGTCCAGAGGATTTGTGTATATATATATATTTTAAAATATAATTTTTTTTTTCTTGAGATTATTTTTGTTTTTGTTTTTCCTCCAACCACCATACTGTTTCCAAGTGTTTAAATCCATTTCAGTTGAAACTGTTAAAAGCTGAACTTAATTCGGATAGAGATTTGTTGAATTAAATATGTTTCTCATGGATTGCATGTTGTTGTTTTCTTGTGCTACACTTGATTTTAATAACTTAAGTGTAATTTTTTCACTCCAAATGCTATTAAAGAGGCTGTGTCCCTTCAAACGGTACATAGATGTCTGAGCTTCGTATTTCTTTAGAGATTCATGAAGGAGAGTTAAATAAAAGCAATAAATAGAAGCCAGTTAAAAGATTTACATACCGTATATCAGCTAGTGTGCGTCATCAAAATAAGCAGCTGTTTTTTATGCCTTGATTTTGCTTCAGAAGTGTCTTTCAGAATTGCATCAGTTAATCCTCCCAGACTGAGACCATTAACTGTGGCGTAAATGGCCATTTTTTCATCACTGATGCACACATATGTATTAAAATGGTAAAGTGGATTTCATTGGTTATTTTTTTAGTAATATTCAATATGAAATGTACCTAAAAACAGGACATGGGGCTAAAAATTCAAACCACATGTAGACTAATGTTATGAATCAAGTTTGGAAGCACTTTGGGTCTATTTTAAAAATATTTAGTGAGATTAAAAAGTTTCAGATAAAACACATTTTCATATTATTCGCATGTAACAAGGTAAAAAGGACACAAAAATTATGTGCTACTATTTTTTCAAATATCTATTCTCTCTCAGGTACATTTAGGGAATCAAACTAATTATGTAAAACAGAGTGTTCCACAAAAATGACCGCTGTTGCAAAATCACTTGCGATTTCTTTGTATTTAAATGGGCAGGTTCTGCATGTAATGTGAGTGGACACGATGGGTTACACACAAAACCTGGAAGGAGACTGAGATTCATGAAAAACCCACATCTGGATTAGAAAAACCACAAGGATCGACACATTTAACACAGTGTCCTTATTTATAGCGCTATATAAGACCATTTACAGCCGTGTTTTCAGATCAAATGCACTGACACCTAGGTCGCTTTTCCTGTCCCAAGTTTTGGCCCCAATATTTTACTAAATATGAATTAATTTTGGGATGGCTCAGAGTAAGAGTATAATTTTTTTTTTTTTTGCATTTATCTGAGGTCATCATTAGGTACATCTTGGGGGGAAATATGTCTAAATTTCAAAGTGCCAGGTACCGAAATGAACCCAGTTTCACAGAAGCCCCCATAGTGGATGTTTTTAAACCCTAACATTGTTCATCATAATTTCCTACTTTGAGCTGATAAATGACTCCAATTTGTTTCAGAAAGGCAGCAAATTGAAGCACACAGTAATTTATTTGCAAGTCTATAACATCTACATAAAATTTTTTAAATTAGAAAAAAATTTAACATAGGTTTTGTCTGAGTTACAAAGTAAAACTATTACATTTTGACATTATTGTTCTTGAAAATTGTGACTTGAGATGAACTGGATGAAACTGAGGTTGTTTTACACTTTATTACATAAATGCTTTTGAAAAACTACATCAACTAGTTCATGTCTGGTACTACAAAAACAATTCTTGGTCTCTGAGGGTTAAATGTGTAGAGGAAAGTAATAAAGTATTTTAAACTCCAAGTTTTAAGAGAGAAAACATCTGCAAGAGATTTAAACAGCTGTATATTATCTATTTTTCATTTCATTATATACAGACAAATTAAAGGCAAAACCCACATAAAGCGTCGGCCCAACACATGCTATCACAACAGAACTTCAGGAGGAAGAAGTGTGTTAGCAACTCATTCTGAATAAATAGTGTGTAGTTAAAAACATTTAAAAAATAATAATAATAATGTATGAAAGATGCAGAACAAGGTGGTTGTTTCCATAGTGATACCAGCAGTTGAAAAGTGACAAGATAAGTTTATGATTCAGACTCAAAAGTATAAATATGGACATTGAGTTGATTCATTTTCATTGTGTTATTTCTGTTTGTCAGTGCAGTGATACAGCATAAAAACACTAAATTCAAAACCACATTACAACACTGTAAATGTTCCTAGCATATATTAAAAAAAAAAACAATAATGTCCTTGTTTTGAAGCACAAGTAGGACCTGTTCCTAACCAGGGTTTTATAGTCTGTCATCCTATTTGTCAGTTGCTGTCCTCGGGCAGGCGCCAGTCAAAAGAAAATCATGCAAATAAGTTGGCCGACTGTTCTTCAGAACGAGGTGTTAGTGGCCCGTTGGAACCTATAAAAAGTTTACGTGACTTGGGTTTAATGTTGTAAAGTAATAAACAAATAGTAACAAATGTTTACTGAACAACACTTGGATCATCACACATAGACTCCGTCCCCAAATTCAGACCGATTGCAAAGTATTATGATGTTATGGTAAGTACTGGATTATTATGGAGGAGGTGGCGGACAGACGGATGTCGGCCAAGCGGACATCCATCGTGGATAAGCCCTCCCACCCCCTGCACCACACCGCAGAGGCCCTGAGCTGCTCCTTCAGTACCGGACTTTTACACCCCTGTGCAACAAGGAGCGCTTCCACATTAACCCCTCCCCATATTACACCATGTACATGTGCAACCACCATGTAAATAAGGTAAATATGTAAATACCATTTACATTTAAGAGTGTTTAATTCTTTTGTTTATATGAGCCCTCCCTCTATGTCAGTGGACATTCAAAACTAAGACTTTTTTTTTTTTTTGCGGAAATTAATTTGTTTTTGATCATGTAATAATTTGCTATACTATGTTGCAAATAAACGTTAATTTTAGGTGACATTTAGTCTATATAATGTATATTATTATGGACGGAGGCAGA